>OX453017.1:19228738-19828738 GCA_949699075.1 Asteroscopus sphinx
CAAAACCGTGCTCCTCCGTGTACAAAACCGTGCTCCTCCGTGTACAAACCAGCGCTCACTCACACACATGCACCTCAAACCGTGCTCACCGTTCTCAGTACACATGTCGTGGCATCGTCCAGTAAGCATAGCGAAAACAAATATCCTTCAGGTGCATGGTATGTGCGTGAGCGCTGGTTTGCACAAGAAATACATACCAGCAAGAAGTGCAAGCAAGAAGTATGTAAGAAGATCTCATTCTACCCGGTAAACCTACCGATATATTGTTCCTTCTCCCCGTCCGGCGGTATGACGTAGTCGAACACGCTGTCGTGGTAGAAGTGGAAGGGCTGGAACTTGTCGAAGAGAAAGTCTCCGAGGTACTCCTCCATGTAGGTACCCACTGTGCGACGGTCGAAATCGTCGATCACGCGACCACCGTACATCACCTGGGAGCAAGGCGTACGAAACAATAAGCAAAACATGGTTTAGATACATAAAAAAAATCAACCTGCATGTACTTGTATTATAATGTTCTTTCTATTCCATCAAGTCATATTTTATGCTTAAGTACTTTTTATTACCTGTAATAGTGACAACATAATGTACATGTATATACTTAAAACTAGGGTGGTAAAAAAAAGGCCTGGTGATCTGTAACGCAGGGTTCTCCCTAGTACGGACTCCAGTCTCTCGCAAAGGAGCTTATCAGGGTCCTCAATCTTCGAACAAATAATCGGGTACAACAACCATCAACTTTAACAACGCTGCAAAAAAACGTAGTACTTCAAATGCTTGTAGCTAACACGTAAGATGGTGGTTTTTAATTTAGTAGCATTATATTTGATACTGTTACGGACTAAAAGTAATAGATGGCAGGTTTTCCAAATTGACGAAACGAGATATTGTAATAGTTTATTCAATATTCGGTAGATGTCGCTACATGACCCCATATTTGATGATTGCTCCAAAGAGATTAGGATTTCATTTCAATAGATAATTATACTGATTTTTCACCAAATATTACAATAATAAATAAGTATCTATTTCAGAGCCATTTTTGTTGATTTTTGAATATAAAAGTATTCTACTTTTATTGATTTTGACTGCTTGGTTATAGTTGTAAAATTCGGGAGATTGAATTAAGTGTATTTAGCAGTTTGATCCTGCCGTCATATTTAAAATCGCAGGGCGTGGGTTCGATCCTCATGAAATGTCTCTTTTTGCATTTTTAGTTTAGTTGATGTAGTTTCGCACTAAAAGTATCAGATGGCGTAAGCGGTTACCTGTTTTGAGGTTGAAGATTGGTCTCTATTTCAGTATATTACAATGCACTCTGTGGAGCTTATACGCACCTATTTGTTACGTAATTCTAAGGTATCTATCTATATTAAGCTAACCTTTGTGAAGAGAGAAATAAAATTGTATTACTATTATTACTATAAAAAATCTAAAAAAATGTTAATCAAAAACGACAAAAAAACTGAGAGAGCCAAAAATTAGTTAATCAGAGCTTGTGGCAGTTTTAAAGATAAATGTATCAGGTCATCAATGTCATATCCGTACAGTGAACTCTAATAGTAGTATGTAATCAGCACTAGTCATAATATCATTTTTATTAGGCCTGTATTGTAATACAGACCTTTTGTAAAAGGTTCCTCAAGCTAGTTTTACTTTCCACTCAAAACTAGTTTTAACACTTTTAGAAAATTCAGATAGAGTTTAGTCTTATTTCATACAGTCACCTGTTTCGGTATTTGAGCAGAGATTTGATCTGTAATCATTCAAGTGTGGTCATTACCACGCTTGAGTAGAGATTTCTTTCCTATTCCAGGTTATATTAATTTATTTATTTTAGAGGGGGCTCGTAGCGAAGCAACGACTGCGCGGATTGTACGATCTGCAAGGTTAAGCTGCACTTGCCGCGGTCAGTCTGTGGATGGGTGACCGTTTCGTTACACATCGAGACCCCTCCGTGCCCCGGAGAGCACGCTAAGCTGTCGGTCCCGGTTGTCATACGAATATCTATGGCAGTCGTTACGGGTAGTCAGAAGCCTGAAAGTCTGACAACTGGTCTAACCTCCGAATATCGGTATTACCCAGTAACTGGGTTGCGGGGGTCTGATGGCAGTCGCTCCGTGTAAAATACTGATGTTCAGTCGCATCTGGCTAGACTGGAAGCCGACCCCAATATAATTGGGAAAAGGCTCGGAGGATGATGATTTATTTATTTATTTAGACAGCTACCTACTGTACTTACAGTTGCCCAACACGTACAGTAGGCCAAGTTATAATTTAGGTACATATATAATTCTTATAAGTCTAATCACTTAAAAAATTATGACAAAAGCTGACTTGAAACTGGTTTATTTTGGTGTAAAAATATCAACTTCTGGTTATATTGTTTTTGAATTAAAGTTTATAATTACCGTGTTGGTATATGACCAATGCTCAAGTACTGATTGTAGTCTTAAGTAGTGATCAAGATCAAACTATTCTTGAGGAACGTTTAGATAATACGGACCTTAGAGTTGTCAAAAATTATCTAATTTACAACTTATTATTTAGAAGTACCTACTTATAGCTCGTTGTGCAAGGTAAGCTACTAAGTACCAATAGGAAGATAGCATATTTGACTATACATGTCATTTTATCTGTACAAAGCGCAGTGAGCGCGCTCAATACAACGTTCCACTGCCCCAATGACTGCCACCCCACCCTCCACCCTTGTAATACCTCTCCAAACAGATACTTGAGCGTAGCCCATGGTATGGGTCCGGAGACGGCGAAGCACCTATCCAGGTAGCACTGTAGGATCTGCATGCACACCACGAAGTCGGACTCGCTGAAGTCGTATGAAATGTTCCAACCGATTTTGTCGTATTTGCGTCGTTCCTGAGGATCAATCGGATGCTGATGAGTTTTCTGTAGAATTTGAGTCCTATATGTATATTTTATTTTTTATTGTATAATAGGATGGCGAAACGAGCTAAAGGCCCACCTGATGTTAAGCGGTTACCTTTGCCCATGACAACTTCAATACCACCTAGGCTCTTACCTAAATGGTACCGCAAGTCGTTTCGCCAAACTGAGACATGAAGATGGAAAGATGGATGTATGGATATTTAACAATTTCTTATTTTTTCGAGTTCTGGTTTTCCGATATAAAGACCAAAGTGGTAATATTATGGTAAAGGCAGTGTAGGTAACTAAACGTCCAGATACCTACACATAAATAAATGAAAACAAAAAAAAACTCGGCAAGAGCGAGTCGGACTCGTGCAGTAAAGGTTCCGTACCACCCAACGACCTGATACCCGTAGAAACTGATACATTACTAAAGTTGCAGCACTGCGCGAATCTCAAAAGACATCAACGCGCCACCGCGCGCCGTGCTCAATCAACGTGCACCTTTGGTGAAATATGAATATTTGATCTTTTTCTTACGCACACATGTCTGTGTTTCATCATCATCATCATTTCAGCCGAAAGATATCCACTGCTGGACATAGGCCTCCCCCAAGCATATGTATGTTGGGGGGATATGCCATAATCGCCACGCTTGGCAGGCGGGTTGGCGATCGCAGTTGGTTGGTTAAATACTCAGAGAACGCTGCTGCCCATCCTCTGGTGAATCCTGTGAATCCCTTAGTCGCCTTTTACGACACCCATGAAAAGAAGGGTGGTGCAATTCTTTACGTCCGGCACCACACGGACGCGGCACCACATGTCTGTGTTTGCATTATTTTCATTATTTGTTGTTAAACCATGCACTACTATCACCCCAAGTTTGGTGCTTGTATGTATAGCCGTTTATAAGATAGAGCAGCAACAACAATTTAAAAAAAAAATTATGGGGAGGGGACACCTTTTTGACTTAGATTTATTTTTGATGTTAAGTATTCATCGTGATAGATATCATGGTAACACATATTCTGTGAAAATTTCAACTGTCTATCTATTGCGGTTTAAAAGATACAGGCCTGTGACGGACAAGACTGACGGATGAATGGACAGACGGCGTTGGTTGGCAGATAAATAGGGTCCGGAATTAGAAAATTGGGTACGGCGCCCTAAAATACAATGGGCTTATGCTGCGAAAAACTCAGACAATGTATCTACCCAAGAAGTTTCAGATTGTTATCGTATTTAAATGCAGCTTTAAATTTTATAAATCTTGTTGACTTTTTTTGTCTGGTTATTAATTTTGAATATCTGTTTATTTATTACAATTTATTTGATCTTCATCTTTAGCACATACCTGTACGACAGCGTGGAAGAAAGCTAACACATAGACCAGCTTCTTGAACTGTGGGTGCATACACTCTTCGAGGGCGTGCGCACGCATCTTGAAGTACGTGTTGCGTAAGTTCAGCTTCAGACCGTTTGGCGGCTCTGTTACCACTGCGAATAAATATTATTTATTTAATCGTATGGCATCTTTATAGGCTATCTATACATCTATATTATTTTATTCACAATGACAAATTGAGATTCTTTAAGGTGAATGCTACAGGGTAGCCCGCGAAATTCAAAATTTCTCGCGTTTTTTGCAAATTGTAGTTGTATTTCGCGTTTTGTATAAATCAAAATATGATTCGCGGTAGTAATAACAATATATCTACTGAATAATACTCATAAAAAATATTAAACTAGCTCTATAAGCTGTACAAGCTCGATTATATTAATTTACGATGAAATTATCGATTATCGAGCTTCTAGAGCTTATAAAGCTATTTTTACATTTTTTATAAGTATTATTCAGTAGATATATTGTTATTACTACTGCGAATCGTATTTTGATTGATATACAACTCAAAACAGAGCTACAATTAGCAAAAAAACACAAGAAAATTTGAATTTCGCGGGCTACCCTGTAGCATTCACCTTAACCATATGGTGGCGTCAGGTGTAAGGGTGAAAAGATCCTATTAAATAAATATTATAAAATAAATAAATATAAATATTTTGGGACATTTCTTTTTACACAGCACCATCTAGTCCCAAACTAAGCAGAGCTTGTGCTATGTGTACTAGAAAATTGATATAATACTTATATACTTTTTTTTTGTAAATACATACTTATAATACATAGGAAATACCCAGACCAACACAATCACTTATGTTCATCACATAAATATTTGTGTCCTGTGGGAATCGAACCCACGGCCTCGTGCTCAGCAGTCCGACACTCGAACCACTAGACCACAGACGTCGTCAAAAATAAAAATATCCTAAACATAGAAATCCAAATAATAATAAAACAAAGTTTAACCGGATTAAGTCGCGTATATTATTTAAATTGATTTCCCTGACGTTTCGAAAGCTTTGCAGCATTTCGTGGTCGCAGGTAGACCTACCACCACGAAATGCTGCAAAGCTTTCGAAACGTCAGAGAAACCAATTTAAATAATATACGCGATTTAATCCGGTTAAACTTTGTTTTATTATAATGTGTAGTGATCGCGAAAACCTAAGCCACCTTATTACAAAATCGGGTTTAGCAATAGGTTTAGCCTAAGCCGGACTTAAAAGCCTTTTTTATGTATGAAGTTTGACGTTGGAACCGGTTTAAAGAAGGGTCTAAAACTTGTCTAAACTTTTGTAATAAGGGGGAAGAAGTCCAAATAATAAGTTAATAGAAACGGTATCTACTGTCTTTTACTACCGGATCGCATGTCGCTGGTTTGCCGCTACCGACACATAAATACGCAATAGGGTGTTTGACAATTTTTGAAAATGTACGTAAAACGATGGCGAAACATCCAATTAAAGAATTCATCAACAAATAATTACTAAAATATGCTTGTAAAATTAAATAATTAAGATTTTAAATTCTCATTTTTTATTTCGTACTCAAACGCTAAGTCACGTGACATTATCGTCAACCTACGTCACTGTTCTAGTTCCGGTCAGTGTTCCGGTCAGTGTTGCCGGAATTCCCATAAAAGTACTACACGCTTACCAAAAAGGTACTAATTTGACAAAAAGTAAAAAATCGGAACGCGGTTTTTTTTGGTCACATGAGACATGACTAAAACGTTTTGTAGTTTGTGTTTGAATCACGCACATACAAAACAAAAGCTTGTAAATTACGTTCAAATTACCTACAAATGCTGATTAGTTTAATTGTTAGTAAGTTATAAAGTACATAACCTGGCTCAATAAAATAAAAATTAACCTAAATTAACAATTAACAAGAATATAATTATTAATAATATACCTATTCGTTCAAAAACTGGTACATTTTATTTTTACGATCATGGCAACATTTAGCTCGCCCTACGTCGTACAGGACTATGACGTCACCCAAAATGGAGGCCAAGTCTCAAGACGTTTTGTATCACGTGATCAACAGATTAAAAAATCAAAATTTCAAACAGAAAAATAAAATATTTAGAATATATTTAAATTAACCTATCTTAGTAAAAGTTAATCTTCAACTTAAAATCTACGTTGTGTACAATTTTCATAATTTTTGGCAATACCTGTCAAACACCCTATTACGCCCACCATGTTTCTAGCATTCAATGCAAAATAAATTACGCCTAAAACAATTTCACTGTAAGATATGCTGCAAAATCAAAATACAACTTTAGTGACTATGCACTACTTTTGTAGTAGTAGAGCTCCTTTGTGAAAGAGCTCGTCCGGGGAAGTACTACTACCGTAATCACCGTATCTACTTCTCCGCCAAACAGTGATGCTTGCACTGCTGTGTTTCGGTCTGAAGGGTACGGGTACCGGTGAAATTACAATCACATGAGACTTTCCATCTTCATGTCTCAGTTTGGCGAACCGACGTGCGGTATCATTTAGGCAACAGCCTAGGTGGTATTGCAGTTGTTATCGGCAAAGGTAACCGCTTAACATCAGGTGGGCCTTTAGCTCGTTTTGCCACCCTATAATACAAAAAATAAAAAAACAGCACTGACGATTAAGCAAACGATTTGCGCACTGGTGTCCTATGAGACACCTGTACGCGGCGACAATTTCACACGCCTTTATCACTTCTATTAACTTATATTATTTTGATTTCTATTAGGATCCTAAGCAATTACGATACTACATACTTTGGAAAAGGCGATGTGATCATGAAAATTTACAGGAAAAATCTAAATTATCTACATAACTGAATTGTATGATAAAAGTTGGAAAGTTAAATAAAAATAATTATTAAATGAAATAAAGTGGCAAAAGCCAACGTCACGCGGTGTTCCCAGGCGGTCACCCATCCAAGTACTGACCGCGCCCGATGTTGCTTAACTTCGGTGATCGGACGAGAACCGGTGTATTCAACGTAGTATGGACGTTGGCGACGGTAAATTAGAAATGTGGGTACTGTATGTACTATGATTATTTAAAAAATTATCAGTACCTAATTTTGTTTTTAGTAAAAAGATTGTATTTATATCAATCTAACAACAGTATAATTTTCATGATAATAATAGGTGTATGTGTTTTAATTGATAAGCAGCTCATAGGCAGTGCCGGATTAGCCACGTAGCAAGAGTAGCAAATGCTACGGGCCCCGCGAATTGGGGGGCCCCGCGCTCCAACAACTGACCGTAAAAAAAATACGTTTAGATATTCGTAAAATATCTTGCTTGCCTTAAACGCGAAGCGCTTAGGCTTAAACATAAACTAACGAATAAAATTCACGTCAGAGACTGGTTGTGTTATTCGGAAATCAAAGGACGACTTTTCTGTTTTGCTTGCAAAGTTACGAATTTAGATAGTTCATCAAGCCACGCTTTACAAAGGACGGATTAGATGACTGGAAGAATGCGCACAATTTATTGACAAGACATAGCCATAATTTTGCTGTTAATTTGTTAAACCTCAAGAACAAGAATACGCGTGTTGATTCTCAACTTGTCAGCCAAATTGAGACTGAACAAAAGTAT
Organism: Asteroscopus sphinx; assembly: GCA_949699075.1. Classification (NCBI taxonomy): domain Eukaryota; kingdom Metazoa; phylum Arthropoda; class Insecta; order Lepidoptera; family Noctuidae; genus Asteroscopus; species Asteroscopus sphinx. The sequence continues at coordinate 19,236,625 of OX453017.1, forward strand.
TGGAGGCTACTCTTAATTCAAATCATTGCAGTAATAAAGTTTTTGGCACAATGAGATCTTGCGTTTCGTAGCAGTGACGAAATTGTTGGTTCACCTCACAATGGGAATTATTTAGGCTTGTTAGAATTATAGCCTAATTTGACTCTTTTATGTCTCAACATATTCAAAGTCATGCTAATAAAGTAAAGGGACATACGTCATATTTATCAAAAACAACTTGTGAGGAATTTATTCATCTAATTCTAATTGCATCAAGCATACTGGATCAAATTATTAGCGAAATTAAGAGATGCAAATACTACTCAGTTTCATTGAATTCTAATCCAGATATGTCGCTTGTAGATCAACTGACTCTGATAGTGCGCTATGTTCTGCCATCTGGACCAGTGGAACGATTTGTTAAGTTCTTGGACATGGAAGGTCATACTGCTGAACAACTCGCTCAAAATTTACTAGATTTCTTAAGTGAGAGTGGCATTGATATCAAAGATTGTCGTGGGCAAAGCTACGATAATGCTAGCAACATGAGTGGGAAATACACCGGCTTACAAGCCCGAATTAACGAAATAAATAAGTATGCAGAATACATTCCCTGTCTTGCACATGCATTAAATTTGGTTGCTAAGTGCGCTGCAGACTGCTGTACAGAAGCAATACTTTTCTTCGATTTCGTTGAAAATCTTTATACATTTTTCCGTTTCTACCTTTCGATGGGTCGTCTTACGAACGCATTTAAAGATTCTACTTCAAAAATTCCGATTTTAAAGAGGTTATCGGACAATAGGTGGTCAGCCCGAGCTAAAGCTACGAAGGCATTTTTATGCGGTTTTTTCACTATTAAGCAAGTTTTGGAAGATATTTACAATAACGTGGATAAAAAAGCAGAGTGTCGTAATAAAGCATACGGACTAGTTTCAACGATGAATAAGTTAGAAACGGGAATAATGACAATAACGTTGAACGGAATCCTAGAACGCTTGCAAGCGGCTAGTGCTTCGCTGCAGTCGTCTGATCAAGATCTTAATACGGGATACGCCCTTTATGAATCATTATTTAGCTACGTCCAAGCAATGCGATCCACATTTTCAGATATTGAGGCAAGAGCCAAAGATCTGATCGGCTGTGAAGAATAATAGCAACAGCCATCAAGACGAATCAAGTGAAATACAAAGTACAACCATTTCAGCTGCTCTACTACACTCGACGACTTTGTCGAAAAACAAACACCTGTAGAAAGAACGTTTTGAAGTTCGGGTCTATATTGTCATTATTTATCAATACGTACGTGTATGTGTACGTTATCACGTACTGTCTGCTTTAACTAACTAAGCAAACCAAGGGCCACTTGGCCGAATTTGCTACAGGCCCCGCGCTGGCTTAATCCGGCACTGCTCATAGGTAAGTTGATAGATAAATATAAATCTCACCTACTCAAGAGAAATTAATTAACTAAATAAATCATTTGGTAGTTGATAAAAAATTAACCAAAAGATCGAATTACTTGATCAATTTTTACTAAAAATACGTGGGACACTCAGAAAGTTTTGCGAAACTAAAAAAAATTGTTCTATACGTACATATATTTTTATCAAATCTTTTCAAAGTACTTTCCACCAGCCTCTATACAAAGATTCATGCGCCTAAACCAGTTTTCAAAACACTTTTTCCAGTCCGCCGCAGACACCTCGTTTACAGCCTGCTCGAACGCAGCCAGCGCATCTTCCGGCGACGAAAATTGTATCCCTTTGAGCTGATTTTTTATTTTTGGGAATAAAAAGAAGTCACACGGTGCTAGATCAGGGCTGTAAGGAGGGTGACCCAGGAGTTTGACTGGCGTGCTGTCCAGGAAGTCCCTCGTTTTGAGTGCGGTGTGCGCAGGTGCATTGTCGTGGTGGAGCAGTAGCCCGCGGAGCCCTGTGTTTGGTCGCTTGTTGCTTATAACAGAGAAAACTTCTGGCAAACATTTGGTAGTATACCATTCGGCATTAATGCTTCTTTGATCCCGTAAGGGAATTGATACCAAGTGGCCAGTCAAATTAAAAAAGCTAGCGATCAAAATCTTACCCCCGCTTCTAGATCGCTTCACTTTGGTAGGCGTTGGCTCATTTTGAAACACCCAAACAGTCGACTGGCGCTTGATTTCTGGGTCGTATTGATAAATCCAGGACTCATCACCTGTAACGATGTCGTAAACACGCCGAGACGAGCCTGCTTCAAATTTGTTAAGCATATCACGGCACCATTCCACCCGGGCCTGCTTCTGAGCATCGGTGAGGTTGTGCGGCACCCAGCGTGATACTATCCTCCTCACGCGAAGATGGCTGTGTAGAATCTCGTGAACGCTTCCCGATCCAATCTTCAATATGTGTTGAATCTCCTGATATGTAATTCGCCTATTGTCTTGGATTAAATTTTTCACTGCTAGCACGTTTTCTTCGGTAACAGCCGTCAAAGGGCGACCGCTTCTTTCGTCATCCCCCAAAGTTGGTCGACCGCGCTTGAATTCGTTATACCAACGATACACGGTTGCCTTGGAAGGGCCTTCATCCATGAATGCCATTTGAAGTCTATCGTACGATTCATCCGGTTTCAGGCGACACTTGAAATCGTATAAAATCATAGCTCTAAAATGTTCCCGGCGCAGATCCATATTTCAGTGAGACACAATACTTTGAATTAACTCGCAAAAAATGTGGAGGGAAATTTTGAAATTGGAACTTACTTATTTTTACTTATAAATAATCATATTTTCGAAAAACATTATAACTGGCCAGTCTCCCATATACAAAAACTTTTTTTCGCAATACTTTCTGAGGGGCCTGGTATGTTAGGTAAAAAAATTGCAAAAAGCCAACGTCACGCGGTGTTCCCAGGCGGTCACCCATCCAAGTACTGACCGCGCCCGATGTTGCTTAACTTCGGTGATCGGACGAGAACCGGTGTATTCAACGTAGTATGGACGTTGGCGACGGTAAATTAGAAATGTGGGTACTGTATGTACTATGATTATTTAAAAAATTATCAGTACCTAATTTTGTTTCTAGTAAAAAGATTGTATTTATATCAATCTAACAACAGTATAATTTTCATGATAATAATAGGTGTATGTGTTTTCATTGATAAGCAGCTCATAGGTAAGTAGATAGATAAATCTAAATCACACTTACTCAAGAGAATGAATTACCTAAATAATTAATTTGGTGGTTGATCAAAAATTAAACAAAAGATCGAATTACTTGATTAATTTTTACTAAAAATATGTTAGGTAAAAAAATTGCAAAAAGCCAACGTCACGCGGTGTTCCCAGGCGGTCACCCATCCAAGTACTGACCGCGCCCGATGTTGCTTAACTTCGGTGATCGGACGAGAACCGGTGTATTCAACGTAGTATGGACGTTGGCGATAAGACAATTGAAATGTGGCTACTCTACCTATCATTAATTTTATTCCATGAATATGTTTTGATACTCGACAAAAGTAGATTAGCAAATTTTAATAGATAGATAGAGTATACTTTATTGTTTGCACACCATAAAAATAAAAATAAAGTTATAACAAACATGAGCACAGTACTAACAATTGGTGGTCTTATCGCTTAAAGCATCTAATACTACTATTCATAGATTTTTTGACTAAAGTCTTGTAAAATGGTTAAGTATTTATATATAAAATTCTTAAGTAACTAGCGCTAAGGCATGGAGCATTTTGTAGGACTTCCTAAATAGCCAGAAGTAACAAAACCAAAGAGTCATCACCAAACCACCCTTCTTTCTTCTGTGTCTTACCTTTGAGCGACCTCTGCAGTATCCCAATAGGGAAGGTGGGCGTGGGGTCCGTGGTGAGCCAAAGCCGGTACTCAGGGTGTGGCTTCGTCATCATTTCTAGCTGTTTCTCCAACTCACGCAGAAACGATACCAGGAGGTGACAGTTCTGTAGGATCAGCCACTGGCCGTGAGAGATCGCACCTTCCAGCAAAGCAAGGGCCGCCTGAAAATTATAAAATATTTATTTTTACTTCTTCTTCTATCCTGTCGACATGAGCTACATAAAACTTTATATACTTTTTTTTTTTCACTTTTTTTTTTCAACTAATAGAAAAAGATTAGCCAGTCAGCAGGGTGGTAGCGGGGCTGACGGCCCAGGGTGCGCCGGACGATCAATTAAATATCGTCACTCGTGGAGGCTCCTATAATGTACCCCAAATTTATTTTTACTGACTTTCGGATGCGTAAAATTAAAAATGAAAATAGTATTTTTTACAGACTGCACTGATTATATGTAAACACACAGAATGTGACTAAGCCATATCGTGTGCAGTTTCGTACGATGCGTGTTTTCTGTACGCGAGTAATAATTTCGTCTTATGGAAAAATGCAAAAGAAGCGGAGACTTTTTCGGAAACTGTATATTGGACCTATTTTCAATTTATGAAGTGCCGTATCTATATTTTTTCCGTAATCGAAGATCATACGCAGTGGCGCAGCTATGTAACCAAGGGCCCTGGGGCAAAATGTTAAAACTCGAACATTCTTTATTCAACTAGGATATTATATAAGTTTTTCGAACGCCGTTCATGGGGCCGAGGGGCCCCTTGAGCTTGGGGGCCCCGGGGCACTGCCCCACCTAGCCATACGGTAGCTACGCCACTGATCATACGCCACTTTGCGCCATTTCTATCTTACCCCTTCCTGCCCTTGTCCAAGTGACAAATACTTGAACTTGCCACCGCCAAAGCCGCATCTGTCAGCAAGCTTCATCAGATCAGCCGTGGGATCTGAGCCAGGACTTAGAATGAACACCACAGGCGTAAACGGAGTTGACTGCTCAAAAATCATGTCAAAACTGAAACGAAAACAGATAACGTAATCAGGGGCTGTATTATCTGTTAGAACCGAAACCGTACCGTACCGTCTCGAGCAAGAGAAAGAGCTATATAGGACGTATGGCACGATCCCTGTCGTAAAGGAACGATGATGGTTCTTCTTACATTTCATAATACAGCCACAGAATGAATGAAAAATTATTTAGTGTCCCAGCTACACAACAATATGCAACATTGTTTTAAATTCAAAATAAAACAAAATCACATAAAACCATGAGTTATTAACATTTAATAAAATCAAAAGATTTAATTTCAATAGAAATCAAACCGCATACCTACCGCAAAGTTTGAATACAAAGTTCTTTAACCAGTGTGTCCTGCCTGTCATGACTTACGGTGCCGAGACGTGGATAGTCCACAAAAGTCGCTCAGCGAGCTATGGAGGGAACTATGCTTGGAGTTTCCTTGAAGGATAAAATCCGTAACGAGATTATCCGGAGAAGAACCGGAATGACCGACATAGCTTGTAGGATCAGTAAGCTGAAGTGGCAGTGGGCTGGCCCTGTCTGTCGTAGGACCGATGGCCACTGGAGCAGATGAGTCCTTGAGTGGAGACCGCGAGTCGGCAAACGCAGCGTAGGGTGGTCCCCCGCCAGGTGGACCAACGACCTGAAGAAGGTGGCTGGGGGGACTGGATGCGGAAGGCAGAGGACTGAGTGCTGTCCCCTTGAAAGAGGCCTATGTCTAGCAGTGGACTGCGATAGGCTGAACTGATAACATAACATAACACATAACATCACGCCTGTATTTCCCCGAAGGGGTAGGCAGAGGTGTATAGTACACCCACATTTCGCCAGTTATGTTATAAGTCCCATGTAATAGGGGGCGAGCCTATTGCCATTGATCGGGCACAAATCCAGACTCCGGGCTGCTACTGAGAATTTCCAAATGAAAAAACCCAATTACACTTTGTCCGACGCAGGAATCGAACCCAGGACCCCACGCTCAGCAGTCGCGCTTGCGACCACTAGACCAACGAGGCAGTGAACTGATGATGAGATTAATGGTATTCGAGCCATGTACAGTCGAATGTATGTTTCTAATCACAAAGAATTATTAGTACCTACCTGATGACAGGCGGCGTGATGTACTCCTCGCCCATGGTGACGGTGATGTAGTCGGTGAGCGCCCTGTAGATGCGGTCCACTCGGAAGCAGCGAAGCAACATCAACAGCTCGAAGGGCTCCAGCTTGTCGCGGTAGCCGCTAGGAATGTCGGCGGATTCCGGGGTGTCACTATCGAACCACTGGAGAGAACAAGTAGAAGTCAGGGTAGATAATTATAGGAACTGTTTCACAGAGCAGTAAGCTTCTAGACGCTGATTAGCCGGATACCTTGCTCCATCGTCGACCCCATCTTGACAAAGCTGTCTAGATTGCGGTCAAGAGCAGATCTATATCTCATAAAAAAGTATAAAGTATTATATCCATTGTCTAGTACCCATAGCACAAGCTCTGCTTAGTATGGGACTAGATCGTGCTATGTTAAAATGTCCCAAAATATTTATTTATTTATATGCAGTAGCACTGAACCTTTGAGCTGACCAATCATAACGCGTCCGGACGGTCCCCGCCAACATTTTACGACTTTGGCGTCTTGAGGCTTAGTGGTCTGTGGACTGTTTACACAAAAAGTATAGTCAGCCGCCGACTGCGAACAGGCTCACTGTGAGTAGCAGTTTGAAAATTAAGTCAAACTACAATTTACGTTTATACTACGCTGTCAATACGCTCTAGCGTACGAAAACGCTAGTAAAGTTGAAAATGTATGAAAAGTTAGCAAACCACTTTACGCCTGCTCACATTCGATTCAGCGGCTGACTGTGAGCTGTGTCGAAACATGTACAAGAATTTCAGGGAAATGGTCGTTTAACTAGAGAATTATAGTTACTGAACTTTTCAATGCTTTATTTTTGTACAGGTCGCTCGATACATCATCTGAGTTAATCTTCTGGTTAAGGAGGTACGTACCTCTTGCCAATCATCTAGTTTCCTAGAGATATTGTCAGGTAGCGCAGCGAATGAATTCGGGAAATCTAAGCTCAATTTCATAACGTCTTGCCAACCCTGAGAAAATAACAATTAAGGTTAATTACATAATTTATTTTATATTTTAGTGATAGTTCTAACGCCTGATGCTATTTTTCCGTTTTCCGAAAACCAGCTCAGAACAAATTTTAAAGTTTTCAAGGCAAGCTATATAGCTTTTGCTTTTTATTTAAGCCCTTGTAAGGTTTTGGTTCCGTATGCAGCTAAAATACGTCGAAATTGTCTGAAAGTAGAGTCATGAGATCAAATCTGAGTAATCTGGGGCCTTACTCCCGACTGGATTGTTCTGTATCAATCGAATTTGAATTTGAGTTAGACTCCCGACTGGATTGAGTTCTGTATCAATCGAATTTGAATTTGAGTTAGTGTCAATTCGTACTGCATTTCTCTAGGAATTGACATTAGCTTAATTTGGTTCCGAACTCGAACCAGTCGGGAGTAAGGCCCCAGAGTATGCATAATCTTAGCGTGAAACAAAATATTACATAAAAACATATGCGCAAAGGGGGATATTATTAAAAAAAAATCAAACGAAGCAGAACACATACACATTTATTATAGGTACAAGACTACATAGTTCACATTGTGAGAGCTGGTGCCTGTTGTGGGTTCGTAAAAACCTATGTTACAGGTCACCAGGCCCTACTCAGTGGCTGCATACAATCTTGGCTCCCTGTGTTAATATTCAATCTAGTACATCAAGTTGAATTCAACCAATTTACTAATGCGCTAAGATGACGCCGAGCAAAAGATGACACAATTTTTTCATTTTTTTAAAGAAAAGATAAAGAAGAAAGCAGATTGTGTCACAAAACTTGTTAGACTGTTGGTAGGTATTGGAGTATAGGTGGTGCGAGTGGATGTGTAGGTTTGTGATTTGTGAGTATGAATGTTTGTGTAAAAGTTATATTATTGTTAGAATCTAGATAAGCCATAAAAACAATATAGGTACTTTATACATGTACATGTTTTACTTTGTACATGTTTGGGATGGGGACCTAACTCTTTAAAGTGAAACATCACGAACGCGGCGATGAAACACACCTCATTGGCTGGGCAGCGCGTATTGTTGCCCATATAATATAAGAGATCGAGACAGACTGAGTATAAGAGAGAGCTACGCATCTGTCGGGTGTTCCACGACACATCATAAGAATATTACCTACTTACTGTCAGTTTTTTATACCGTCCCGCTTTTTGCAAACAGATCGCGCTTATTTTACGAAGATAATCTGTACGAAAAATAATCTAGTAAAGCTGTACACAGTTAATGACGGATGTAGGACCTGTGATGGTATCCAAAGGGCGGGGCAGGCACGCGCCGACTTCTCGAGCGACACGTTGCCTTTGATGAAGAAGTCCAGCTGCATCTGACTGACGCGGTCGTCGCTCTGTTCTAACTTTATGTTCATTTGGAACGAGAACAGCAGCTTGTGGCGCTCGAAAATACCTGCGATTAGACTCGTTCTTATGCTACGGCTTCACCTGCGCGTTATTATTATAGCTATAATAAGGGCAGCACGCAGATGTGGCCAACATTTAAGCACTATAATGCAATGCGGAATTATTAGCATTTAGCTATAACTTGGGGCAGTGGCGTAGCTACCGTATGGCTAGGCGGGGCAGTGCACCGGGGCCCCTAAGCTCAAGGGGCCTCTTGGCCCCATGAACGATGTTCGAAAAAGTTACATAATATCCTAGTTGAATAAATAATGTTCGACTTTTATCTTTTTGGCCCAGGGCCCTTGGTTACATAGCTACGCCACTGACTTGGGTGCCGGTTTTTAGAGTTTTGAGCGTGAAAATGCGCTTTAAACATCCTTGGCTACATATGAGGTGTGATACGTGTAGGGAGGCAGTCTGCAGGCGCAACATTAAACGCAGGTGAATCCGTCGCATTAGAGGAATTAAATTCAAAGTTTTTATTTCAAATAACAGTACATGTTCTTATGAAAAGTCGAAAACGTTCAAAAGTTCCTATGGAGAAGAGCCGGCAAGAAACTTCATTCTGATCGGTTTGTCGCACTTAAATATAATAATTAACTTATTATGTTCATGTAAATGTCCAGTATTTCAAAAGCCAACCATAAAGCATGTTTTTACGTACAGTTTATTATAGAAAACGGTTTCTCTCAATATTGAACAAGGTAGAACAAGAAGATACAGTAAGTTATATGAATTAAAGATCACTACATGAATAGATAGTTCCGTCTAGAAATTCAGGTAGTAAAAATATATCCTTCTAATCCTACTAATATTATACACGCGAATGTATGGATTTTTGTCTGTCTTTCAATCACGTTGAAACAGCTAAACGGATTTGGATGAAATTTAGTACACAGATACACCAAGTCCCTGGATTAACACAAAGGATTTTTTTTTTGCCATAATAAGTCCTCTCAGCCGCCGCGGCCGGCCGGAGCCATCTGCTCGAGTGCACCTGTTTGTGCACACACACACACACAGGTACAATCTCTATATCTTTTTTATTGACATACAGCCAGAGCAAAGCCGCAGGCGTCAGATAGTAACATGGAACATTACCTGTACATCCATAGTCGTACACATTCTTGGTGAGCATGTCAATGATGTTCCTCAGACGTTTCGCCAGGATTACATTTGGCATCGCTTTGCGCAGTGAAAACGAAAATACCTGTTTAAACAAAAAACAAACTGTTTTACATGTTACTTTACACACTTCATTCAAAAAAAAAAAGAAAAAAAAATAGTAGTAGGCAGAAAATTACACATAACAACACAACATCACACCTGTATTCCATACCCACCCACATTTCGGCAGTCTATTGTTATACATGCTGAAATTTGAATCGGTTATTTCCCGAAAAGGGGTAATTGTACTCATTTTTATGAACATTTTTTACTATGGGACCAACCCTGAAATCGCGAAAAAAAAATCAGTTGGTCCCTACATTTGTGTTCACTTAAATTGATAAAATGATGAGTACAATTACCCCTTTTCGGGAAATAAGCGATTCAAATTTCAGCATGTATAGTTACATGTCCCATGTAATGAAGCGAGCCTATTGCCATTAACATCGCCAACGTCCATACTGCGTTGAATAGACAGGTTCTCGTCCGATAACCGAAGTAAAGCAAAATCGGACGCGGTCAGTACTTGGATGGGTGACAGCCTAGGAACACCGCTTGACATTGGATATTTGCGTTTTGTTATCATCATCATCATTTCAGCCGAGAGACGTCCACTGCTGGACATAGGACTCTCCCAAAAGGGGGGGATATGCCATAATCGCCACGCGTGGCTGGCGGGTTGGCGATCACAGTTGGTTGAATAAATACGCGTTGTGTTTTGTAATTGTTTTCAATTAATCAATATTGAGTTCCAGGACAACCGCACTAGGCCAGCGTGGTGGACTAAGGCCTTGGCCTTCTCGTACTAAGAGGCCCAGCAGTGGGACAGTAATGGGCTGGTTATGTTATGTATGTATGTATGAGTTCCAGGAATCAGTTTTTTTTTTTTTTTTTTTTTTTTTTCATGATTCCTCAGAATGCCATAGACTGACGAAGCTCTAAAACTAAACGCAAAAATGACAGAACAACCAACTTTGCAGTTTTTATACTTCAAGTCAGTCAAAGCATCATCTTGCTGGTGACTATCATTCACATACCACTTTTTTATGAGAGGGATCTCATAAAAAAGTGTCCATTAGTAGACTTCGTTAGGTACTTACATCTAGATAGGACGACAACGAGTACTGATACATGCTGTTGACTCCCGCCATGTCTGATAGCACGAAGAAAAGAATGGAGCCGCGCTTGGCCACCGGGCGATAGCCGTCGCGAAGAATCTCTATGTCTTTCGTTGTTTTCTCGGCTAGCTCCAATTTTTCCATCACCTAGGAGTAAGTACAATTATGTGGAGGAAATTATTATGATGGACAAGTCATAATAAGAAGGTGGTAGGACAACTGATTGTAGATGATGAACGAAAATAAGTATATAGTGATATTTGTGATAATCTCAAGAGACAGTTTCAGCCTGAAGTTTTAGCGTTATCGTTGCTTTTGGACAAGCGACATTGACGTCATAAAATAGTCGAATACGGTCGCTTATTTCACTCAAATTAAAATCATTTATTCAGAAAATTGGATGTTTCAAATCATTGCTTGGTGATTATTCAATGTCCGCTGCAAAGAACAGACGAAAGGAGAATTTTCTCAAAAGCCTACATTCAATAGATCCTGACCAAAAAAATGCGTGGCGTCAAACCAACCACGTCACAAATAGTTGTTACCTCAGCCGCCTTAGACTTGGTGTTCTCAAGCGTGTCGACGAGCTCGACGTTGTCCAGCATGTTACCAGTCGATGTCGCCAGCTCACGTAGCAGCGAGTCTTCTAACCCAGACAGCAGGCTTTTGTTAGCACTCGTCTCCACTATCAGACTCTCGCGTTGTTCTTCTAAGTCTGAGCGTTCGGACCGGACTACAACGCTCAGAAGCTGGTCTTCTAAACCCTGGGGAAGAGTTTGATATTATAAACCTAGTCTTCCACTAACAACGTTGAGATCAGTACTCGTCAGGCAGCAAATCTAGCATGATGTGGTTGAAAAGCAGTTTTGTTTATACTAGAGATGAGCCAAATGTGGGTTACATTACACCGAATCCGAACTCCGGCGGAATGTTCAGTTTGAAATCATGTCAAATCCGAAGTCATTCAAATAATTTTGATAAGATCATTCTTCTTATCTTATCTAAGGTTGACTTCCGCGGGTCACGGCCAATGCGACAGAAGTGCGCGACAGACGCACCACTGTTGAAGCTACAATACAAAACAATATGAAACTGTATGGCGCTGCTTCCGAAGTTCCAACATCCGCGACAGACACATGCGGCCGACGCCATACATGTTCATACTGTTGTAGTGTCGCATTAACCACTGCGCGTCGCCCGTGCGTGTCGCATCGGCCGCGACCCACGGAAGTCCACCTCTGAGTATAGCTCAAAAATTGTGTAAAAAATAAGTAGGCTTGATGAATGGACTACTTGCAGATGGCACCTAGCTAGGTACCCGACTGCTTAAACAGGCGTGTTCGCGGAAAGTCCAATTAGGAACACCATACGCTGAAGTAGGCTCGAACAATGACGTGCTACATATAGGAATAAGCGCACTTGAATTTAGGTGTAAATTTCGAATTTTCTGATTGAAAACATTATTTTGATTCGTCACTCATTGCTGCGCTTAGAATTGATACCGAAGTACGCACGGCTACACATAAATAAGCTGTACCTTTCCAGTATAAGCTGATCTCGCATTGAACGGAAAGCCTATACAATGCGAGGTCAACTTTTACTGGAAATGTACAGCTTGATGTGTAGCCGTGTGTACATGAGATTATTAGGGTGATTCAACATTTCTTTTGACGTTATGTCTACTTATATTTTGATTTACAAACCTGCACAGTGACAGTGTAGTTGATGACCACAGCTTTGGAATAAGCGGCAGGGTTGAACTGCGGGTTTGACAGCTTGGTAGTTAGGTACATGCGGAAGTGGGGGTCGTAGTCCACCTCAGTACTGCCCAGCATCACGAACGAGCGACCCATCTCCACTGAAATGCACGAATTATTTGCCTGTCTGTACTTTAAGGAAAGAAAACAGCTTGTGAGCTATAAAAAAGTGTGGATTCAGTTGATTTCAGGATGCTCAAAATGATTAATAAGGTTATATATAAATTAATAATTAATTGAAATGGAAACTCAACTATGTGTTAAGGATAAGGTTTATGTTTCAGAGCATGTTGATTCTAGATTTAAGGTGACTTATTGTGTCCTTGCCCTTAGGGTTATATTCAGAGACATGAACCTAAGACTGTCAAAGACGTCTTCATATTTCGTATTCAAAATCTTCACATTTCGTATTCAGAAAAAAGTTCGTGGCAAACTTACGTTGGACTCAGCAAAGAGTAGATTCTGTTATCTATGGCAGATTTTTTGAGTAATATATTTTTATAACTGTGTAGCCAGACGTGACAAACTAAAGGATAGCAATATATATAAAATGCCATCGGAACGAGTGAAACAAAATATCTGAGATTTAAACCTATTTTTAACCGACGAATAAAAGGAGGAGGTTCTCAATACGACGCGTATATATTTTTTATTTTTATTGCAACATCGTCGTAACCAGTGGGCCCCGAATATCTTTGCAACGTTTATAGTTGAGAATAAGTAAATTAATATTATTTAGCAAATATAGCTAGGTTGATGTTGTTATGAGTGTTATTCAATAGATATATTGTGATTATTGTCGGGATTAATATACCTACAACATGAAATCGCTGTGCTAGTACACAATACCTATCGGCAATTATTATTTTGAATTATTATAATAAAAGGGTAGGTCTGTACTGTATTTCAATATTACTACACCTTTGCCCGCTTGGCGGCGCCACATCCAGTGCATAGCGAGCTAAAGTAGCCGATATTCACTACTTACGCTTATCTTAGTTTGAGATATGTCTTAGCCGAGTTCCGAACATCTCTGAATACAAATATTTGCGTAAGCACTGCATTTTGACAGTTGGAAGAATGAGTTTACGCTTAGATTCTTCTCTGAATATAAGCCTTAGTGTGGTCCAGTGCAGCTGGAATGAATGGCCAACAATCCGTTACATTATTATTTAAATTTCTTATTCCGACCTTTTTATGTGCGTTTTTAATATATGCAGATTCTCCATGGCCACAGATAACATTACGCTGAGATGTTAAATTTGTTTAAAAATACCGATCGTGCGTCTTTTTCTACTCCCAAGGCATAATATGCCAAAATACAATATACAATCCGATTTAGCATCGAATGTAATAAAAACTTACCTTTAATATTCTTCTCTAGTACATTGTCAACAACAGGATCTATGTACTCGTTGACATCTTGGAACAGCACCGGCATACCGTACTTGATGGCCATCTCTAACTGACGCAGGAAGTGTGGGTCATTGAATGATAATACCTGTAAATATTAGAAGCTTGTGGAAAGATTGTTGTGCTCCGTACAGTTCTCGATGGTGTGTAGTCCGCCAACCTACTCTGAACCAGCGTGGTTGACTAAAGTCTGACCTTCCCATACTGAGAAGAGGCCCGTATCCGTGTGACATTAAGAGGAAATACGGGTGTTCTTTTCTCCATACCAACGCTCTCGACTGTTTTCTTTCTGGTTTATAACCCTAGACTAGGGCTAGGGCCTAGCCTAGAGCAATGATTTTTTACAGTAGAATAAATATATTTTTTGTTGATAAATTATGTCTAGAAGCCCTTAAAAATTACAAAATTGCCTATTTGGACCACTGTCTACAGGGGCTTAGTTTAAAATAGTTGGAAAGCCAAACCTCGAATTATGGCTTCGGAGCTGGAGTTGTCACTATCGCGCTTATTTGAAGCCGAGCGCTCGCAAAGCAATAGTAATAGTTTCTTCAATACTTAATTTTCAAAAGTATCTCTGCCCGCGGAAGAGTAAATCTCATAATGGGCTGCCATGATTAGATTATGTTAAAGAAATGGAAAATCATTCTAAGCCAGTTCTGTTCTGAAGTACCTAAATTGCTTGCAGATAGCTGACTTCCGCATTCTCGACAACCAGCACCCTTCACAACCATTCAGAATATGTAATTAGAGTTGAGGTGTTATTGAAAACGACTGTGATCTAGTGGTTAGAGTGTCGGACTGCTGATCACGAGGTCGTGGGTTCGATTCCCATAGGACACAAATATTTATGTGATCAACATAAGTGTTTGTGTTGGTCTGGGTGTTTCTGATTTATTATATTAATTTACATTAAAAAAAATATATAATTAGTAAATCCATTGTCTAGTACCCATACTACAAGGTCTGCTTAGTTTGGGACTAGATGGTGCTGTGTAAAATGTGTTGAGTTGATATGGTGTGCGAAGGCCTAAAATCGATTTTAATGATCATTAAACAAAACCTTTAGATTATTCTTCGTCTCCTTCTTCTTGATCCAGGACAGTGCCTGTGTCTGCGGATCAATACATAGCGGGAACCGAGAAGCTCTCGTGGTAAGGATGCCGTTCTGAACCGATAACTCGTCCGGAGGTAAACCTTCAGAGTTCCATCTGTAATAGTAATTCATTATTTAAATCATACCACTAATATCTTGGACCTCTCAATTACTGCTAGAAGGAACGGTCATATAGGAAATTATTCTATTACTAGCTGACGCCCGCGCCCGTGGCTTCGCTCCCGTTTTTTTCATACAGACTTTCAACCCCTATTTTAGTTGCAAGATTCCAAATGGTGGGTCCTATGGAGTAGAACCGACAAGAAACTACATGGATACTCTTGTTAAAATGTTAAAATTTTTCAATACAACAACACGGAATGAATTAATGAATGATATATTTATTAATATTTATACGGGTAGCTGCCCTATGTAAATAATTATCTATACGGTTCTTATCACGACACTTACCCGCTAATCTCAACTTCATTAGTCAAATTCTTCTCAATAGTGAAAGGAGTTGTCAACGGGATGCCTCTCTCAAGCACATCGCCCAACCAGTCCTCATATATCATGGTCTGTCTGAATGAGAACGAAAACGGTCCCGCATAGCTTAAGAACGAAGCTGATAGCAAACAGTTGCCGATCAAACGAGATTGTTCCACGTACAACGCTGCTAAGTCTTCCGTCCAGCGCTTTTGTTCGCTTGACAAACCAGACATGAGTTTGTCGGCAGCGATCAAGCGTCGCATCATGATATCAGTCTCTTCCTGCAACTCCTGTCGTCTTAACATGGCTGTTTCGTATTTACTGTTGAGACCGTCTAAGGTGCGCTGCAAGCGATCGATCTCACGGTTCAGCGATGCTAAATAGTTGCACGCTTCCGTGTACTCTTTTTCGAGAGCTTCCACTTTGTCCTGTTTCGGTTTGACTTCTTTATATACGGCGCAGTATTCGAGTACGGCGATCACGAATTTTAGTAGGCCATATCTGTGGGTGGAGAGTTTATTTTAAAAGATTTTACCGTAGATGCCAACATTTTTAATCAGCAATACGACAGGGACACCATAGGAAGTGATATGTTGTGTTGTGTCGCGTGGATTCATCATCACTACAAAAAACATCAGTAAAGACTGGGGTGCTCCAAGAGTGGGGATATTTAATTGATTGTTCGGCGCTCCTGGGCAGTCAGACCCGCTACAAACCTGCTGACTGGCTAATCTTTTTCCCACGGCATGAGCTATTATCATTATGTAGCTCATGTCGGCACGATAGAAGAAGAAGAAGTAAAGACATTGCCCGAACCAAAAAGTTGGAAAACATGCGTTGAGCTACGGAAAACGTGTGTTCAGCTGTGCAGTATCTTGTCGTCCATCAACTCGGCCTATCGCAGTCCACTGCTGGACACAGGCCTCTCCAAAATGGCGCCACAACACATCTTGTCGTTGTGTGAGATTTTTTTAAAATCATATAGCGTTTGTTTATTTCGAGAAAAACGATCTATTCGTATCAATAAATAGTTCATCAAATATATTTAGAATACTTACTACGAATAAAACAGTCTTACCCAGCTTTACTGATCTGCTGCATAGTGTCCAACTTTTTGCTCTTCTTCATGTGAGCTTTAACGGCCTTGACCTGCTGCTGGGTGATAAGGTCGCAGTTCATCTCTTGCAGGTTGCGTAGGAAGTTGGGGTCGGCCATCATGCCTTTAGCACCCTTCCAGCTCACGTCCCGCACGCCTCGGATGATGGCCACGCACTCGCATACAGTCTGGAAATTGTATTACATACCATTAGACTGCCACTGTACCCTAATTGTTTCATTTCAGCCGAAAGACGTCCACTACTGGACATAGGCCTCCCCCAATTAAGGGTTTTTTTTCCCCCTAATTGTTTATGACATGTTATTTATAATTTTTGTTGTTGTCAAGGTGTACTGTACAGTTCTACAGGTCTGATCGATTCGAAATTTGGTATCCTGATACTTCAAACATATTGCAAGAACATGGTAACCTTGACTTAATGCTGCAGCATCAACTGGAATCTGCAGGATACCCAACTTATAGCAGAGGTATCGTGTTTGGGTTAACTGAAATGGTTTCAATGAATAAGTTATAGATATATGGTGATCAGGGTCTGATGATGGAGCAGGAGAGATAAATTAGTATAAATTGGTAAGGGATTCTTAGCTACTTTCACTCGTTTAATCGATATGAAATTTTAATATACGTTGTAGTACCGTTTGTGGCGAATTAAGTACGAGTCGCAGTCGGTTGCCACCGCGGGCAAGCGCATCCTCTACGACGCGCTACGGCGCGGCCCGCCTACTATAGTGTATTAATGTGTAAAGTGTATGACTGAAAGGGTTGCGTCGGGGTTTTTTTAATTTAAAAAAATTATATTATTTATCCGTTTTTAGAATAGCACTGACCTGCACAGCCTCCGGCGGCGTAGCGAAGGATCTGATCTCAGTGATATCGTTCTTTTCGAGGTCTGCTAGCGCGAGCCTCGCAGCCTCCAAAGCGGGCAGGGCGGCCGACAACGCTTCCTCAGCCTCCGCCTTCTCTTCGGAGATCACAGCACTCTGCTCCGTGATCTCAGCTGACTTTATCGAAGCCACTGTTTGCTTCGCCGTGGCTGCTGTCGTAGCTATTGGAGAGAGGTGTGGTTACAAAGAAAGTTAGTTTTATTAACTTAGAAGTACCCTTCCAGGTCCAGCCACGTAGAAATCTTGACCTTACTAAATCTATGATGAATTTACACTGGCTTTATGATTAAACTAGCTTTTGCTCGCGACTTCGTCCGCGTAGAAGTCGAAAATGGTTCTAATAGGATTTTTTGTTGGTTTTTTACGTTATTAAATTTTGCAATTATTATGTTCAAATACTTATAAAATATAACAATCTTTATTATAGTGTAGGGATTTAAAGGTTAAATAAACATGAAAATAAAATGAAATTTCGTTATATTTTGTGAGCACGAAGCTCGGCCTTTGATTTGGTGAAAGTTACCACGGGGGTATATTATCTTTTTACAACGAAATCGAAATACTACACCTACCGCAGTATTTCTTTGTAAACAATATTTTTTGTATTTCCTTCGGGAGCTAGAATACCAGGCTACTCTGTGCGCTTACTCTGGGGCATGCCACATACAACTGGCCGTGAGAGAAGCAGCTTTCCCTTAAGTCTATTCCCGTTAGGAGTTGAGAGTTTGACCTTGAGCTTTGTTTATAGTTATTGAGAAGCAGACTTTGATGGGAAACTGCACTCTCTTGAATTCGAAGGAGTAATTCGATGGTGTTAGGGGAATCTCTGAGAATAAAATTGCGAAAAACAATTAAATTAAACTTCTAAGACAAACTAAAAGAAAACTATAAGTATTATTATACACGACAAATCAAACACAGATATTTTTAGAGACCTTCCAATTTTAAAGAGGATTTGCTTACCCCGGCTCCACACGTTGGCCCGAAAGTTGGCGCCAACGTGTGCATCGGGAAAATGTAGTTGGCCCGAACGTTGGGGCGAGCATTGGCAGCTACCCCGGCTCCACACGTTGGCCTGAACGTTGGCGCCAACACTATTCGCCAACGTGTGGATCGGGAAAATGGAGTTGGCCCAAACTTTGGGGCGAGTATTGACAGTTAGCCGTCGCGTGTCGGTTTTATCAAAGGAATTAAGCGCCAACGTTGGCGATGCGCCCACACGTTGGCGGTTTGCCTGAGCAAACCGACTGATCAACTGATCGACTGTCAAGACTGATCTTGACGCAGCACTCATGCAGTAACGTGAATCGAATGAGCTGTTCCTACGGTCACCGTGTCTTGAAAATGTCATCAACGCAATAGTTATAGAATTTTTATAAAAAATCTTTATGTTTATTAACAAATAACAACGATATTATTTTGTTAGTCAAAACATTTTTCAAAAACGACATCCATTGTTTAACTATTGTGTTATTTTAATTGACAGTTCAGCTCTACTGCACTCAATAATATTAAAGTGTCCATAGGCATGATTACGGGCCAACACTCGTCCCAACGTTGGGGCCAACGTGTGGAGCTCGCCTTATGTTTTTAAGTGAGTTCAACCTTTTTTGAATAAAATCGGATTGAGTTTTCAAACATGTGTCAAAATAAAATATAATTTAAATCAAAAGCACTAAGAAGTGTTGATATCAACTTAGAAGCAAATCACCGCCAAAATAACTAATTAACCCTTTTTAACCCCGTTAGGGGATAAATTTCAACAAAATACGAAACACATCTTCCATCAATTCTGTTAAAAAAGGTTTATGCAAAATTTGAAGTAGATTGGACCAAGGAATCACGTTGTCCCATACAAACTTTGCCCTCCCTTTTCACCCCCTTAGGGGTAGAATTTCGGAAAATCCTTTCTTATCGGATGCCTACGTCATACAAAGAACACACCCTCCAAGTTTCAGGTCTCTACGATAAGCGGTTTAGGCTCTGCGTTGATCCGTCAGTCATTCAGGACAAAGCCTTTTATATGTATAGATAAATAAATTACCTCAATTTAGTAAATGGATGGAATTATTTATTTATAGCACATGAGAATATTTCGGTTCATCATAACACCATAATCAACGATGTTGCGAAAAGAAAATTTGTTTTTACACGAGTCGCCATTTTCAAAGTAAGTAGGTACAGAATTGTAAATATATTTTTCGATTAAATGCTTTCTAAGAAACTTTTACTGTATGCTATCGTACAAGCCGTGATCCCACCTCGATTTTCAGAAATGAGCTAGTTAGATGCTTCAAACTATATTACAAACCTTTAGAGATCTCCTTCAGCAGTGTTTCGCACTCCTTGGTCTGCTCGGCCACGATGACCTTCTGCACAGCCAACTTCGCGTTGAGGTCGGCCAGCTGCACATTCGCCTCCTCAATCTTAGCCAACCCACCGATCAGGCGCTCGCACTGGTTACAATTAAAATAACATGTTGAATTTATTCATCAAAGCGAACGAAGGTCGCAGGAATCCGCTGGATGCAGAAAGCGCAGGACCGGTCGTTGTGGCGATGTTTGGGGGAGGCCTATATCCAGCAGTGGACGTCTTTCGGCAGAAATGATGATGATGATATTTCTTCACCATGTAAGTAATACTCACTTGTGCCACAATAAAGGCGTCCTTCTCCTTGAGCAGCGAGAGGTAGTTGGTGAGGAAGTCCATGTAGTGCTTGGGCGTCACGTAGTTGTTTCGGCGCAGGCGCAGCTGGAACTCTAGCGAGTAGTGCGCGATGGACATGTGCACGTGAACTACGTGCTCCACGATTATGGGACGGAACTCTTCGGGGATCTTCGCTACCTGAGGATCAAGGTTAACATAGTGAAGGGAGAAAATATAGGTACAGTAGTATACATTTTATATGGCCCACTAATGTACCTGCGCAGATGACACAATTTAAATACGTGGGAAATTGGTTAGCCAATCAGAAAACACCATCACTGCGCGCCAAAAGTCTCACTCAGCCGCAGCTAGAATAAGGAAGCGTCTCAGCGAATTAGAAGAAGACGTTACGGCAATCAATTTTAACACCTTATAGGCATTACATAAGGTTGGTTATTTTTTTTTTATGTTTCGGGTGTTTTTGTCGATCGCATTTTCGTGTTTGCGCGAACGAAGATTGACGATGCACCTTATCTTTTGTATCGTACTGCAAAGGTGATGATTCTAGTTGCAATACAAGTTGTGGCAGTCGCTACGAAAATTCAATAGCATTAAAAGTTCGTCAGCTGGTTTAACCATAGAATAAGTAGGTAATTGAAATACGGAGAGAAAGCTGAGCTGATAAAATATTGATTATAATAAATATAATGTTAATCTATGCATACGTCAGCAAGGAAGACATTTGCGACAGCCAATAATGCCTGTTTAGGCCACGGGAACTGCCAGTCAATGGTCGTGTTGTTCACCAGGCCGGGGAAACTTCGACATCTGATGGCAAAATAGAATAAATAAATTAGCAGTTTACTGCTCAACAAGTCCTGCATTATCACGGAAAGGGATGAGGGTTGAGAGGACAGAAATTTCCTCTTTTAGTCGTATTCTTCTATGCTAAAGGTAGTGACCTCCCCCCAGGAGAATTTTTTCGTGGATTATTATGCGCCATCGGATTTGATCACCTGCACCATGAAACGTAATTGTAAGTGAGGCGTAAATCTGGTCAAACCATAGATTTCATAAACGACGACGTCTGTAGTCTAGTGGTTCGAGTGTCGGAGTGCTGATCACGAGGTCGTGGGTTCGATTCCCACAGGACACAAATATTTGTGTGATGAACATGAGTGTTTGTG
Organism: Asteroscopus sphinx; assembly: GCA_949699075.1. Classification (NCBI taxonomy): domain Eukaryota; kingdom Metazoa; phylum Arthropoda; class Insecta; order Lepidoptera; family Noctuidae; genus Asteroscopus; species Asteroscopus sphinx. The sequence continues at coordinate 19,257,869 of OX453017.1, forward strand.
TTGGTCTGGGTATTTCTTATTTATTATAAGTATGTATTTACAAAAAAAAATGTAATTAAGTATTATATTAATTGTCTAGTACCCATAGCACGGTCGGCCGCACATCGGTGGTAACACTTTGACATTAGCAGCATCTTTATTTCGTAAGTAGTAAGGGCGGTTTTCGAATTGAAGTGTTACCACTGTCATGCAGTCGACTGTACAAGCTCTGCTTAGTTCGGGACTGGGTGGTGATGTGTAAAATGTCCCAAAAATATTTATTTATTTATTTAAACAAAGGAGATATATGCCATCAATATCTAATTGTTCTTGTTTAGTTGTCGCCGCTTTTCTACTACTTATTTTATAAATCCAGAAACAAAAATAGTAAGTACGGCGCGCATACTCAAAATTTTCTGACGCACACCTAGAAGCACGCATCAAGACTAGTGAACTTACTAATTGTATACATGCGAAAAGTGGGCATCTAGTGCTTCAATCTGTGGGCATTCAGTCAGTGATATGATCATTTTGCGCATATCGAAGCGACAAGCGTTGTTCCTACTTGGCACATCTCCCATATTTTATTGATCTATGGGTCGGACCAAAGTGTCGGACTGTGGCCTCGTTCTCTCCACAGGCTCTTGTTCCCTTCCACTTTGCCAATGCTATTTCTTTCTAGTTTGGCACATGGGTGCAATTTTGGTATCATTCTCTGACGCCCGTCATTTGCTACGGATTACGATCCTTGTTCTGCAGTGTACGTAGACTGTTATAGGAACCTATTGTGAAATTTTACCACAGCTATGCTTTAGTCATTCTATTTATCTTCTCATGGGTGTCGTAAAAGGCGACTAAGGGATTCACCAGAGGATGGGCAGCAGCGTTTCTGAGTATTCAACCAACCAACTGCGATCGCCAAACCACCATCCAAGCGTGGCGATTTTGGCATATTGGGGGAGGCCTATGTCCAGCAGTGGACGTCTTTCAGCTGAAATAATGATGATGATGATGAATGATTTAGCAACACGTTACATTAGCATTGATTACTACGAATTTTCGAAATAAGGACTGAAAGTGTCTTGACGGTTTAAGATTAATGATCATTATTACCTATTCCTCAATATGTCACCGCTGGGAGACATAGACAGCACCACGTGAAGATTTTCAGCACATCTGTTGCAGAAGAAGTTCCAAACCGCATCCCTTAAAAAAATATACGTTATTAATTCGGTGACTATCATCTGGCTAGTACATAAAATTCTATTTATGTTCAATTAAAAACCAAATAACAAATCAAATGTCTCAAAATTAAAGACACGACAAATTAATTATCATCTTCATTCATAACCAACCTGCCTGCCAATCGTAGTGATTATAGCATAAACTCCCCTTTGGAGGCCTATGATTAGAGGCCTTACTCCTGACTGTTTCGAGCTCTAAACCAAATCGAGTTAATGTCAATTCTTAGAGAAATATAGTACGAAATGACACCAACTCGAATTCAAATTCAATTGATACAGAACTCGATTCAGTCGGGAGTAAAGTCCCAGCGACCAGCAATGGACATCTTTCAGCTGAAATGATGATGATCATTCACAACTTTTTGTTAAGGCATTGCAGGGTATTCGCATTCTTTATTTAACGCTATTTTCCATATTTTGTGCCATCTAATCCAGCTTCCCGATTCAGAACATTTTTGATAAGCAATTGTCGACCGATTGCGTTTGTTAACTCGTTTCGTCTACGTTTCAGGTAACGAGAGAAAAAGAGATAACGAACTGAATCGTTTTGAATCGGGGAGCTGGTCTCTTCATCAATGATGATTGCTTGGTGCGACCTATATGCTCGGGTAAATCGCGCAGGCTCGCGTCAGTACATTCATAAATCATTGGTCCCACGTACTCATTTACATTGTCGATTACAACATGCAATAAATCTACACAAGTGCCTGGACTTAACACGATACATGCGCCTTATAGTACAAGCACTCTTAAGTTGATGAGCCATTCTGCTATATTTTGGTATTGTTCGACCGCAAGTGAGCTAAATTGGGTATTTACTTAGTACGGTAGTACAACAATAAATGTTGGTTTTTATGGCTGATGCGTTTTTTCTCATACTAACTTGGCAACTCCAAAACCAGCTTCCATGCTGTCGTTGCGCACAGTGTTGATGATAGCGTCCTTCTCATCATCGCAGAACAGTGCTGGGATCATGCCGATCATCAGGATGTTGTTGATGAACTCCAGGAAACCCTCCTCTAGGATCTAGAGAGATCACTCATGGATTTAATAGTAAGATGCGCCTGCGGCTGCTTCCGTGGTACTACGATTTAAAGTATCGTATAACTAGCCTTGGGATACACCAGAGGATGGGCACTGGGCAGCAGCTTTCTCTGAGTGTTTAACCAACCAACTGCGATCGCCAACCCGCCTGCCTTTTGGGGAGGCTGAAGTCCAGCAGAAGACGTCTTTCGGCTGAAACGATGATGATGATGATAGCTAGCCTTTGCCCGTGGCTTCACCGGCGTAAAATTCGATTTATCACAGAAAGACTTTATCGCGCATCCCTCGGGAATTAAATATCTTTCCGGGATGTATGTATCCTATGTGCTACTACAGGATATGGATATATTCTCTACGCGTATAATTTACACACATAGAGTCATCCAAATCTGTTCAGCGTGTTTGAAGGACAAACAAACATCCATAATTTCGCATTTATAATATTAAGTAGCGTTGCTGCGCCTGAAGCATTACACAAATGAAAAATTCTTAATCCTGGTAGAGATATTTATACATGTACATATTTATGTATTTTTATACTATCTGTTTTTCTATTTTCAAAACAAATAAGAATCATAAACAAAAACTATTGTCGATTTATAGGCAAATCGGGCCAAGTGATTACTTACTATTAGGTTATTTTAAAACCCAAAACTATTTTGCATCAAAGCTGGATTTTGGAGTTTTGCAGGTACAGCGACGATGTGTTAATCCAGGACATGGTCAGGTCATCTTACCTGTGCAGCAGTGAATAGGAAGACAGTCTTCTTATTGTCGACCCCCAGTGAGTTGTAGAGCCGCTTCATGTCATCTTTGAATGTGTTCTCGTTATAGTTGCGTGTCACCACTATCTCAAATATGTCGCAACCTGTAACACATTTCCTTTGATCGTGGAAGTAGTATGGTGTTGGCATTTCTATCTGACTACTTCTAAGAAGAAATGTTAAAATCAACTCAGAGGTAAAAGTCTCTTCTGAAGTTCAGATATCCCGTATTAAGAAAATATGTGTGAGGACAAGGCCAGGCTCGACTAGTTTGTTAAGAAAAGCGCCAGACTAGTTTGAGGGACCTGCCCCAACAGATGGTGGCACGCATGCATCGGCCATCGTGTAGCTGACGGATCGGACCGCCAACAGGTTGTTTGTGGTGATAAATGACAAAACTATGTAAGCTACGCCTCTTTCTTACAGACTCTCAACGGATTGCGCTCACCGGTAGTTTCTTACCCGCCTTTCTTAACGGAACGGAACGGGCGTGTGTGTGGCGATATATGGCTTTTATATTCAGGAGCCTTACTCCCGACTGGATCGAATTTGAATTCAAGCTAATGTCAAATCGTACTGCATTTTTATAGGAATTGACATTAGCTCGATTTGGTTCAGAGCTCGAACCAGTTCTGTCCTTCCGTTTTTATTCTTTCATTAACGGACCGGGTGAAAACGGCATGTATATTGCCACCCTTAAGAAGAAACATCAGGCGCATCATCAACGATGGGGCCTACCAGCAGCAAAAGACGCGAGCCTGCAGATGGACTTCTTCCCGGAGCCGCCGACGCCGATGATGAGCGCGTTGCCGCGATCCATGCGCAGGATGCGTTGCGTGCGCGTCAGGTGCTCCAGGCAATCCTCGAACAGCACCACCGACATCTTGCCGACACGGTCGTTGTAGTCGTCCAGGATCTGGACACGAAATATACATCACCTTTGTATATTCGTATAGCTTAAATAACAGGTTAGCATCAGGCTGATAGTATTGTAATAGCGTTCAACTTCAGTGCGATATCATCATCATCATTTACCCACACTGCACCTTAGAGTACGCGGTCGCTTACTTTACGGTTCTATCGCCGATCCGTTCTGCAAGCAATGTGCCCTGCCCACTGCCACTTAAGCTAGGCAATTCTTCGGGCTATGTCGGTTACTTTCGTTGTCCTCATTTTTGATTCGATCACGCAGGGACACTTCGTGCATAGGCCTCTCCATTGCCCTTTGGGTGGCTTTGAGCCTAGAAATATATCGTCTTTCAGTGCGATATATTTCTGGTTATTCTACCGAGAAATATCTCAACTTATACCGCGTAAAAAGGGTTCCTTCAGGTAGTAACGAAAACTAGTGGACTGTATAATAATAGCGTGCTGGTCTCTTTAATCAGTTCTACAAAGGATTGCAGCCCGACAAATCTACAACAGTAGTTAATTAATATAAAGGAATTTAATGGCTTGTTTCATCTAAAATTTAAAAAAAAAGTAGGCTTTGTTTTGGTTTCAAAAAGTTCAACGGTCCCACTCAAACTCTCCGCACGTCTACGGCTATCTGCGGTCACCCGGCGCGCGTGCGGTCCAGATCGTAGTAAATTAATTCTTACAAATGTCAGCGGTCTAACATTATTTAAGGTGAACCGCACCAGACCGTCTTCCAACAAAGATATCATTGAACAGCTACCAATATCACTCAGGCTTTTTATGGTCTTACCAAATGGCAGTTTCATTTGAGTTATGTCACAATAAGTCGAGACAGTGTATTACCGCTCTAAGATATTAAAATCTACAAGCATAACATTACACCTTCCTCTTACGAGGTTAGTCTAAACTATAGAATTCAATGCAGTCAATGCACTTCCATGATATTCGTTTTGATTCTTTTACATTCTGCATCTTTTCTTGAGATGAAAAGGGAATACAGACAAACATAAACAATAAACCGTAAACATAGTTCAATATGAGTGAAATTCGCGAAAGTTTAAAAACTTCTAAATATAGACAACTTTAGTAATGTTATATTAGTATAATGTGCAGTACCTCTTGAAAGAGAAAGTAGACTGCTTCGTAGTCGAGCAGATCCTCGTAGTATCTGATTTCTTCCTCGTCTAACGCGTTGCGGTAGTCACCAAATAACAGTGGGTCGCGAAACACGTACTCTTCCAGCTGTATGAAATATGTTTTATTTATGAATTTGGCTTGGATGGTTGATATCCAATCATTGTTGGATTAACTTAGCTAGAGTTTGGCACATGAACAAAAAAATGTACTTGTAACTGGAAAGGAATCTGTTTTTAACCAACGAAAAAAAAGGAGGAGGTTCTCAATTCGACGCGTATCTTCCACGCATACCTTTTTACAGAGTGGTCCGATTTTGATGATTCTTTTTTTATTGTGGATGAAATAGTATTACCCGCAAATCCTAGGTCAGACAAATGTTTATAATTATATGATTTCAGTAAAAAAAAACATTTAAAATATTGTCGCAAGAGATCCGACTTCAGAACAAAAGCTTTACGAGTGCACAGATAATATAGTACTACGAGAGTCGTTAATTATACACAGTATACACTACACACTACTTAATTTCAGGAAACACACTATTACATAGAGCATCTCGACATTGGTCAAATCTAGTCTATTAGTTTCCGGAGTCAGCCTCAAAAATGTCGGGACGAACAGACTGTTCAAAATGATCACAACCACTAAGAAAATTAAACTTTGTCTAAATGGGATAATACTCTTGTCAGTATGACAGTTGTCGTGTACTGTGTTCATTATAAAACACCCCTTGTATCATTAAGATATAGTTTAATTTACTTAGTTGTTCAGATAACTTTAAACAGTTCGTTCGTCCCGATATTTTTGACGCTGACTGCACAGAGCCCCAATTTCTCGCGTTATATAAATGTTTCATTCGAGATAATCTTTAATTTTAAATGTCTACGAAAAATGTCGCCGGTAATGTCAACTGCTATGAACCACTCTTTGTATTTAGAGCGTGCTAGGCGTAGACATATCTCTAACGTGACATTCTGAGAATACGAAAAAAAAAAATTAATCGATATTCGCCATCTTGTTTCGACATTATGTCTCATCATCATCATTACCATTTCAGCCGAAAGACGTCCCACTGCTGGACGTACTCCTCCCCCAACGGTGAATAATAATGGCCCATAATCACCACGCTTGGCAGGCGGGCTAGCGATCGCAGTTGATTGGTTAAATGTTCAGAGAACGCTGCTGCCCATCCTCTGGTGAATCCCTTAATCACCTTTTACCTTTTTTTAGTCGTCTACGACGCGAGAATCACCCCCCTGTCCACAAAACCACACTGTGCTGTTATGTATAGGCCCGATTAGTCCCCCATTACTTTGTGGCAATCTATGAATGCTGCAGTAAAACAGAAGCTATTCACCGTGAACTCATGTTCTGGTTCCGCTTCCTCCTCCTCCTCAGTGGCCTCGGGCACGGCCGCCACCTCTCCCTCCGGTTTTTCTTCTATCATGCCGAATTCTGTGGTTTAAGTTACATATGCTGAAAATTTTGTCTCTTCGAAAACAAAGAAGGGTCATTGTACTCATCATTACAAACAACTTTTACTATGGAACCAACCCTGAAATCACGCGTGTGGTGGTATTGCCCGAGCCAATAGGAGCATGTTATGTCTATAATGATTAATATAAACGGTTTCACTCACGTTATATCATCGGGTGTGCCCGACCGGTTTCGAGCTCGAACGGAGCCCTTAATCATGAGCTGGTTACGCGGCGGCGTCGTCTGTGTATGTTATGTCTAGTCGAAAATTGGAGGATTTAATTTCAAACAAAGGATTTGATGACGTCTCTAACTCTAAGTGTTATTGAAATAACTGAAAACCTCTTAAGGTGTTGTTGTACTCAATCGTATGAGCTGTTCCCTACATTTGTGTCCACATAAATTGACAAAATGTAGAAACACTTGATTTTTTTTTCGCCATTTCAGAATTGGTCACATAGTAAAAGTTGTTCGTAATGACCTCTCTTCGTTTTCGAAACGACTAAATTTTCAGCGTGTATAAAGTGTGAATTTTTGAGATGGGACTGGAAGGCCAAATCTGAAACCATTAGGACTATTCCCAATAGTTCTAAAGAAAAGTCGTCAAGAGTCGTGAGCTTGAAATTGGACATAATTATTATGTATTGTGTTTTTGGAAAAAACAGGTGCTTTCGCGGGATATAAACCCAACAACCATATATTATTGCACCTAAGGAACAAACGCTGCAAAGGAATGTTATTTGGTAAATCAAATTTAAAAAAAAACTAGTTTTTGTGCCATACCGTCAACTATTTGTTCTTCATCACCCAATTTTTCTTCTTCCTCTGGCAGTACGATCTCTTCAAGAACAACGGGCTCTTCTTCAGGAAAATACTGATTCACGTGTTCGTGGATGTGGCCACGCATAAGGTCATTGTCCTGTATTGAAAGTACAGTATTTTTACGTACGATATAGGGTGAAAAGTGTTAAGAAGTCATTTGCTTGATTTCAGATTTAAATTTTTTTTGCGGTTAAGTAGTTTAGAGGGGATGGAAATCTGATGTAGTTTTCCTTTACAGGATAGAGGTTTTTTTTTGTTTTTATTTGTCATACAATTTTTTCGCTTAGTAACAGTTACTTTAGTAAAGACGTTTCGTAATTATTTTACACAGAGTAATAGACCGGATGTCCGAGACAAGTGCTGGTTTCAATCTCAGAGTACAGTAAGTACAGTCACAATCCTTCCCGGTGATACATTTTGTCGACGACAAAGTCCCTTGAACGAATCCTGCTACATTACACGTACCTACGGCTGCTGTAGAACACTGAGCGCAAGCGATTTTAGCCTTAGTGGTGGTTCACCGGAAAGTTTGCTGATAATACCTATTTCGTATCATTTTTGTGTGGTATCGTTTTACTCGGTAAAATCCATAGAATTATAACATAGAATGGAAAAGTAGGCGGGGCACGCGTGTCTCACCCAGTAAGACGATATTTCACCGACAAGTGAACGAAGGTAAGACCTTCACCGGTTACGTCACGGTACTGAAACGGTTGAATGTAGAAAAACTTACCTAGTATGTAGAAAAGTTAACAAATCTACGTGATTGTTACATAGTAACTGTTCTAATATTGCAGCAAAAAGAAAACCTTGGTTTTAAGTTTTCAACTTCCTTGGATAGTTTGGCAGTCATGGGCATCATTATATATTTTTAGAAACGCCTATTTCCTGCAATAGGCTATATTGGGTGTGAATAGAACCATTACGGAGCCGAAATCCAGTACATGTTCTTCCCATCATTATGACAAAAAAAATCCAGGCCATATCTGGGAACTGACTAGTTATGGAGATATTGAAGGTCAAAGTCACGTTTTTTTGTTTTCAAGCCGTGGGCGGCGCAGCACAGCTTTGGGCGTACCACGTTGACTCGTCCCGTTCTGCACAGTTAGGAACGGATACGTAGGAACGGTTTTTTTTATAGTATAGGATGGCGAAACAAGCTAAAGGCCCACTTGATGTTAAGCGGTTAACTTTGCCCATAACAACTGCAATACCACCTAGGCTATTGCCTAAATGGTACCGCAAGTCGGTTCGCCAAACTTCTTCTTCTATCGTGTCGACATGAGCTACATAATGATAATAGCTCATGCCGTTGGGCAAAGATTAGCCAGTCAGCAGGTTGGTAGCGGGACTGACTGCCCAGGGTGCGCCGGACGATCAATTAAACAAAAACAAACAAACAAACTGAGACATGAAGAAGGAAAGTTTCATGTGATTGTAATTTATCCGGCACCCGTACCCTTCAGAACGAAACACAGAAATGCAAGCATCACTATTTTGCGGTACGTACGTACGGTACGGTGCGGTATTTGCACGCGTTACACTGCGGGCTACGTATAACAGCTGTTTTTTTTTTCAAGTTGTTTTCCAGCACTTACTTTGCACAATGTTACTTGGTTTGATGTACAGCATGCGTAAATTTCGGTTTCACTATGTCTCTTTTTATACCCAGTATAATATAACTCACTTGCGTATTGATGAGTCTGTCGCATATAACTCTAGTGAACTCGTTGCGCCAGCAGCGCACGACGCACCGCTTCTCGCTGAAGTAGTTCGGATGCGTGAGGCACATGCCGGCCGCGATGCGGGACAGGTCGCGCAGGTTGAATATGTAGTGGAACTTCGCTGGGGTCGGTGGCAGGTCCACTATTATTATCTGTATAAAATGGTAATGAATAAACTTTAAAAAAAGTAAAAACCGACTTCAAAAAGAATAAAATAATTGGTGTAAAACAGTTTAGGAAGTAAATGCCTTTGGTTCGGTTTGATTTAAGAAAAAATGGCACCGACTTCCTGTTTCGAACAAATAATTTTATTCTTTTTAAAGTCGGTTTTTACTTTTTTAATGTTTATTTAGTTTTTCTACTTTTTGTGGCATTAACAATAGAAAGACAAGCGATTGCTGCGATCCCCGATGATTTGCTGTCATTCATAGAAGATTTCCCTTCTTTATCTCCGAAGATCTTCATTAGATTTTCATCAAATGATACTTCTTGAATGTAAATGCTTGATTTATTAATGAAAATACCAAAATCGCTGTATGTATGTGTGCCTATAATATTTGAGGAGTTCCCTCAATTCCTCATGGATCCCACTATCAGAACTGGATTTTGATAAAAATGGGACTAATCTGGGTCCTTTTAAATAAAATAAAACCAAATCGGTTTATAAATGACGGAGTTCTGAGGTAACAAACATAAAAAAAATACAATCGAATTGAGAACCTCCTCCTTTTTTTGAAGTCGGTTAAAAATGTTACAAAAACGACGTTGAACGACGTCGCCGCTGTATATGTATAGAATCTGAGTTTCTGTTTTCTATCAACACATAATATTATTTATTTACTATTTATTATTTTCGGCCTATATTGCTATAGTGCAGGGCAAATACCTCTTTTTCCTTTTTTCCACGCTTTCCGGTTAAGTGCAAGTGTGGACCAGTCTTTTCTATACGAGTCTAGTTCGTCGCGATCTTCGCCTGGGTTTGCCGTGATGCTGTTGGACGTTTTTCGGGACATAAGAATAATCATAACTAAATTGAGATGCCCAGCACCTTATGCAGGACAGCACTACAACGCAGTGTTTTGGAAGCAAACCTCTTCTTCCCGGGTATTCGTATCCGTGATAGTACAGCCTAAGTATTTGGATTTGGCAACGCCTTTGTAGATTGTATCTCCGCGTCAGTGTCAGCCTACCTTGTACAGATCCAGCGTCATCTGCACAATCTTGTCGACGATGTTCTGTATCTCATCGGGGAAGATATCGAAGTGGCCCTTCAGTATGGACACGTAGATGTGACGTAGCGTGTTCTCTGATGGGAACTGCAGGTTGTATACTGAGAACATTGAGATGAAGCGGGGGTCCACCTGGCGAAGGATAAGAATACATGATTTTTAATCTGCAGACTCACAGCGGGCGGGACGGAACTGAAGCGTATCGTCAACGGGCTTCGTTGTGTTGTAATGTATGCCGTCCTGCCAGGCGTTTTGACAGCGTGACCGATCCGCCGCCGCTCCGCTGGGCGGAAAGACAACGACGGGCGGTGCGCGACCGATACGCTGGGGTATTATTAATGGGAATACATCGATGATATTTAAAAAAGTACAGATATGTTGTTGCGCGCGCAATCTGAAGACTCGAAAACGTCCTAATTGGGACGTTTTGCTACTAGTCTCCGTCAAGCAAGGCGCCGTGCGTGACGTGTGACAAAAATATATACAAAAATGCCGTCATGTGTGTACGGAAAGTGGACTAATTATGACGCGAAACTAACATAAAGTAACTAATTTACTTTGCACTAGTTTATGTGTATTGTGCTGCCGCTGCGTACGGAACATATTTTTCGTTGGTTTTGAAAGGGTATGACATATCTAGACTTTTAAATATCATGGAATACATAGTAGTAGTTACACAGATAGCGGAACGTATTCTTCTGGCGAAGTCATTCCGCCACCGTCCAGTCCCACACGCGATCCGCCCGCAGTGTGACATGCACGGCCCGTCCACGTTATGTCAACGCTCCGCCTCTGTTCCGTTCCGCCCACTGTGTGTCTTACCCTTTAAAGCCGTCCGTTCAAACTCACGTCATTTCTTCCTCCACCAGCCTTGCCCATGGCAGCTAGGAAGCCGATATCCTTGACGTTTTTCCAGTTAAGGTCCTTCCCACGATCGTAGAAGCCCTTTCTTTCGAAAAGCAGCTTCAGAAGAGCTATGGGTTGCTGAGTGCCGTAAGTGTCAACCTGCGAATAATACATGACAGATTTTACACTATGCTTCTTCTTCTTCGTGTCAGTGGTACACACGGCTACACATCAAGCTGTACTAAACCAGTATAGGCTGACCTCACGTTGTAAGGAAAACCTATACAATGCGAGGTCAGCTTATACTGGACGGTTCAGCTCGATGTGTAGCCGTGTGTACGACTGATCTTTTGTCGGACTTGGCAAGCCCAAAACTTTGCAACCTCTACCGCGTTGTCAGTGGCGGCGCAGAGGTCACTTAAGATGCAGGTGTTGGGACATAAAGGACAGGATAAGAGGTGAGGCATAGTTTGAGGGTCATACCCACAATCACACCCTGTCGCCGTTTTGTTGACAGTTAACAATAATATGTAGGTATATATAATATTATGTTATCATCATCATCATCATTTCAGCCGAAAGACGTCCACTGCTGGACATAGGCCTCCCCCAAACATCGCCACAACGACCGGTCCTGTGCCTTCCGCATCCAGCGGATTCCCGCGACCTTCACCAGGTCGTCGGTCCACCTTGTGGGGGGCCTACCCACGCTGCGCCTTCCAGTACGCGGTCGCCACTCCAGAACTTTACTGCCCCATCGGCCATCCGTTCTGCGAGCAATGTGCCCCGCCCACTGCCACTTAAGTTTGGCAATTCTTCGGGCTATGTCGGTTACTTTCGTATATTTTTTTTTATTTTTATTCTAATATTATGTATGACGATATAATAACCCCACTTCCCAAGATTATAATTACATCTTCCCACTTTGGTTCGAAGTAGGTTGAGTGACTTCCAAGTGGACCAGGGAAGGTTATACACTATGCTGTAAAAACCCTATAAAAATGTTTTTGTTTATGAAAAGAACCAAAAAATCATTTCGTTGAGACCTTCTTTTCATGTTCCTAATTGAATATATCTGGAAGTCTAGTTTGTTTGCCATAAACAAAAATACACAAAAGAAATAGATGGAGGCGCCGGGTATCGATCCCGGTACCTCTCGCATGCTAAGCGAGCGCTCTACCATCTGAGCTACGCCCCCGATACATGCTGTGATAATATATTGCTATGTTATACTGAACGTGGTTAGGGCACTCTCACTTATTGACGAAATAACCTTCAAAAACGCAACGTCGGCCTTCTGATATTACAATATTAATAATAACTAGTCAGCTTATAATAACACTGCTTAGCTAATATTGTCGACCTATCGTGATACAGATTATAATTGCTGTCTTTTGAATAATGACGACGTCTAAGGTCTAGTGGTTCGAGTGTCGGACTGCTGATCACGAGGTCGTGGGTTCGATTCTCACAGGACACGACCATTTGTGTCATGAACATAATACACGCATACATTTGTGTGTTTGTGTTGGTCTGGGTGTGTTAAAAAAAGAAAGTATATTGGTATTATATCCATTGTCGAGTATCCATAGTACAAACTCTGCTTAGTTTGGGACTAAAATGGTGCTGTGTAAAAATGTCCCAAATATATATATATTTTTTAACTACACTACTAACAAACATGTGTATCTTGAATTATCGGCCAAAAACAAGCCTATTTTATTACTAAGTTTTTGTTAATAACTCGCTTTTAGACTTCTGTCTGTTCGGTACAAATGTTGCAATCGTTTTTAAACTAACTTCCCGGTGAGCTAGAGACTTCAAACTTTAACATAGCTCAGTACTGTATGATAAAGATAATGCAATATTAACTCCCTGTCGTTTAAAAAACATTGTCACCAAATTATTTATTTTAAGTGTTGTAGGACCCCAAAGGCGTCGGAATTTATCATTTTGAAGATGCCATACGCATTAACATGACCTGTGAGGCTCTTAAATTTTGAAAATAATTCTAATCGATCGGTATTAGACTAATATCAATACGTATACTTTTGAATGCAAAATAAACACTAAATTGGTTTAATATTTAGTGTTTTTAGAGTTAATTAATCCTTATTATAATTGAAATTGAGTAAATTTGTAATAAAAATACCAATTTATATGAATAAGGAATTAGATTGGGATCGGGATTATTTTCAAGAATAACTACTGACCTACCCCAGAGGCTAAATAGTATAAAGCCTGGGGGCAGAAGGCGCCAGTCGGGCGAAGCGCCAGCGAATCTTGCGCCCCCAGCTAGCTGTTGTAGGAGGAATACGTCGGTTTGTATGCATGAGGATTATGAGTATGTATTTACAAAAAAAAATGTATATAAGTATTATATCTATTGTCTAGTACCCATAGCACAAGCTCTTCTTAGTTTGGGACTAGATGGTGCTGTGTAAAAATGATTTTTTTTTTCTTTTTTTTTCTCACGCAAAGAATGGTATCCAAGGGTCAAACAGTAGTAATGTTAATTGTCAGTATCTGTTGTTTAGAAGCAAAATATTGTAGTGGACGTATGTAGGTCCATATAAACGCAATATGATGGTTTATAAAGGTGCAAAAACTATAACAATACCGTTCCAAAAGAAATATGTTGGAGGCGCCGGGTATCGATCCCGGTACCTCTCGCATGCTAAGCGAGCGCTCTACCATCTGAGCTACGCCCCCGATATGCACTGTGACAAAAATATTATACTGCAACGAACTTTCTGAGGAGGCAGCACAATTGCTGAATTGTGATGTGACGATTGAATAAAATACACTAACATATACTTTAAATATAGGTATTTAGAAAATACATGCTGCGGCGACCCCAATTAATTGGGATAAGGGCAGGAAGATGATGATACTTTAAATGTCATGTTACTTTAGGTTACTTGACAACATTGCTATTAAATCACAATTGTTTCTAGAAAATTATCTACTACTATTACTATAATCTATAACCCAATATTGATTTTTATTATACATTTTTTTTTTGACATTGTGGTTTACTGAATTTATATTTTTTTGACATTTAAGTTTCTTATATACACCTTTTTTTAAATTGATTGCTGTAAATGTGAACATAATGTAGCTATTAATGGCATAGAGTATCGGATCGTTGGGTTCCCTCCTATTATGGTCGAGCCTAAACTAAAAATCATGATTAATCTTTAATTCATTGTACTATTATTATTTGAAAAGAGTATATCCATGGAGTTTCTTGCCGGCTCTTCTCCATAGGACCAACTTTTTGGAACCGTGCAACAAGATTCATAATTAACGTTTTGAAAGTGCATGTAGGTAAATGCCATAGACCAGTAAGCCTCTAGACGCCGCTTAGCTGAACACCCCCGGTCACAACGCATATGCTCTACCACTGCATATCATACGTCACTCCGCCAATCGGAACGTCACTCAGTCAGCGAGCGGCACCAATCATAAGGAATCATACCACCGAACTTTTGAGCCGGCCAATCATAACGCGCCGTCCGCCCCCCTGACCCCACCAACGTTTTACGACTGCGTTTGAATACAAAACTTTGTTTATGCGGAGTCTTGAAGCTTACTGGTCTGTGGTAAATGCTTATTCGAAATAAAAACTTAAAATATATATATATATATATAATATAATAGTAATATTTTTAAATCTTTAAAAACTTTTGACTTTGACTTTAGCACAATTACATTGCATTTGCATAAACTAATATTATTATATAGCTCAATAGTGTCGACATGAGGCATAAGAATAATGTATAGTTATGTTACATTATTCTTAAATCATCAAAGTATAAAAAATATTTCTCTTAAATCAATAATAAACTAAATAAAACGTCTCCCGTAAAATTTGGTCAATGGTCGGTTGAACATTCAAGCACTGAGGCGACGTCATGTCGACACTATAGAAGAAACGCTACTCACAATAGGCATGTTCATATCATCGATGAACACAAGCATCTTCTTTCCAACGGGCGGTCCGAACGTGTCCTTAGTTCTCTTCTCCACGACAGACTCCAAGTTCCGTTGCACGTCCATTGAGGAGGTACGCGATGAGAAGTTCATTTGTTGGACTATCTGTAAGACAGACGTTACCATGCTTTAGTATGATATTCGTTTATCAAAGGGACTTTTAAGGCCTTTGCAAACCTTTACGACTCATCATCATCATCATTTCAGCCGAAAGACGTCCACTGCTGGACATAGGCCTCCCCCAAGCATCGCCAGAACGACCGGTCCTGCGCTTTCCGCATTCAGCGGATACCCGCGACCTTCACCAGGTCGTTGGTCTACCTTGTGGGGGGCCTACCCACGCTGCGCCTTCCAGTACGCGGTCGCCACTCCAGAACTTTACTGCTCCATCGGCCATCCGTTCTGCGAGCAATGTGCCCCGGAGCTATGTCGGTTACTTTCGTTCTCCTGCGAATCACCTCATTTCTGATTCGATCACGCAGGGACACTCCGAGCATAGCCTTCTCCATTGCCCTTTGAGTGACTTTGAGCCTTCTTATCAGGCCCATTGTGAGCGACCACGTCAAAGACTTTCGTCTTGAGACACTGCGGTATTTTGGACGAGAAGATTGCGTAGCTTCCCGAACGCTGCCCAACCGAGTCGGATTCGACGATCAAACAACGATCGATTCGACTCAAAGTAAAGCATTGAAATGTTAGAATTTATGACATTACGCATACGAATTGAATACGCATTAGGCGGCTAGGTCGCGGCGGCATGGCTGTAGCGGCTGGTGAGGCCTAGGTCGTGGCCGCGTGCGATTTTAAAATGTATGAACAAATAGGTAGACCTCAGTGGCCGCCTAAATGAGTATGCAGTCTATGCGCGGGCACACACCCTCTGGTCCAGTCCGGGCCGGGCCGGGTAGATTCTGAAAGAAACGCGGAACATCGGCACACACCTGACGGCGCCAGGCATTCTGAATTTGCGGCGAAGCTTACCGGGTAGATTCTACCCGGACTTGCTTCCCAGCCCGGCTTGGTAGGTGTGTGCCGGCTAGTCTATTGTATGGGTTTCTAGACGTTCCAGGTACAATCTATCCGGCCCGGACCGGACCGGAAGGTATGTGCCCGCTTTCTATCGTGTAACGTACAATAAAAATGTTCAGAACCTACGTTAGTACTTAAAGAACTGAGCTATTATTAGATTTTACTGAATAACATGTATATTACGTTTTTAACGTTGCTGGGGGGGACTGGATGCGGAAGGCAGAGGACCGAGAGTTGTGGCGCAACTTGGGAGAGGCCTATGTCCAGCAGTGGACTGCGATAGGCTGAGTTGATTGATTGATGTATATTATTAGAAAACTAAGTACATTATGAACGGAACCCCCATGAGAAACAGGTATGTGATTATGAATAATCCATAAAAAAAATGTTTCTTATTTTTTTTATGAATATCCATGTTGAACTGCACCCGTAGTTCTTACTTTACTTATCACGATTTTTATTAACCGTTTATAATTAATAAATTAACACATAAAAAAGAGAAAATTGGAGGCGCCGGGTATCGATCCCGGTACCTCTCGCATGCTAAGCGAGCGCTCTACCATCTGAGCTACGCCCCCATTGAAAGAAGGTCTTCAAATAGCCGGTCACATTCGCAAGCGATATTGTCGTTCTTATTACAGGACCAGTTTGATTTTGTAATAGTACCTACTTCCGTGAAAGTGGCACAGTTTAAAATAGCTGAGCGAGCTTCTGTAATGTCATTATTAAACAAAAAAAAACTGGTTTCAATTAGATCTCGACATATTTTCTATCAAGATTGATTAACTTTTTATATTACATACCTACATTAAGTATTTACATAAACCAAATTCAACCATGGTATTAATAACATTGGATGCGTAAGGCAGAGGACCGAGTGTTGTGGCCCAGCTTGGGAGAAACCTATGTCCAGCAGTAGACTGCGATAGGCTGAGTTGACGATGATGATGATTATTAACATTTGCTGAAATCGATTTCTACTTAATCCGACTATCATTCCAAACATTATAACCAATCTGTTTCAGTTTTCTGGATGATTATGTTACTCTAGTCAGAAAGTAACAACATGATTTATTTTCTTTAATAAGTTAAATGTAAATTACGCGCTTATTGACGTAATATATTGACGATAGCACGAGTTGATTCGCGTTTGCCCATCAGAAAAAATATTAAATAAATCTGTACCGGTCCTAAGAATCCTCAGTATTTTAATGTACTTGCACAGACATAGTAAAATATGTCTGTGTGTACTTGGAACATGAACGATGTTTTGGCAAAACACGAATGAGAGATGGATAATTAGATAAATAATAGCCATTTTTTCCAAAAGTGGTGAAGTCCAAAAAGCCAACGTCACGCGGTGTTCCCAGGCGGTCACCCATCCAAGTACTGACCGCGCCCGATGTTGCTTAACTTCGGTGATCGGACGAGAACCGGTGTATTCAACGTAGTATGGACGTTGGCGACGGTAAATTAGAAATGTGGGTACTGTATGTTCTATGATTATTTAAAAAATTATCAGTACCTAATTTTGTTTTTAGTAAAAAGATTGTATTTATATCAATCTAACAATAGTATAAGTTTCATGATAATAATAGGTGTATGTGTTTTAATTGATAAGCAGCTCATAGGTAAGTAGATAGATAAATCTATATCACACATACTCCAGAGAAATTAATTAACTAAATAAATCATATTTTGGTAGTTGATCAAAAATTAACCAAAAAATCGAATTACTTATCAATTTTTACTAAAAATATGTTAGGTAAAAAAATTGCAAAAAGCCAACGTCACGCGGTGTTCCCAGGCGGTCACCCATCCAAGTACTGACCGCGCCCGATGTTGCTTAACTTCGGTGATCGGACGAGAACCGGTGTATTCAACGTAGTATGGACGTTGGCGACGGTAAATTAGAAATGTGGGTACTGTATGTTCTATGATTATTTAAAAAATTATCAGTACCTAATTTTGTTTTTAGTAAAAAGATTGTATTTATATCAATCTAACAACAGTATAATTTTCATGATAATAATAGGTGTATGTGTTTTAATTGATAAGCAGCTCATAGGTAAGTAGATAGATAAATCTATATCACACATACTCCAGAGAAATTAATTAACTAAATAAACATATTTTGGTAGTTGATCAAAAATTTACCAAAAAATCGAATTACTTATCAATTTTTACTAAAAATATGTTGGGTAAAAAAATTGCAAAAAGCCAACGTCACGCGGTGTTCCCAGGCGGTCACCCATCCAAGTACTGACCGCGCCCGATGTTGCTTAACTTCGGTGATCGGACGAGAACCGGTGTATTCAACGTAGTATGGACGTTGGCGACAACCGTTCTAAAATAGACTATTATTATCTACGTTTAAATGTTATTCTAACAACTATACTCACATATTTATCAGCTGGTAATCCACGTAGATAGTTAGTGATTATGGCTGTCTTTGATGTCCCCGTTTCTCCAACCAATAGAACCGGCCTTTCAACCTGGTTATAATTAATAATGTTCTGATATTGAAAATTTTAATTATTGTCATTGGATGGATTTGCACAGAGTTTGAGCGATTGCCTTTCGGTAACTACTTCAAATCGCAGGTTCCGTGACCGAATTCGGTCCCTAGTAAAAAAAAAAACGAATCACCGCCACAGCTGCCTTTCCAAGCGTGACAATTCAGATTTTGTTGTCTCCAAAATCCAGCTTATGTCTCCTTTGAATAGTTTCGTAGGTAGGTAGTTCTATTCCAAAAATTCTGTATAACAAAACAATGTCCAAGCGATGTAGTCTTTCTTCAAGATAATTAACAACGAATACCATTCCAATAACTCCATAAGCGTTAATCATCGCCATCATTTAATCGATTTTATTTATTGTTTTAACAATCCTACTTATATTATAAATGCGGAAGTACACATGTTTGTTTGTCCTCCCATCACGCTGAAACCATTGAACAGTTTTGGATGCAATTTCGCATAAAGTTAGACCATAACCCAGATTAATAAATAGGCTTCTTTTCAACCCGAGAAGATCAACCGTTCCCGAAGGATGCACAGTAACGTCTTTCTGTGATAAACAGAATTCTTATACCTACGCGAGCGAAGTCGCGGGCATAGTCTAGTTCTTGATAATTTTTTCAAGTAGTCTAGTGCAAAGACCAAAAGAATAAGATAGATGGAGCGCGTAGAACTAGCAAATGAAGCCAGGAAAAGGAATATAAAATACCAAAAGAGTGCCTACTATTCCACCCAGTAGTCGCGAGGCGTGGTAGGGAGAGTCAATCTTATTATTTTAGTTTGAGGATTAGACGTACGCTCCAGATTGCGGCCCGCGAACAATGTGGGCGGAATAGTAGGTACTCCTTTGACATTTTGTGTTCCTTTTTCTGGCTTCATTAGCTAGTTCTACGCGCTCCGTCCATCTTATTCTTTTGGTCAGAGGTCTAGTGGTATACTGACGCTCTCCATGATCTTGATGAGCCACGTCAACCGTAACGTGTCGACAGTAGGCACGAGTATAGCGGGGAACTTCTTCGCACGATCGTGTACATACTCCGGCACCAGCCACTCCCACGCCTCCCACGTCTTGGTCTTCAGCTCCAGGCAGTAGTCGTATAGGGATGGGAAGCCCATTGGGAAGTGTCCTGGGAACATCCAAGATTGTTTAACTGTATTCTCGTATGCAACTAAATAGCAAAAAAATAAATTGATATTTAATAAGAGCATGTAGGCATTGTGCATATCTATACTAATATCACAGTGTAATTATCAGTTCCTCTGTTCCATACTTTGGTTCAATGAAAATTGACATTGACAGTTTTTAAAGGCAACTCGGGACATTGTTCGACAGGTTTTATGGCAGCTTGGGACACTTAACTCTCGCGTTGGACGACTGCTTGGTGTGTCTAGACTGTGCTAATATTATAAAGAGGAACGATTCATAACATAACACATAACATAACATCACGCCTGTATTTCCCGGAAGGGGTAGGCAGAGGTGTAATATAGTACACCCACATTTCGCCAGTTATGTTATAGTCCCATGTAATAGGGGCCGAGGAACGATTCGTTTGTTTGTAATCGATAAACTCTGAAACTACTGAACCGATTTCAATAATTCGTTCACCGTTAGAAAGCTACTTTATCCAGAAGTAACATAGGCTATATTTTACTTCAGTAAGCGGGCAAAGCCGCGGACACAGCTAGTATGAAATAACAACATTTGAATTGAACTAGGTATTGAAAATTGGCGTCTAGAGGCTTGCTGGTCTGTGTTTGAACCTTTTCCCAATTAAATTATCATAGTGTCAGCTTCCAGTCTAACCAGATGCGGCTGAACATCAGTATTTTACACGGAGCGATTGCCATCAGATCCTCGCAAGTCCCGCAGCCCAGCTACTGGGTAATACCGACGTTCTATGGTTAAGCTAGTTGTCAGACTTTCGGGCTTCTGATTCATCATCACAATTTCAGCCGAAAGACGTCCACTGTTGGACATAGGACTCCCCCAAGCATCGCCACAACGACGGGCTTCTGATTACATACATAAATGTAAGAAGCTTTTCGCGCCGCTTAATATCGTATTTACATATCCCTAATTATTGTGTTCAAACTGTATTTAGTTGTAGTAACTTAATTCAATTGAATGGACATTTATTTCATCACATAGTACCTATCCACGTCCCAACAAAAGTTCTAAGTATGTCAAATTTCTATATCTAGTAGGGCAAATCGAGGATAGATAGGATATTGAAAACGACTGTTAATTGTCTGTAACCTCGGCTAGAAGCAGTGATGTATTTTATTTTTAAACTTTAGGTACTTTGACATTTAGGATATGGTTTGCCTAATGCTATATTAAATGAAGTATAGAGTAAATCACTCTTGGCGCCTTTTACATTTTTCTTTAGGAAAGCAAATCATGAAAATATTATAATACCGGATTAAATTATAATAATACCTACGTTTTAATTTAACTTGTCGGAAATAACCTTCGTTGTTATACGGAATGCCTTGTTAGTTAGGTACTATAGTCAAATTACGGTATCTCATTCGCCAACGTCCATACTACGTTGAATACACCGGTTCTCGTCCGATCACCGAAGTTAAGCAACATCGGGCGCGGTCAGTACTTGGATGGGTGACCGCCTGGGAACACCGCGTGACGTTGGCTTTTTGCAATTTTTTACCTAAAATAATTTTTTGTATTTATTATCAAGTAATTCTATCTTTTGGTTAATTTTTGATCAACTACCAAATGATTAATTTCTCTTGAGTAGGTGTGATTTATATATTTACCTATGAGCTGCTTATCAAATAAAACATACACCTATAAAAATTATACTGCTATTAGATTGATATAGGTAAATACAATATTTTTTACTAATAAAAAAGAAAATAGGTCTGGTTTTTTGTACTTGTTCACTTCTTTTTATCCAAGTGTGTCAAAAGGGTGAGCAGCAGAAGAGTCTTCCTGACATAGGTACCGCTTATTGATATAAAAACATTGTTTCAGTACAATAAGTTTTCGTCCAGCCTTTTATTTATAAACATCGTATTAGCTGTGTATAGTTAGTTACACATATTGTTTTGTTTGTTTCGTTTGAATGCCATTTTATTTTACCACGTTTTTAACACGCCTATAGGTAGCTTCACTTGTAACTAACTACTTAAAAATGTAAACAAATCTTAGAAGTTGATTTTGACCTAATTCTAATTTCGTATCGATTTGAAACTTTGCAAGTACCAGGCCCCTCAGAAAGTATTGCGAAAAAAAGTTTTTATATATGGGAGACTGGCCAGTTATAATGTTTTTCGAAAATATGATTATTTATAAGTAAAAATAAGTAAGTTCCAATTTCAAAATTTCCCTCCACATTTTTTGCGAGTTAATTCAAAGTATTGTGTCTCACTGAAATATGGATCTGCGCCGGGAACATTTTAGAGCTATGATTTTATACGATTTCAAGTGTCGCCTGAAACCGGATGAATCGTACGATAGACTTCAAATGGCATTCATGGATGAAGGCCCTTCCAAGGCAACCGTGTATCGTTGGTATAACGAATTCAAGCGCGGTCGACCAACTTTGGGAGATGACGAAAGAAGCGGTCGCCCTTTGACGGCTGTTACCGAAGAAAACGTGCTAGCAGTGAAAAATTTAATCCAAGACAATAGGCGAATTACATATCAGGAGATTCAACACATATTGAAGATTGGATCGGGAAGCGTTCACGAGATTCTACACAGCCATCTTCGCGTGAGGAGGATAGTATCACGCTGGGTGCCGCACAACCTCACCGATGCTCAGAAGCAGGCCCGGGTGGAATGGTGCCGTGATATGCTTAACAAATTTGAAGCAGGCTCGTCTCGGCGTGTTTACGACATCGTTACAGGTGATGAGTCCTGGATTTATCAATACGACCCAGAAACCAAGCGCCAGTCGACTGTTTGGGTGTTTCAAAATGAGCCAACGCCTACCAAAGTGAAGCGATCTAGAAGCGGGGGTAAGATTTTGATCGCTAGCTTTTTTAATTTGACTGGCCACTTGGTATCAATTCCCTTACGGGATCAAAGAAGCATTAATGCCAAATGGTATACTACCAAATGTTTGCCAGAAGTTTTCTCTGTTATAAGCAACAAGCGACCAAACACAGGGCTCCGCGGGCTACTGCTCCACCACGACAATGCACCTGCGCACACCGCACTCAAAACGAGGGACTTCCTGGACAGCACGCCAGTCAAACTCCTGGGTCACCCTCCTTACAGCCCTGATCTAGCACCGTGTGACTTCTTTTTATTCCCAAAAATAAAAAATCAGCTCAAAGGGATACAATTTTCGTCGCCGGAAGATGCGCTGGCTGCGTTCGAGCAGGCTGTAAACGAGGTGTCTGCGGCGGACTGGAAAAAGTGTTTTGAAAACTGGTTTAGGCGCATGAATCTTTGTATAGAGGCTGGTGGAAAGTACTTTGAAAAGATTTGATAAAAATATATGTACGTATAGAACAATTTTTTTTAGTTTCGCAAAACTTTCTGAGTGTCCCACGTATATGTAGGTATTCGGGATGACAATACAACAATTTGGTACCATCGAGCTGATCTGATGATACTACAGTAGCTCTAAAAGCGAGTTTTTTAGTTTTTTGTAACTATTAATTTATTACTACCACGTTTTTAATAACTCGTTTCCAGTCATGTCCTGTGGTCATGTCTGTCTGTTCGGTACAAATTTTGCAATCGATTTTAAACCAACTTCCCGATGAGCTAGAGACTTGAAAACTTTGAACATAGCTCAGAACTAGATGACAATGTAATATAAATTCGCTTTCGTTTTAAAAACGTGGTGGTATATTTAAAAAAAAACTTTTCACCAAATTATTTTATTTAGCACAGAACAGTAACTAAAATCAGCTGTTTGAAACAGTAAATACACAGCTTAAAATTGTTTAAGTTTAAGTTAACAAAAAGGGGGCCAGTTTCTAAAGGAGGCGCCCACGTTCAGCAGTTTATGCTACAAGACTGATAATAATAATTATGATGTTTTCAAATATTACTTGTAGTAGCTTTCTTCTCCAGTGTATCTTCGACGAGCATCATTGGACATGCCTTCTTGATATAAGTATCGAAGTCAAACCGTCCGTCATCAATAATAGCTGCGCCGAGACTGTTGTACATTGACTGAAAATATCAGGATTTTTTAAACTAACATGGTCACTACCACTTGTATTATTTAATGTCACGGGATATTTACCATGTACCGTACCTACTTCTGCCGCCAAACAGTGCTGCTTGCATTACCGTGTTTCGGTGTGAAGGGTACGATTGCCGGAGAAATTACAATCACATGAGAGTTTTCATCTTCATGTCTCCGACGTGCGGTACCATTTAGGAAACAGCCTAGGTGGTATTGCAGTTGTTATGGGTAAAGTTAACCGCTTAGCTCGCTTCGCCATCCTATACTCTAAAAAACCTGCCAAGAGCATGTCGGGCCATGCTCAGTATTATAGGGTTCCTTAAGTAGGTGTAATTACAAACGAATCAAATCGAATATTAATCATGGCTATTTTAGTTTTTGCAATAATCGGCAGCATTCGCGACTCAGAGCGTGTTGTTAGTAGCGCCATCTAGCGATAAATTCAAGAAGCCAAATTTAAGAAGTGTCAAAGTTACTTTTTGTGATTTTAACAAATAGAAAGTAGCTAAAGGAGCATTATTTGCTATGATCTTTTTTCTCTAAGGTCAATGACCTTTGAACTAGGACGTTTTAAGTACTTATTTTTCAGTTTTCTCTCTATAACTCAAAAAATTATAATCACATTATACTCGAAATAATTTTAAAAGAGAGTTTTCACAAAGGTCTATCAATGTGGAAGATTATAAGTTTCTACGTTGCATAGTTTAGAAATGGCAGAGGGGGGGACACATTGCAAGCCACTTTGGCGGGCTATATTTCGCAGATGGTACACCTGACAAAAAAGTGGTGTATGAAACATTACCTTCATTTTAGTAGACCTATTCAATGATACCCCACACAAGAGGGTGCAGCGAAAAAAAATTATTCATCCCCATTTCACATGTATGGACGCCACCCCTAAAATACGTAAAAACTATTTTTTTATTCTTTTAAAATTGAGATCTATATGTAGACTATTTTTTAACAAAATTTCATTTACTAATGTTTATAACTGTAGAAGTTATTAAGCTGTAAAGGATTAGGACAGACGGACAGACGGACAGACGGACGGACATGACGAAACTATAAGGGTTCCTTGTAGGATTTCGGAACCCTAAAAAAGTGATTCCTTTTTTGTGAGTTTCCGATATTTCGGCACTGTTACTGTTATCGTTACGGGTAAACTAAATTATTAAAAAAAATACATACATTTAAATACGTGGTAAATATCCCGTGACATCAAATAATATTAGTGAAAAGATCATGATTTATTAATCGTTATGATATAAAACTATAAATGTCTGCGAGGGGCACGCCTATTAAATCATAATAAAACAAAAATAACCGGATTATATTTCGAAATTGTACGGTAGAAAGAAATAATTTTTTGAAATATCTGGAAAGACACTTTATTTTGTTTTATTTTAGTCTTCCTGCGACCACGAACGCAACAAAGCTTTTAAACGTCAGGAAAACCAATTTTATTAATATAAGCGATTTACCTAATCCGGCTAAAATTGTTTTATTATAATGTGTAGTTATCGCGAAAACCTAAGAAATTACATTGCATTTGTTCAAAAATATAAAATAGTTGGAGGCGCCGGGTATCGATCCCGGTACCTCTCGCATGCTAAGCGAGCGCTCTACCATCTGAGCTACGCCCCCGATACATCTACCGCACGAAATTCGTCACCAAGTCAGAAGCAAAAGTAAATGTTACAAATAAAGAAATAGTTCACTTTGAGCACGTAATAATTGATACGAAGTTACCTTGAAAGTCTTAAACAATAAACATGTGTAAAGAATTATCTGATAAAAGAGTAAATATCTGACATAACAAGTAGTTTCTACACAAATACACACATCACATAAATACTCCTTTTTAGGGTTCCAAAGTCCTACAAGGAACCCTTATAGTTTCGTCATGTCCGTCCGTCTGTCCGTCTGTCCATCTGTCCGTCTGTCCTAATCCTTTACAGCTTAATAACTTCTACAGTTATAAACATAAGTAAATGAAATTTTGTTAAAAAATGGAGTAAATATAGATCTCAATATTAAAAGAATAAAAGATTCGTTTTTGCGTATTTTAGGGGTGGCGTCCATACATGTGAAATGGAGAAAAAAAATTTTTTTTCGCTGCACCCCCTCGTGTGGGATATCATTGAATAGGTCTACTAAAATGAAGGTAATGTTTGATACACTACTTTTTTATCAGGTGTACCATCTGCGAAATATAGCCCGCCAAAGTGGCTTGCAATGTGTCCCCCCCCCTGCCATTTCTAAACTATGCAATGTAGAAACTTATAATCTTCCACATTGATAGACCTTTGTAAAAACTCTCTTTTAAAATTATTTCGAGTATAATGTGATTATAATTTTTTGAATTATAGAGAGAAAACTGAAAAATACTTAAAACGTCCTAGTTCAAAGGTCATTGACCTTAGAGAAAAATGATCATAGCAAATAATGCTTCTTTAGCTACTTTCTATTTGAAAAAATCACAAAGAGTAACTTTGAAATGACAAACGTCTTAAATTTGGCTTCTTGAATTTATCGCTAGATGGCGCTACTAACAACACGCTCTGAGTCGCGAATGCTGCCGATTATTGCAAAAACTAAAATAGCCATGATTAATATTCGATTTGATTCGTTTGTAATTACACCTACTTAAGGAACCCTATAATACTGAGCATGGCCCGACATGCTCTTGGCCGGTTTTCTACATGTTTTTACATTTTATTTATCTTTTTCATATAAATAAATCAGATTTCTTTCTTATTCTTCTTTTTTCTACTAATCAGTAATTATTTTGACCTTTTACTATTATTGGGACATTGCAATGTGTTCCCATGGAGTGTGTTCTCTTGGACCAAAGCACACACAATATTTTGCGGCAGCATTGATGTTGCATCGCGTGTTGGTGACTTACTGCGTTCAGTCGTGGTATCAAAATCACGAGTTTTGGCCATTCTATCGATGCTGCATCGGCTGGCAGAGAAGTTTAGTGAAACTAAAAGTCGCAACATCATTTTTATTGTTTAGAATGTGTTTGTGTTGTCACGGTTATTGTTGTTGTTGTTGAAAAAGAGTTCTGAATAATAATATAAAATATGTAATATAATATCATGTAACGTCTTTGTATCATCATTTCAGCCGAAAGACGTCCACTGCTGGACATAGACCTCCCAAAAAAGGGGGGATATGCCATAATCGCCACGCTTGGCAGGCGGGTTGACAATCACAGTTGGTTGGTTAAATACTCAGAGAACGCTGCTGCCCATCCTCTGGTGAATCCCTTAGTCGCCTTTTACGACACCCATGAGAAGAAAAAGGGTGGTGCAATTCTTTAAGTTCGGCACCACACGTTTTTGTATAAACCCATGTTAATGATTAATTAAATCTAGCTTCCGAAACTAAAGATCAAATATGGGGAGTAAAAGAGTTCAATCGCAGCATCGAGCTTTCGAAAAGCGCATTATTTTATTATTGCATTATTTTATAAAATGTTAAAAACAACAGCAAAATTGCTATATTGTTTTGTATGCTAGTGGATAACAGGGTAAATCCTACAGTGGTGTATTATATTTTTTATGAATTGATAAGAAAATCTCTTCAGGATGACATACTCGTACATGACAATTAATTGTACTTACCACCATAAACACGCACTCAACGACAGCCCTATCAATCTCTTCGTTAGCATCCTCTCTGTTGGGCAGCAAGCCGCTTATCATGTAGCATAGCTGTACCACCTGCAAGTACACAAACTTGTAACGCATTTGAGAGAATAAAGGAGTAAGATGCAACTGGAGTCTGGATTTGTGCCCGGTCAATGGCAATAGGCTCGCCCACTGTTACATGGGACTATAACATAACTGGCGAAATGTGGGTGAACTATTACACCTCTGCCTACCCCTTCGAGGAAATACAGGCGTGATGTTATGTTGTTATGCAACTGTTAACTTCACTTACACGTTGGCCTACAAAAAGCCGTCTACGCTTTTTCAAATGAAATAAAACGAAGAAGTGTTATTTAATTATTTAGTGCCTAAATTATTTTTTCGCATAAGTAATCCATAAATGAACTTGAAATTAAATGATTATAAACTGGCAACACTTAACACATACCACAAGTTCCATCAGCTAATTCCTTCACAGCCGAATTTTGCGAACGAAATACGAAAGCAATTTAGCAAACATGCATCCTTGCACTGCCAGTAAACAAAACATCTTTTTTTGTCTTTATTTGTAAGGTACATACAAAGATTAAAGTAATAGACCTTACAGGGGGGATCATAATTGATTAATTACAACATACGGTGTATTGTAATGTACAGGTGCATCTTTGGAACCTCTAGCTTGTGTTGTACGCACGGCTACAGATCAAGATATACATTTCCAGTATAAGCTAACCTGTCATTGTACAGAAAACCTCATAAGAGAAGATAAGAGATAAACTGAAATAGCTTGACTCAGACTCAGTCAGATGCAAAAATATCGGGACGGAGACGGTCTGAAATAAAATTAAACTCTATCTCAATGAGATAAAATTCTAGTCAGAATGACAGTTGCCGTGTACCGTGTTCATTCTGAAACACTCCTTGTGTCATTGAGACATGGTTTTCTTCAGACTGAATACTGTGTACTGACCAGGTTGATCGGCATCTGCGGCAGGATGGTCTTGAGCGGCGTCTGCTGCTGCAGCCCGAACATGCCGAACACGATGTAGTTGTAATAGGCTATGGGCAAAGCTGGCGGCTTTATGGCGACCTGATGCCGCCCTAAGAGAAGCCAGTGGGTGATAGATTGGGGAGTCTATCATCCACGCTGCAAGGCCCTCGAGCTGCAGTGATGTCCCACGTGTGCCCGGACATCACCGAAGGAGAGTTTAGGTTGGAAGTGGAAGGCCCTGAAGTGGGCCGCGCTGGATGGGTTGCGAATGCCATGCATTGCAGTTCTCGTAGCCCATCCACCCAAGGCGAGAGTAGGCACACGGCGGAGTTTTTAGTGAGTGCGAGTCCCACATAACCATGCCACCTCCCCGGGTGGTGTGACATGCGACAGGCATTTTCTCCGTCTCAAAAAAAAAGGCTATGGGCCAAGCTGGCCACTGCATGTACACTGTGCACTGACCAGGTTGAGCGGCGTCTGCGGAACTATGGTCTTGAGTGGCGTCTGCTGCTGTAGCCCGAACATGCCGAACACGATGTAGTTAATGGCGCCTGCCACGTAGTGGTCGAACATGCCGTTCAACTGTTCGCGTTCCTCTTCGTTGTTGCGTGAGCGCAGCCATCTACGATTATGTGTCGGTATGAGATGACGACGACAAAGAACAATGAAGGTAGTCACTGCATTTGGGTATCGTGGAAGATTATCAAAATAAGAGACACTTTATTCTGTTATAATAACACCATATTATGTGATGAATGTGATGGATCACTGTTAGCTAATCAGGATGATTATCACGTTTGACGACGTCTGTGGTCTAGTGGTTCGAGTGTCGGACTGCTGATCACAAGGTCGTGGGTTCGATTCCCACAGGACACAAATATTTGTGTGATGAACGTAAGTGTTTGTGTTGGTCTGGGTGTTTCTTATGTATTATAAGTATGTATTTACAAAAAAAAAAGTATATTAGTATTATATATATTATCTAGTACCCATAGCACAAGCTCTGCTTAGTTTGGGACTAGATGGTGCTGTGTAAAAAAATGTCCCAAAAAAAATATGTCCCAAAATATTACGAGGCTCATGTTCAGCAGAGTCGTCGTTAAAAAACGGATAAAGAAGGTCGTTTTTTTATCCGAGTTTTATGTAGTTAATAAGATTTACGCTATATATAGACGAACTGCTGCAAACAATCTAATAAATCCAAAAAAAAACTATGCTCCTTCGTGTTCAACCAGCGCTCACGCACGCACATGCACCTCAAACCATGCTCACCCCTCTCAGTACCTACACATGTCGCGGCATCGTCCAGTAAGCATCGCGAAAGCAAATATCCTTCAGGTGCATGGTGTGTGCGTGAGCGCTGGTTGTACACGAAGGAGAATCGTTTTTTTGGCTTCACTATGATTGTTCGCAGCACTTCTATATTTTTTACTATGTCTGTGGATTTAGGCGGCTGCATAGGGCAGCATTTTGATATTGGGAAAAAAGAAGTATCAAATAAGACTTTTGCTTAATGTGCTACGCAAAAAGACTGCAACAATTATGATGGAATCATGAAATGATGGTAAAAACCTATTGTAAGTATACAAACCTGTCCCAGTACGGCTGGTAGCCCAAGTTCTTCGGGTCAACAAACACCATGCCAGCCCTCGACACAGTAGCAGGCGAGGCGTAGTTCAGGTCCCCCACTTCAAAGAGTAAGGAACAATACGGGGCTAAACGGATCCTTTCTCCGTTGGCTAATGTTAGGAGTCGATTGTCGTCCATAACGGAGTTCATGTTCTCAATCCAGAGAGCGTCTACGTCGCCGTCGAAGAGGGAGTAGCGACGTTCATCTTTATCTGCTGGCCTGGTATACGAAAGTTATTGTTAAATAAAGACGATGTTGACAGGCGCAATTTGTCTATATTTAACTCTCTAGAGTCTGTGAAAGTTATAAGTAGAATCGAAATGTGAGTATAATCACAGAATATCTAATAGTACATGAACAGCCGCAAAGTGTCGGAAAAGGCACGGCTGGCTGTTCATGGGGGAGTGTTAGTGCCTACACTTATGTATGGTAGTGAAAGTTGGGTATGGCAGACGAAACATGAAAGCAGAATAAATGCAGTAGAAATGAGAGCTTTGAGAAGTATGTGTGGTGTAACTTTGAGAGATAAAGTAAGGAATAACATGATAAGGGAGCGTTGTGGAGTGAAAGAAGATGTAGTGACAAAGATTGAGAAAGGTATGTTAAGATGGTTTGGACATATAGAGAGGATGGACGAGAGGAGATTGACGAAACAAGTATATGAAGCGAGTGTGGATGGAAGAGTTGGAAGGGGACGACCTCGGCGAACGTATCGCGATCAAATCGCGGATGTTCTCAAAAAATGCCAGGTTAAGAGTTCTCTAAACCGACGAGCATGCATGACGAGGTTAATGGACGTAGATGAAGCGAAAGAGGTGTGTCAGGATCGTAGCAGGTGGAAATCCATAGTCTCTGCCTACCCCAATGGGAAACAGGCGTGATAATATGTATGTATGTATGTATCTAATAGTACTAACGTACAGAACGGCCACTCACCGCCCCCCACCAATTCAAGATTCCTCACCTGCGCCCCGCACGCACCCTCATTTTGACGGCACTTGGACTGCAATCGTGCAATGGATGTCAATCGCCAGTCGCTATACAAGCACGCCATCTCTGAAAACTACTGAGAAGCGCTTGGAGGGTTCCGAGTAGGTACAGAGTACATTTGTATATGCCTACTGCTACTGGGTAGTCGGCATATACAAATGTACTCTGTGCTACGAGCGGCGAGCATCCCTAACCTGCACGTGTGTGCGTTCGTATACAGACGGGATCTTGTGTACGTAGGTGGCGCTAGCATTCATATTGTATTGAATGTCCGAGGTGTGGTATAATGTAGGCTAATGTCATAAATAAACAAAAAAGATGAAAACTGAGAATACTGCCTTTAGAAATAAACCTAAAAAGAGTTGCCATAGTATGTAAGAGCTGACCTGTCCCGACAGACGGCACCCATTCACGAGCATGACGCGAGCATCAGCCATCACTTAGCTCAACCATATTGAAGGGAACTTAAGGACCCTATACTAACGCCACCATCAGCATGACATTTAAGTGAGTATTCTAAAACATAGTCCATAGACAATTAATTATTTGAGTACCTGTTCATTTCCCGGAATATTTTAGAGTATAAGCCGTCTGTCCAGTCCCTTGTCACCGGATCCAAGATACCGTAAAGCTCTATTACTGAGCACGCCTGAAAAATCGATAATAATTAATTTATTCTTAGCGTCTTTTACAAATGATGACGCACTCATATCTTAAGATGGTATTCCAGAACGATGCTAATTTATGAATTTCATCATCATCATCATTTCAGCCAAAAGACGTCCAATGCTGGACATAAGCCTTCCCCGATTAAATTAAGGGGGATATGCCATAATCGCCACGCTTGGCAGGCGGGTTGGCGATCGCAGTTGGTTGGTTAAATACTCAAGGGACGCTGCTGCCCATTCTCTGGTGAGACACATGAGAAATAAGGGTGGTGCAATTATTTAGGTCCGGCACCACACGGAACTGAATTAAAATTGAAGAATATTACTATGAGTTTAAATTGAAGAATTTGATTTTATATATTGACGTAAAGTGTAAGTGCGAGTACTCATACATTTGTTTTTGTTTTGTGAGTCGGTTTATCGCCTGGTTGCTTAGACCTTTTAGCCAAGTCTTTAGTTTACTCACCCTAGTAAAGTAACGGAAACTTTACTAGGTTTCTAAGTGGATGATGAGAAAATACGGAAATAATGTTTTTCAACTTTGTCCCATTTACCCACACTTGGACACGTTAACGAGCACTTAATATTTAATAATCCACCATTATTACACATTAACACTCGAAGAAACACAAATTTTGGAAATTATTACAAAATCCACAATACGATCTTTCCGATTTTTCCCGCCAACCTCAAAGTATTCATAAACGAGTAAGTCTTACCTTAGGGTTGACTACAGTGAGCTTAGTTGGCAGACCCAGCAGTGTCTGTGCCTTGACTATAGTCTGCAGTATGACGGTCTTGCCTCCACCTGTAGGCCCTACAAGCATGGTGCAGTGCCGCGTCATCATCGTTTCGTACAACTGCACGACTTTATCAACCTGTGGCAAAAAAAAACAATACGTTGGAAATAGCTTGCACACTACTAAGCAGAGCTAGAGTTCCTTAGACTGTGCCACTATAGTCTGGTGTTTAAAAGTAAGTTCTGGAGTTTTACTAAGTTACACAAAATATATGACGATAAAACTTACTGATACTTTAATATTTATTCTGTTTTTCGGTGGAATTTCATCATTTCTGATTTTTTGTATGCAATATCGATTTACTAGGCCACACAACGACATGGCTTTCCGTTTGAGTGCAAGCTCGTCACGTATGTACGGTCTGTTAAATTAATCACTTGAATTTTATCGTTTAGTAGCAATATTTCGACCAATTAAGTTGGAGAACGACTTCGTACGGTTTTTCGAATGTTCTTTCAATAAACTTTGACCACTTAAACAGATGTTGACTTACACGTTGCTGTTGTACTACTAACCTGATGAGGCAGCACCATATATCCGTCTTTCTCTAACACCTCGGTGACTGCGGCGTTGAAGTCCGGGTAGCCGACGCGCGGACACTCCAATCCAGGAAACAGATCCTTGATCAGACCAAGGAACAGCGGGACGTCTTCAAACACGAACTTCGGGTGATTCATGTCCCTGGAGGCCGTGGTAGATCGTTTTTATTGAAACTATCTTGTTAGTAATTTTAAATGATAATATTGGTAGCTATTTTTCGTTTTGAATGTAGAGTGTCGATCAAAGTAAAAGTATTTGTTTCAGCAAGAGTTGAGACCATTTCAGGCCACCAGTGCCGCTTTCCAAAATGTAGACACCTATAAATAAGAACGTGGAATAAACTCCTTAATTACTCTATGAATATGTTTACTAGCTCGCAGTTCCAAACCAGATATTGAGGTAAACGTCGGAAACATAGCACGGCGCCTAGCGAGTTAAGTTTCTTTGGTCCTAAGCTATGGCATTAGGACAAGGTTTTGTATGGTCCAGGTTCTTTAATCAGCGAATGGAAGCCTCTATAAAAACATTTATGTCTTCTCGTGGGTGTCGTAAAAGGCGACTGAGGTGTTGGTCATTATTTACGGCTTTACTCATGTGATTCTATCGGGTGTGCCCGCCTAGTTTCGAGCTCGACCGGAGCCCTTAATCATGAGCTGGTTGCGTTGGCTAACTAAGGGGTTCACCAGAGGATGGGCAGCAGCGTTCTCTGAGTATTTATTCAACCAGCTGCAATCACCAACCCGCCTGCCCAGCGTGGTGATTATGGCATATCCCCCCTTTTGGGAGAGGTCTATGGCCAACAGTGGACGTCTTTCGGCTGAAATGATGATGATGATGAAGCCAATTCAACTATTACCTCAGAGCTCGCATCAGCACCATGATCTCGCTAAGGCCGGGCGAGTCGCGGCGCAGCTTGCCGGCCATACGCAGTACTGCCGTGAGAGCGCGCAGGCCCCAGTCGTAGTGCGACTGCTTGGACAACTGCTGCTGAGCCACGCTGTATAGCACTGTCATCTTCTTTGCTAACA
Source organism: Asteroscopus sphinx (assembly GCA_949699075.1). NCBI lineage: Eukaryota > Metazoa > Arthropoda > Insecta > Lepidoptera > Noctuidae > Asteroscopus > Asteroscopus sphinx. The sequence goes on from OX453017.1 coordinate 19,292,076, forward strand.
CCTGGTGAGGATAAACGAATGCACGAATGCTGTGAACAATCGGGATTGTAAGGAGTACAATAGGGTGTCAAATTCTCTCGTGACACTCCCATGGTCCACAGGGACTGCGATGGGTGGTAAGAAATATGGCAGGGCAGCCACGGAGAAGCATCAGTCGTGCGCCTTGTCTCGTCTCCCGTCGCCGGCGGACTACGGAAGTGTTACGAACAAACTTTCAGGCATTCAGCTGGTCTGAGTTGTTTACCTTAGCAGTTAAGAATCCATCGGAGAAGAGTGATATCTGGCATATCATCTCCAGATCTGGTAAGATGCAGACGACGGGTCTGAACAACGCTTTGACAGACTCAGGCAGTTCAGTGCGGCCTGCGTAACCGGGGTTCATTGTGATGAATATCCCGACTTTGCTATCCATCGCTATTTCTTGACCCTCGAACTAAAAGACAGAATAACATAGAGATTACATTAATTTGGTAGCGTTTTGGAACTTATGGAAACAGTTTTGTGACCACTTAAGGTGTTTATTTGTCGAGTTGAAGGATTACTATTAGGGCCAATCTTTCAATGGTCCCGAGTCCGTACCCAGCAGTGGGTCAATAATGGGCTTATTATGTGATGTATGTACGATGCACGTATATGTGTTAAATTATAGGTATTTGTGTAACTAGTAGGCTCGCGTATCTGCACTTACATCGCGACCTACATTTAAAACTGCAGTGACACATGGCGGAGCATAGATGCTACATTTATGTTAAAGATTTTATTAGTGTTCAATTAGACGTGGTTTGGGTCGGACAACTTGCATTTTCATTTAGACTTATCCCCGTTGGGCACTCACTGACATTCTGACAATCTGCATTGCATTGACAATATTAATGTTTGGTTGCACCCAACTTTTTTTTTTTGGTCCTTCGAGACGGATGTAATATTTCAATGGTATGGTAATTTTTAACAGAGAATTAAGTTTGACAGCTATATCTGAACGTTTCTATAAAAATCTACTATAAATGTTTATTTAACTGGTTTCTTATAGACTAGTTTGCAATTAAAACAATAAATGTAGTTTAAGTCCCATAGAAATTCCATAGAATATAAAAATAATTGCAAAACGTATTCCACTTACAGTAAACCTTTTCAGTTTCATCAGCAGCGCGCTTCTAATACACTGCAACTGTGTAGAGATGACAGATAGCACGGATATGTCAATTCTGTTGAACTCGTCGAAGCATCCCCAGGCTCCGCACTGGCACAGGCCAGCCAGGATTTGTCCTACTGCGCGGAAGTCCATACCCTCGCCGCAGTTGGTTACCACGCATAGAAGACCTAAGGCTTTTGCTAGGTCTTTGGTTGTTTCCGTCTTGCCAGTACCGGCGGGACCTAGACATAATATTAGGGTAGGTGATTTGTATCAAGTACAGTTAAAGGTGGCGTGCCAGATTAACTTCTTGTCAGATTAACAGAGACACAAGTATAAAATTGAGACGCTCTGTAGGTCTTCATAGAACTGTCGGCGAAACATCTTTTTTACTTGGAACAAGCCAAAAGCGAAGCAAAGGAAAGACATCTCTGCGTTCCGTCGAAGATCCTGGATCTCTTCTTTATCTGGTCTCTTATGTCGACTGCTTTGTACTGGAGTAAGCTTACTGATCGATTAGATTGTGGTGGTATTGTGGTGTGTGTGTGGGGTGCATTAAAAGAGCCTCCATGAGTGACGATATTTAATTGATCGTCCGGCGAACCCTGGACAGTCAGCCCTGCTACCAACCTGCTGACTGGCCATTCTTTTTCCCACGGCATGAGCTATTATCATTACGTAGCTGATGTCGACACGATAGAAGATTGTGAAACGGTTGTAAGTATCGAATTAAAATAAATAAGTATATTTCTTCTTCATATTACCAGCAGGCGCGCCGCCCAACTGCATGGTGAGAGCTTGCGTGATGGTAAGATAGATGCGGTCGGTGAGCGGCGTAATCACCAGCCGACCGTTCAGACCCATGTACTCGTATCCATACTCGAATATACCTGCAATAAGCATATGTTGGGATAAGGAATTTTGGTTTTGTCTTTTATTTGTTTTTCCTTTTTCGTTTATTATTTAGAATTCGTACAAGACCAGAATAGTACATTACTGTCGAGGCCTGAAATGAAGCAATTTACGGCCGAGTAATATTGGAAGTACGAGGCGAAGCCGAGTACTTGCCATGTGAATTTGAAAGGACGAGGCGCAAGCCGAGTCCTTTTTAACTAAACGAGGCCGTTAATTTCTATTTCGGCCAAGACTTGTATAGTACTTTTCTCTCATTTGCGAGGAAACACAACACAAATTAATTCAACAGTATCTCATTTTCATTCACACCAATTCGCCCGAGCGCGGATCTTGTTCTTATTTAAAGTTTTGAAAAAACTAATGCGCATTCATCGTTTATAATGATAAATATTTTGTACCTAAAAACAACTAATTTATGTAAGTGTGTACCTAAAAACCTCGGTTGCATTATTTTAAAAATAAAAAGTGTCCAGCAATTTCTATTATTGTCCTGTTGGATATTACCGGCCTGTTATTTCGTTGCGTACGGAAAACAGCCGATTGTTGTATTCATTTTTTTTTGAATAATGAACCAATTTCCGAGCAAGTGGGAGAAATACTTATTTTCTCACTATATGTATATTGCATGGGCAGACTTCTCTTATCACAAGATTCGCAACTCGATTTTCACTTAATAATAAAATGCTTCGATTTTGTGGATGTCCGTTTTAAATACAAAGGCTCATTGCCATACAATCGAAGTGGATTCAGTTGTAATTTCGCAAAACATGTCAAGGTCAAGTCAAGGTTTCAGGAATGAACATCTTTTTTAAATTCATAATGGGCTTGCGTTTGACCGCCGTCTCACCTGATTTTATGCGACGATGTACACGCTTGCCCAGCAAAAATCTATTCACTCGGGCCTTGTAGACCACCAGATTATACTTATCAGGAAATACAGACAGAAAGGAATATTTTAGAAGAATAAGTTGTAATTAAACCTGTGCACTGTTTGATCCACAGGTTGTCATCTTTCTTGAGCCAATAGAAGCGCAGCTGACTCTCCCACTCAAACTCGCTGGCATCCGTCACGTTGTCACGAACAAAACCTTCGATAATGTCGCGGGCGTGGACGTCCATTGTGGTTATTGTACGGAACTTCAGACGGTCGTTCGATGATAGGTCTAGGAAAGAAAATATCAACCAAGACATTTTAAGACGAAAGAAAAGTCAATTAGTTAAGACTCTTTAAATCAGTCGTGATCAAATATAAAAAAAGCGAAAACAGTGGTTTAACGAGAGTTGGCCATTCACAGTTTCAGAGGTAGCTCGGAGTGCAGCTGTCTTTCCTCGTGGATTGATGAGTATTTGGAGAAGATGATCGTTGTGCTTTTAAAACTTATTCTCATGCAAATGAATTACAGGTACACTTGGTGCTGAATACATGACTGTGCTGAAACAAAATCCAACCGGGCTCACCTCAACTGGTTGCCACGTTTCAAAGGTTAAATAAACATGATTAGAGGTGAACCTGATTGGATTTCAGGGTTTGTTTCGCAACGCAACGCTAACCACTCAGATTTTTCGTAGACCTATGTTTTGCCGTGGTTTTTCATCAGCAATAATGATACACATATCAAAGGGATACTCACCCTGTCTCACTTTGACCACAAGTCCGTCCAACTGTTCGTTCTGCTGCGCTAGATGCTCCTTCATGGCTCGCTTGTTGCCCTTACGAATACGTATGAACGTCTCCTCAGTTTCGGCTGTCCACCATACTCCGTTCGCGGCTAAACATACCATGCCTTGATATTCTAGGATCCAATCGGTTCTGCATGCGGAAAAAGAAAAGTCGATTCTTAGTTTATCTTCGAAGACATGTTTGGTGGTGTAGCTGAGCAATTGGCTGCTGCGCTCCGGCTTGCGGGTTCGATTCCCACACGGTACAAATATTAGTATGGCCTTCGGACAGTTTTTTCGAGTCCGGACGTTTATGGTGTCGATTCTCTTGTTCATGAACTAATCTTATTTTAAACTATCGCTCTCTTTTACTAATTAATAGTAGATAGAAGAAAGGGATGGCAACAATTTTAGAACTGTTTACATGTTGCATTTTCTTCTTATTTTAGTAGGCACGTTCCGACTAAACTTGTATGGAAATTTTAATTCCGACTAATTTGACAGCACTAAAATAGTTGTCATCCCTTTCTTGTATCTACTATAAGTAAAAGAGAGCGATAGTTTAAAATGAGTTTCGAGTCGATAAATGTACTTTTGTTGCATTGGAATTCGTGGTTTGGGGCAGGCAACGTTTCAAAGTCGCATTTCATTGGACCATACTGGACGGTTTTCATTTAGAAAATATTTATTTTTTGATGATGTTTCACGTTGTAATAAACCGTTTTCTACCCACCTCGGTACCTTCCAATTCTTTCCATAGTAGAATATAGCCTTCTTGGTAACAAACTTGTTGGTATTTCGCATTTCATTCAGAACCAAGTTCATCCAGTCTTCTACACGGCCTTCTGTATATACCACTCTGCGAAAGTCCATTACCTGAGAGATTAAGTTATTAATTATTTAACGCAAGGGAAATCTATAGATATTAATTGTGGAAAGACGTCACCCAAAGACGGATACAAAGTGGAGGTTAAATTCGATACCACAAGCAGAGTTCACGTAGCTTAGCGGATAAAGCACTGGTGTACGAACCAGGAGTTGCAAGATTGAAACCTGCTCGTGAAAGAATTTTTCTTTCCACAATTTATATCTTCTGAAAGATTAAGGATGACTTTTATGCTTGTATAACTCGAAAAAGGTAAGCAAAGAGCTAATCGCTAAGATGACTTAGCACAGTGAATCATATTACAGTTCGTTAGTAAGTCAGTACAATGGCCACTATATGGTATAATGTTTTACCAGGTATTCTCTTCCTGCTATGGCCCAAGGCTACGTCACGATCAGTGCTACCATTGATTGATATCTTTGAAGATGTCAATCAAAGGAAACACTGATCTAGCTAGTTAGCTGTGTGTTATTCATTATGAATAAAAATCTCCTTAATTGTATTGATCCAATCTTAGATTAACAATAGTACTATTGTTGATCGAAGGGAAGAACCCAATTAAGGAGATTTTTATTCATAATGAACATAAAATAAATTGCTAACTAGCCCAACTATTTGTTATCTCAATCTGTCGTGTTATTTATCTAATTATTTATTAAAGATAACTGTATAAAATTACTAGTTCAAAACTATAGTACTAATTTACAGGAAAAAAAAGCAAAATCAAGTAATTTGGGACCAGGGCAGGAAGATGATGATGCAGGCGGCAGCAATTTAAACTGACAAGTGTCACACCGCCAGCCCGATATTGGCTCCACAGCCGATGACGTAGTCTTGGACCAATCACGTGACCTAGCTGTCACGGGAAGAGAATACCTGGTGAAACATATTATTAAACCATGATTGTTACTATGAGAAAACTTTTGTTAGACGTGAATAGTAACACGAAGTGAACAAGATACTAGTGATAGAAAAAAATATATAATGTCACCTCAGCTTCAGCAGATATCATCTTGGCGGCCACGGGACGATTGCTATGATCGACGTACAAATCTAATGCGCGAATATTATCGAACATCTGAAACATATTTTACTATCCAACCACTGTTCAATTGAAAAGTGATTACGCTTCTGTCTGGCTGTCGTAAGCTATTAAAATAGATATTTTAGGAAATAAATTTATTAATATTGCTTATTCATTAGATCTTACTTTAATCATATGCTCCTGCACACAGCTGCACTCACTACTGCCGAGTATGGATAGCAGCTCGTCCGTCGATATGAAGAAGAATCGAGGAAATATACGCCTCTTGGAGTCCAAGTAATCGTTCAAAGATTTTTGACATCTGTAGAAAATTGATATTCAGGTGACGGCTACCGCGAAATTCAAAATGTCTTGCTTATTTTGCAGATTGTAGCTCTATTTCACGTATTGATTATTATTGATATTAACTGCAATATGATTAACAGGAATAATAACAATATATCGAATCCCTATCACGCACTGAGACGAATCATATTCCGATCAATATCTGTGAGATAGAGCGACAATTAGCAAAATACGCAATTATCTTGAAATTTTGAGTAATATTTTTTTTCAAAAGTGGTCAGATCTGTTTTATGACTTGAAGATGATCCCGAGACTAAGATCCCGGGAAAAGCTAGGATGATAATATATGAAAATTTATTACCACGTTTTTATTAACTCCTGTCTGTTCGGTATTAAATTTGCAATAGCTTTTAAACTAACTTCCCCATTGAGCTAAAGACTTGAAAATTTAAACAGCTCGGAACTGGGTGACGTTGCAATATTAACTCGATTTCGTTAAAACGTGGTATACTTTTACTTTATTACTAAATACTTTTTCATCTAATTATTTAACTATCCACTTCATGTTAAGAGCACTATAAATGGTAATGGTATGTGATATGGTTTTATGTGGACTATACTTACTTTTGCAAACCAATGCCCAAGTTGATAAACTCTTCTAGTCTACCAGTCATGGTGCAGCAGTCCACTACATTTAGCCTTTTAGCCGTGTCCAACATAATCTGGAACGAATTAAAAGATTTGTGAAATACGCACAAATAAAAACATTTGCAATTTTCCTTATGTTTCCTATATACGTTACGTTTAATAACTCGACCTAAAAGTGACTTAGATAGTTCAAACAAAAGATCGGTTTAAAAGGCTGTATGCAGAAGCTGGCACTTAATTTGGCGTAGGTATTTGTACAAATGTTCGCGTTATTTCGCTTATACAAAATTAAATTTATTCTACTAGAAATATGGTATATTAGACAAATACAAAAAAAATATTGGCAACATAACAGTCGATGCTGGTTCTGTATTATATTTAAAGCAGAAAAATAACTCACCTTCCGAAAAGATCTATCAATATCATCGAACTTCTTGGCCTCTTCGGGCAGCTGCGTGCGAATATCGCCTCCAACGAAGATGCCTTCCAAGTAGAGCCACTTCCGTTGCGTTGCCATCCACTCCTCGATTACTTCCGATATGAGAGATAAGCGACGCTCCCATGTGTGCACCACGGAAAGGAATGGACCAATGAACCTGAAAGAAAGGTTTTTAAGCTATTAAACAGGCTATTAGCTATTTATGAGAGAGCGCAAAGTATTAGTGATGACATCAGAATGTTGTATTAATGTTGTACTCAGTGAATGGCTATATAATAATATAAACCTCTCAGAGGTCCCATATAAAAAACAAATGCGAGTCTAGCAGAGGCTGTGCAAAGTATGGGTGCATCAACAGTAAATCTTTGCTCTTTGGGAATGATCAGGCGTAAACAAAGGCTTATTCCAGAAATCCCCATTTCATGAATAACCTAAACAAAGGCCTATAACGCCATCTATTGGAGGTCACAGACACTGTTCGGAGACGTTTAGAGAAGTAGAATGGTTTTTACTTTCTACCTACAAAAAACTTACTATTGTCCTAAAATTATTACAAAGTAAAATAAACTAGTTTGGACCGCGGCCCGACAGTTGATTTCGGGAATCTGAACTATTCATTTAGCTGCGTGATGTTGGATATTTGCTGCAGATGTCGCTTTTGTCGTATGTACAAACTAGGTTGCGTAGTAGCCATGATGGCATCATAGATGGCGTTTTATTACAACATGTATCGCTTGTGGTGGAGATTCGACCAATAGGAAAGTTGCCAATTTTTTTTTAGAAATCTTGAAAAAAATTCAAACAATAAAAATAGGCAACGGTGAAAAAACCTTTTTTTATATAAAATTTCAAACTTCAAAGATTTATATTTTTTCACTAGACAGAGACAGCACTATCAAAGTATTACGGCATTGTACAAAACGTTCATAGTAAGTTGACGTCATTGTTCAAAACCTAACTTGACATCACTCTGTACAATGTACGTTTAGCATGACAAGGGCAGAAAATGCCGCCTCCAAAAACAAAACTCTTCCATTTTTTTGATTTTTCATGAATTTTTATAACTTTTTTCAACAATTTTCAATTTTGTCCTTTCGGTACCTTTTCTTTTTTTTTTGGTAATTTTTGACTGTAGTCAACTACCGGATTGTGTCTGTAAAGTAGCATTTGATTCGTGCGTGCGTTGCGTTTTCACGATTTTAGAATTTGTCTCATCCATAGTAAAAGTTGTTCAAATTGCTGAGTACACTCATCCCTTAAGGGTGATTCGTAAATTAAAGATAACCGTTTATAGTAGGATACTAACTGCGAGGCAGCCATGCTCTGCAATGTCATGGCGTCGTCATCCAGTTTCACGGTGATCTCGTCGCAAGGGTTGAGTGTATACCCACGGTCCTCGCTGCGGTTGAAGTGACGGGCTACAGTGAACGCGATGTTAGCCCAGGTGTCTTGGACGTCTTTTACGCCTCGTTCTATTGCTAGCTCCTGAAGAAAATAAATGGTAAGATATAGGTAACTACGTACGGTTGGTATTTGCTGCTGAACTGTATAGTTAAAGTTACAATAATTACAGTCGGCCTCAAGTCCGCATTGGTAACACCTTGCCCTTGATAGCGAATTATTTCGTAAGCAGTAGGGAGGTTTGCGTAAATCAAGTCTTACGACGGGCGTGAGGCCGGCTGTACATGTTTAAAGTCGGAAATATTACTTAAATTAATAAAAAAACCGGCCAAGTGTGAGTCAGACTCACGCAGTAAGGGTTCCGTACCACCCATCGACTTGATACCCCATAGAAACTGATTAAATTTCATCATCATCATCATCATTTCAGCCGAAAGACGTCCACTGCTGGACATAGGCCTCCCCCAAGCATCGCCACAACGACCGGTCGTGTGCCTTCCGCATCCAGCGGATTCCCGCGACCTTCATCAGGTCGTCGGTCCACCTTGTGGGGGGCCTACCCACGCTGCGCCTTCCAGTACGCGGTCGCCACTCCAGAACTTTACTGCCCCATCGGCCATCCGTTCTGCGAGCAATGTGCCCCGCCCACTGCCACTTAATTTTGGCAATTCTTCGAGCTATGTCGGTTACTTTCGTTCTCCTGCGAATCTTCTAATTTTTATTTGATCACCCAGGGACACTCCGAGCATAGCCCACTCCTTTGACCTTTGAGTGATTTTGAGCCTTCTTATCAGGCCCATTGTGAGCGACCACGTTTCAGTGCCGTAAGTAATTACTGGCAACACACACTGGTCAAAGACTTTCGTCTTGAGACACTGCGGTATTTTGGACGAGAAGATATTGCGTAGCTTCCCGAACGCTGCCCAACCGAGTCGGATTCGACGATTGACCTCTTTCTCCAAGTTGGACTTACCTAGCTGGACAGTTTGTCCTAAGTATACATAATCGTCAACAACTTCGAGTGTAGATTCTCCGATGTTTACGGGAATGGGTGCTATATGGGAATTCGACATAACCTTTGTCTTGTCCATACTCATTTTAATACCCACTCTATCATAAGCTCTACTGAGGTCATCGAGCATTGTACCGAGGTCCTCCATGGTCTCAGCCATGACTACTATGTCGTCGGCAAACCGAAGGTGAGTGATGTACTCGCCGTTTATGTTAATGCCTAGCCCCTTCCAGTCCAGAACCTTGAAGACATCCTTCAATGCAGCAGTGAACAGTTTCGGAGAGATCACATCTCCCTGTCTCACACCTCGCTGCAGAAGGATAGGTTTCGAGGCTTGGTCCTGTAATCGGACTGACATAGTGGCGTTTTCATACAAAGACTTTAACACTTCGATGTACCGATAGTCAATCTGGCACCGTTGAAGAGACTGTAGTGCCGCCCGATTAAATTTAATAGAGTTTATCAAAAGACATCAACGATTTTTGCCCTGTTGTTCTTTGTGTATTTGTTGCTAAACTACATATGCACTATAATCAGACCAAGTTTGACGCTGGTATGTATTCCCATTTTGAAGATAGAGCAGGAGCAAAAAAGTTAAAAAAAAAGACATGTTTTTCGAGGTGTCTTGTATAGTAGAGGGACCCCCTTTGATTTTAGACTTTTTTAGTTTTTAGTATTTTTCGTGATATACCGCATAATAACACATATTCCGTGAAAATTTCGACTGGTTATCTATTACCGTTACAAAGATACAGCCCTGTGACAGACCGACGGACGGACGGACGGACGGACAGCGTAGCGAGAGTAATAGGTCCCGTTAGCACCCTTTGGGTACGGAACCCTAAAAACGGGCATTAAGAGCCGTATTACACTTTTTTGAAGAAAACCGCAACGGGAAGTAAATTTTTGGTTTTCCATAGAAAGATCTATAGAAATTTCCATTACTAACGTGTAATACTGAGCCCAAGTCGCGAGTGTAAGGAAATATATAGTCTTCTGATTTAAAGTTTATGATAAGAACCAAGTTTGACGCTGGTATGTTTTACCGTTTTGAGGATAGAGCAGGAACAAAAACGTTGAACAAAATGCATGTTTTTCGAGGTTTCTTGCACGGGGGTCCCCCTTTGGTTTTAGATTTATTTTTTATTTTTAGTATTAATGTCGTGATAGGGGTCATAGCAACACATAGCGAGAGTAATAGGGTCCCGTTTGGCACCCTTTGGGTACGGAACCCTAAAAATAAAATGTGCAACTTACTTTGATAGCATGGTTGACGATCTCCTCAGCCACCTCTTGATACTTGTGCAGCTCCATAGCGAACATATTTTCCAGCGTAAAGCGATCCGGGGACATGTCGAAATCCTGACCTGTAAACCAGTATTCAAATTACGTGTTACTATTTAATTTCATAAAAAAAACCGGCCAAGCGCGTGGCTGACCACGCACAGGGTAGTGTTCCGTAGTCAGTACAGGCTACACAGCATTCTTACAAGACATCTGAGCCCAAACTCGATGTATTTTAAAAATACAAAGGTGATTTTGCAGTTCCTTTATAAGGAATTTCTATGGACTTTATACAACCTCAACTAGATAGTTAAGTTGGTCGATTGTTACTCGTATACTAGGTGATAATTATCCTTTTCAATTCGTTACATTTGCAATATTCTGAATAGTTTTCAAGTATTCAGTATTAGTCGCTTAGCCTGTAAGGGGTAGGGACACTTGACTCTAACAATTTTTTTATTAGCAATATTAGATTATTATTTCACAAACGGATCCCTGAATCGAAAATTGGTTTCCACGCACCTGCAATATTTTTGAACGACCTATCCAACAATACCCGACACTATGGGATATCGAGAAAAAAAATCATCACCACTTTACGTGTAAGGGAGGTAACCTAAAAATGTTTTTTTTATCATTCAATTTAATTTACCACTTTGTTTGCGTAATTAATATGTATACCCATGCCAAATTACAGCTTTCTAGTAGACAGACACACAGACGAACAGAAAGACAGACAGACGGACATCGCGAAACTATAAGGATTCCTTGTTGACCTAGGAACCTTAAAAACATAAAATAGAGCACATTCATAACATGAAGCTTCTAAAACAATTAATTGTATCATTCTTTATGGACTCAATAAAATACTGAAAAATGGTTATATTTAGGCGCATTTGTTTGGAATGTAAGAGACCTCAATGTAGCTGGAAAAAGACAAAGCAGATAAAACAGATGAATAAATAAGAATTCATTTTAAATTTTGAAACGCAGCCTCCAATGTACAATCAGAAATCATTCCGGTGAACCACCACTAAAACAAAAATCGCTTGCACTCAATGTTCGATGGCAGCGGTAGGTACGTGTAATGTAGCAGGATTCGTTCAAGGGATTTTGTCGACAAAATGTACCACCGCGAAGTATCGTGACCGTACATATGTATTTATTTATTTTATTTATTTATTTATGTACACACAACACATTTTATTATAGATAACATACAGAACAAACACTTGAGCACAAAGGTATTGTATCGACTATATAGCCCAATAGACGTCTAATGTTGAATATAATGCGTTCAATTAATTAATCAACTAACCGAGGTTCGAGGAAGCGGGGTACTGAAATCTGATTTGTAGGGCAAAGGCGGCTATTGGCTATTCACTAACACGGAAGCATTTATGGCTCACAGAACCGATTCGAAATTTTCGAGTGGTGAATAGTGGCGACCTATATCAGATCTAGGTATTTATTATTCGTGTGTTGAAAAGAAATTGATCGTCTGTTATGAAGCGTCTATGGGCTGTATGGTTGATGACCACAGGTCATGCTTGATCTGTGATAAAAGTTTTAACATCCGGTATATTATTAGGGTTCTCACCGGTCTTGTGCATAAGCTCCTTCCAATGTCTCTCCCGCATAGACTCGTTCTTTAGCGACACCATCAACGGAACCACTCCCTTGAACTGCTTCATCTTCAAGTCCAGCATCAGCCCTGTAGGCGTTTGACGAACAATTTTTGGTAGTTTCCTACAAAAATCATGATATTACAATTAATGTCAGATTTCGTGAAATACTTAAACAAGTATTATGTTACCAAGTATGAAATAAAGAAAAAGATTTTAGTTTAATGCGCAACTTGATGCCACATATACGTGGCTATTTTTTACTCAAAGGTTTTCGTCCTTCGAATCTTCAGTCGCAGGACCGCACTGCTTCCAGCCTACGACCAATCGACACACTCTGGCGGAGGCTATTGAACTTTTTAAACAATGCAACGTTTAAAAAAACTTCGCTCGGTTGCAATAGCCACGTATGCATTCTCATATAAAGATAGCCTCATAAACTTAGCTTGAAGTAAGTCTTACCTATATTCCTTAAAGAATTGCTCAATACCATCTACAAGAGCTTGCGGGTTCAGATTCGCCCACAGAGTCTTGGACCATATTTCCCTGGCATATTTCTGTGCCTTGTATATCTTGTAGATCAACTCCATGAAACCGAAGTCAGTTCTAGCTCGATTGAAGTTGGAGAAGTCAGCCAGAGGATTATCGAAGAGTTGTTCAGCTGCTTGGAGCATCCTCTTTCGAGCTTCAAAATCGTCAAAGTATCTGCCGTATTCCTGGTGGTGTAATGTAGCAAGAGCGTATAACAAGAATTAACAGAAAAATATTATGTTTTTGGAGAAATACTGATATTAAGCCAGTCAGGTGGCGATTATAGGAAATGTTCCTCTACGTCTGGCGCTAATGTTAGCAATATCTTTGATGAGCCTCATCTAGTTAGATTTGAAACCCAACTTATTAAAACTGAATTTTACAGTATTCCACATTTGAATCAGTCAGACTTGGAAATCTAACCATCACGCTCGGCTGTCGCGCTTGTGAACTACACCGATGAGGTTGTTTTACGTAACATAAGCATTATAATACTCCATCTCTTTACTTTGAACGACTGGAAAACTGCGAGCAGTCCGCAAGTTGCGCCGCAACCTTTAGCCCCGCTACCAAGAAAGTTGAGCGGCTAATCTTTTCGCCCCAGTGTGGCTCGTGCCAACTCGACACGATTATCTTACCTCCATAAGCATACTTCCTCTGTCCATATCATCGCCAACAGTCCCAGGACCTTCGGTGTCGAACTTCTCAACGAATTCATCGAGCTCCTTCAAGAAATTGGCGATTTCCACCACGTTCAGCTTAGAGAACTTCTCTTTGGTTTTCTCTAGAGTAGCAGCACGGAACAGGGTCGTTTGGTACAGGCTGCCCCAGGATGCTTCCAGATTTTTAGCAAATGTTAGATCTTCATCTGATACCTGCGAAAGAATGGGAACAAATGATTCACACCTGTTAATAAATAAAACTTTTTAACAAAAAATTGAACCGACGAAAACAGAAACTGAAAAGCGAAAAATAAAATTTTGCTTTTAGTCTTTTCCTAACTAAACTAATGTAAATAACTAATTATGAGTCGGCGCCACACGGCAAACAAACCAACAAAGTGCGTGCATGTTGCAAGTGGTCGAGCGGCGAACGCATTTTTGGAAAGTTATTGTTTAACATTGAAAATTTCACGTTGTATTTGATGTTATGTTGTTTTTATTATTTATTTAAAGTAATTCAATGATATTCGTTGATTGTTTCTTTGGCGCCGACTCATAATTAGTTATTTACATTAGTTTAGTTAGGAAAAGACTAAAAGCAAAATTTTATTTTTCGCTTTTCAGTTTCTGTTTTCGTCGGTTCAATTTTTTGTTAAAAAGTTTTATTTTTAATTTTTTTGTGGCTAAAATCTAACTCCATGTCTCTATTATGTTGTAGTGTCTAGTTGTAGTGTCTAGAACTACATTTATGTGTGCCAAGTTTCAACAAAATCGATTACACGACGACGACAGGTAAGAATTCAGTAGGTGAAGAAACACTCAACCCTTGTTTTCCTACCCTTAGGGGTGGATTTTGATTTTGAAATTTAAATGGGACCAACTTCGAGATATACCCTATCCATTAAAAGAAGAATCATCAAAATCGGACCACTCTGTAAAAAGTTATGCGTGGTCATACATAAAAAAAAAAAAAAAAAAAAAAAAAAAAAAAAAAAAAAAAAAATATACGCGTCGAATTGAGAACCTCCTCCTTTTTTTCGTCGGTTAAAAATAAAGAATCTGTTGATTAGTTCTTCGTGTTGTCGTAATCCGACATTCCGGGAAGTATCGGGATGGCATTTATTTACCGAAACCCACTTGGCAATCGCCACTTATAATATCAATCGTTGCTTGAACAGGTTGTACGGAGAAATAATAAATATTTTTGGGACATTTTACACAGCACCATCTAGTCCCAAACTAAACAGCGCTTGTACAATGTACTGGCAATGTACATGGTACTAGGACAATGGATATATTACTTATATACTTTTTTTTTGTAAATTATTACTTATAATACATAAGAAACATCCAGACAAACACAAACACTTATGTTCATCATACAAATTTTTATGTCCTGTGGGAACCGAACCCACAACCTCGTGATCAGCAGTCCGACACTCGAACCACTAGACCACAGACGTCGTCAAGCACTTATATAAATTTGATGCTGTCTCAGCATGTATAATATCTCCTGTATATTGCGGCAATTCACTTCTGCTATGCTGTTCATATGCTGCACCTAGGTGATCGTCGCTAACACCAGCTTGAAGTTTCCCAGACCCTTGATGTGCTTAGACTAGATAGTATTAAGGAACAATGCAATATTAAACTCACATCAATGTGATGCTGCCTCAGCATGTGGAATATCTCCTGCATGTTGCGGTACCTCACTTCTGCGGTGATCGTCATCTGCTGCACCTGGGTGATCGTTGCCATCACCAGCTTGAAGTCCTCTAGACCTTTGATGTTCATGTTCACCGTCATGCGGAGAGACTGGTTAATTACAAAAAAAATTGGTTAGCAAGCCCAAATATGTAACAATTTAATTGTTGGAATTACATTTGTACATTTTTATTAAGTAGAAGAATGTGGTTCTTTTGTCTGTGTATGTCTATTGTGTGTTATGTCACTTTTATTTTTATCCTGATCTCTCTCTTGTCGTGTCGGATTGCCGTCGCATCGTATTATGAGATTATGAGAGTGAGGGAATACAGAGTGCACTGGTGTTTGCGCACACACTTGTGCACTATAATATGTCCCGCGCAGATGGGTAGTCTCCGTTGAGACCGTGACCAAAATTCGTCCGGGAGGACATTATTTATTAGTTTTACACATTTGTCTACATTTCTTGTTTTAAATTCTCCTCTTGCAGGTCTGCTGGAAGAGATTTCTCTATGAGATGATGAGATGTGCTTAGGATTGTATACTTTAGTCCTGAACATGTTAATTATTATAATTCTGTGTATACAATAAATATTTAAATAAACAAAAGTGTCTAAAACTTGTTGTGATGTGATTGTGATTACTGTAAGGGCTATATTATATTTCTTTATAGCTACAATATCTAACTAAACAATCCGACTCACCTCAAGCTGATTCTTCAGATCATGCATGCTCATCCTTGTCTTCGTTGCGATGCAATTCCCTAATATATTCTTCCACTCCTGCGCATGGTCTTGCACCTGTTTTATCACGGGTCTCAGATTGACCCTAATGGCTCCTATGTCCACAAACTTCACGTGTTCGTTAAGGTCGGCTATGATATCTTCGAAAAAGAAGAATTTCTCGTCGAACTTGTAGATCTGATCGTATTTCTGGACGTACTTCTCGCAGGAAAGATTCTTGTCGAATGACCATAGATGCGCGTATTTGTGCCACCTTAGAATAATTATGTTTGGTAATTAATTGAGTAAAGCGAATTGACAACATTTCGCTTTATGACTAGAATCAATAAAGCACATAATCATCCAGTTCAGAACTACTCGTTATTGCGGTTGATGTATTAGGGGTGAAGGCTCTTGTATTTTTAAGATTCCGTACCCAAAGGGTGCCAACGGGACGCTATTACTGCCTACGCCATCTGTCTGTCACAGGGCTGTGTCTTTGTAACGGTAATAGATAACCAGTTTAAATTTTCACAAAATATGTGTTACTATGGTGCCTACCACGACAAATAGTAAAAATAGCCGAAGATATAAGAAACCTCGAAAAACATGCACTTTTTCAACGTTTTTGTTCCTGCTCTGGACGGAAGGACGGACAGCGTAGCGGGAGTAATAAGGTCCCGTTAGCACCCTTTGGGTACGGAACCCTAAAAACGGTAATACAAACAAGCATCAAGCTTTCTGTGGTTGTAGTCCATACATAGTTAAACAACAAATAAATGTAAGCGAGACGCGGACATGTGTGGTGGTATGTGTTATCTGCGTAAGAAAGAGATGTAAATATGAAAGTATCAATGCGGAGTGCTGTACTTTTGGTGAATTATTAAAAGTAGATCAGTTTCTACGGGGTATCAGGTCAATGAGTGGTACGGAACCCTCAGTGCGCGAGTTTTCCTCGCACTTGGCCCGTTTTTTTTACCACGTTTTTATTCATTCGCTTTCAATCGTGTCTGTCTGTTCGGTACAAATTTTCCAATCGATTTTCAGCTAATTGTCCGATGAGATAGAGACTTGAAACTTTAAACATAGATCAGAACCGAATGCTTACTTTCCTTTCAAAAACATGGTATAAAAAAAAATCTTTTTCGTCAAATCTTTTTTTCTTTGCTTTATTTATTTATCTTTTCGTTTAAGAAATAACTACGAAGGAATACGTAACTTAACATACTTTTGTATGTAAGTGCTGATATCCGTGGTGAGTCGATGGATGGTGTCTTGTATCAACAGCGTGATGTCATTGATAGCGGCCACTCGGAGGATATCCTCGAAGAAGGAAAATATGTAGAACTCGTTGCCCGTCGCCTCCTCTATGCGGTGAGGAGCGCAGGGAAGGCAGGTCTTCTTCATCCAACGGGTGAATGTTGTGAGCCTGATAAATTATACCAGAATTGTAAGAAAGTTTTGTTTGGAAAAGGCTCAGATTGATGTGCAACATTAATTTTTAGGTATATGCTGCTAAGAATCTTCTGTTCTGGAAATCTGTTCGGAAGGCATCCGCCTTCTGAAATGTCCTAAAATGTCAATCTAGTGAGAAATTGTAATAATATAAGTACCTCCGCAGACTACAGACCAAACTGCCAGCCGAGATAACTGGGTGATGTAATTTTCTATGGGAAATTGGGTTTCCGGTGTACGCACTCCCGTATATCTTCGTACTGATTAAGAACGTGACTAAACAATCAGCTGATAAGTTATAAGTACTTGGGGTGAAGGAGGGCTGTTAAACCACCAAGTTTACAAATTAAAAACCAAATTAGGGTCTTATAACTAAGCTTTGAACCTTAATTATGAATGTCAGAAAGATTCAATTGCCGATTATGCTTTCGTTGTGGAAGATGTTTCGCGATAACTGATAGCCCCCCTTCGCTTATAAGTGAATTATCTCTTCTACTGACCTATTCAGAAAATGTTTGATGTTGTATCCGAGTATATTACACACTTCTGTCTGCGTGGGCCGCATTGTGATGTCCGGAGGCACTAGTATCGCATCCACTTGGAACATCGGTAACTTCTCGCTAAGCATCTGTTGAAAGTCTTCCAAGTTCTCCAGGGTTAATCTATAACAATATCTTCATTAGTTTTATTACTATAGCAGCAGAGTATTTAAAAAAAAACCTCAAGCATGATGCATAAGCGAAAAGCGAATTGTGTCGTTCATAAAACAGTGAAGCCTAGAATGTGTCTTTGCCAGAAATTTGCGCACAGAACGAGATATATTATCACACAAAGATTACTGAGCACTTTCGATATCTGTATAGTTTTGATATGGACCTCACCGATTGAAAAGATAATGAATTCACTCCTGTCAAGTTCAGTTTTCATTCAGTTCAAGAACAGTCAAGGTCTCAAAACAAGCACTCACAGTTCAGCTCAAAAACGTTCTATAAAGTTTTGTGAAGATAAAGCGTGACACACTTCACACCCACCTGACGAGACACTTGAAGATCTTCTTCTCCCAGTGCGCGTAGTAAGCGGTCATGATGGGCGACGTGCCCGTACTGGTGCCCAAGATCAGGTACTCCAACTTCATGAGGATGGGCCCGATGCGGTCGTAGATACGGGAGAGAGCTGCTACGCGTTCTAAACGCTCGTTTTCTACTTCAACGAAATACGTCTACGAGGAAAGTTAATTGTTTAGGAATAAATTCAACATAAATCTTTGATAGTACCTTGTCAAACATTTTGTCATTGATCTGTAGGCCAATTCACGTAATTAAGGAAGTGTAGTTGCAGTTAAGTTTCGATCAAAACAATGATTTTCGTATTATCTTAGCTACGGCGATCGCTGTCAAAAACGAACTGCAGCGTCACTGCAACTTGATCGGCGCGTCATGAAATTACGTGAATTAGGGCCCAGTGCATCAGAAACTCATTGAAAATCAAGTACAAAGTGACGAGAAAGTCTAATGTTTTTTTTTTATTAAAATGTTTATTTGCACAAGCTCAATATCGTAATATTATCGAATATCGTATTGTCGAATTTATCAATTATTTCTGATTGAGACACAGATACGTTGTTTAGATGCACCCACTAAGATACCTACATGCAGTTATTATAAAACGCTATTCTTATATTATTATCTCCTAACGTTATTTGACAAGCCAATGACCATAACTATTTGGTCAAAGTGTTAAAATAGAAGAAGTATTTATAAGTACTTTGCAAGGGTAAATCCACGACGGGTCAGGTTTGCCAGTTTTGGGATCGACGTAGTTCTCGGGCCTCATGAGTGGAAATAGATCGAAGGCCTGCAGTTGGTCTACTAAGAACTGCACCTCTTTTTCCACCATCTTCAGCTGCTTGTACACAGCTTGCAGGGAGTTTTCACCTAGATTGGAAAGTATACATGTAACTTTAAAACGTGACGGTGAGAATAACTGGTGCGAATTTTCTCTTTTTGGCAGTGAACTTTCATTGAATGCTATCCCAAATTTCCAACATATTACTTTTGAGTGTCAGTGCTCAATATTTACCTTGTGTTTTACAAGTTTTGAGTAAGTAATTATTAACAATTTGATGTCACAGTTTAACAAGACTGAAGGCTTAATGATTGAATTCGTCAGCTCGAACAGTAACTTAAAAAATCAACTCAGTTTATCACAGTCCACCAAGATCTCGCAGAGTCACAACACTCGAACCGCCGTCCACATCCAGTCTCCCTACTTAACTTCTTCTTCTCGTCGGTCGAACACCCCCAAGTCAGTTCGAACACCACAATATAATTACTGTTACGAATATCGATTTTTTTAAAGAAATGTCTATGTAAAGCAAGGGACTGTGTGTGGCTATGTGGAAATACACAAACCTTTGGTAATATCCTTGATATAGTCTCCAATACCCAGCGCAGTCCAAGTGACTCTAGTGAGCCCCGGCAGGATATGTCGTTCCATGTCCAGCAGATGTCGCTTCATGAGGTGAGTTTCTGAAGGACTAAGGGACTCGGTGTCCTTGTTGTATTTAGCTATTACGTGTTCTAGGGCTTCTAGTTCGTAGTACAGGCGAGCTTTCTGCATAGCTACGTCGCGAATGCATGATGGTAGGTCGTAACCTATGGAAGAAAATGTAGGACGTATTATTAAGGCTGGTTTCAGAGCAGTGCATACGGTCCGTACGGACTGTCCGCCTGCAGGCCGTCCGCTTGCGTAATCCGCAGTGCTCAGAATCGAGTATTTAGCTTCATGGGGAGCGGTTGTGGCTTGTACGGACCCGACGCTTAGCGTGTTCCGTACGGAGAAACCCGCGTTACCCTAAAACAATGTTCTAACGCCACACGTGTTTCTCCGATCTGGAGTTCCGCGCAGTAAATCCGCAGTGCTCTGAAATCAGCCTTAGTATGAGGTATCATCATCATCATTTCAGCCGAAAGACGTCCACTGCTGGACATAGGCCTCCTCCAAGCATCGCCACAACGACCGGTCCTGTGCCTTCCGCATCCAGCGAATTCCCGCGACCTACCCACGCTGCGCCTTCCGGTACGCGGTCGCCACTCCAGAACTTTACTGCCCCATTGGCCATCCGTTCTGCGAGCAATGTGCCCCGCCCACTGCCACTTAAGTTTGGCAATTCTTCGGGCATGTATGAGGTATAGTATTATATTATCTGTGGTATGAGTGAGATTTCACAAGACGTCGACGCGATATGTAATACATATTGCACGAACACCAAAGTTTAACACACGCTTCGAAGCCTTTAGATTTCACAAAAATATGAAATATCTGGCGCAGACAAATTGGTCAAACTATAAAACATTCAGAGAATTGATATGCAGAGTCCATTTAGTTATAGAAAGGAGCCATGTTCAAGAGTGGAATTTAACAGGCCAACACTTACCAAGTTGTTCTAATAGTTCAGCTTCGTGTATTACAAGGAATATCTGTTTGTTGAAGTTCGGCTGAAAGGACAGTCCGTATTCCTGCATCAGCTTGTGTACTGTGAGGTCACGCCAAGTCACGTCAGTCTAGATATATACAAGAAGAATATATTGAGTAATCAAAGGCATTAAAGGAAAAGGCAAAAGTGATGTCAAGGGATTTGGCATTGGGCAGTAAAAAAATTGTGATTGCTACACCGAAAAGTACCAAACACTACTTATGGTAGGTTGCGATCTATTGGACATCTCTTTTCGACGGTTTCGTTAAAGATGATTGTATAAAGAGAAACGGGAAAAACGTACTCTTTTGTGCTGATGCTAAATAAATACTCAAATAGAAAAATAACTTCTAAATTCAATTAACAACAACATACTACTGCATGGAGGACTATCTTGGATTATATTAATTATTTCCATTATATATTTTCCAACAAAATATGATTTTTCTTCAATATGATAAAAATAAACGGACAAATGCAATAGTGTTTTTAAAACAAAGTTCTCCCATTAGGAGGAATTATGTTTTATTATTATTTAAATCTATAAAACCTAATCCAGCAGATCTATCCATTTAAGGTTATTAACCCAAATTTCCACTACAGATTCCGACCACTGCTGATGGTCTATGAGGAGGCTCAAGCTTAACAGTGGAGGCTCAGGGACTGATAATGATGATGAGGATCAAATTAGTACGTACCAAACCCTCCTTAGCGAGCAGGGATGTGGAGCTAGGTGACCTTACATTCTCATAATGTTGTCCTGGTATTCTCATCAGCATCACTGGAAATGTTTAATAAATTAAAAACAATGCGGACGAATGTATTTCTAGATGGCGCCACTTTCACACGATATTTACATTAGCTAAAGTGGAGTCTTTTAAAAGGTTTTTAACATCGACTTTACAGCCCAATAGACGCCTATTGTTGAATTATATTCAACAAATTCTGCGTACAATAAATTCTGTCAACTAGCTGAGGTAAAGCGGGGTACTGCAATCAGATTGGCCCTACCAAGGCGGCTATTGGCTGATCACTAACACACAAGTGTTGACAGCACACGTAAGTGGTCGAAGCCGATTTGAAGATTTAAAGTGGCGAATAGTGGCGACCTATATCAATTCTCGTCTTTCGCGCAGGTTTGACGACTTCCAGCCTCCCGAACAAGCCGGTTTCCGAAAAGGCTTTAGCACCGTAGACCACATACATACGCTGCGGCAGGTTATACAGAAGACCGAAGAGTATAACTTGCCTCTTTGTTTAGCGTTTGTGGACTACGAGAAAGCCTTCGATTCGATCGAGACTTGGGCGGTACTACAGTCTCTTCAACGGTGCCAGATTGACTATCGGTACATCGAAGTGTTAAAGTCTTTGTATGAAAACGCCACTATGTCAGTCCGATTACAGGACCAAGCCTCGAAACCTATCCTTCTGCAGCGAGGTGTGAGACAGGGAGATGTGATCTCTCCGAAACTGTTCACTGTTGCATTGGAGGATGTCTTCAAGGTTCTGGACTGGAAGGGGCTAGGCATTAACATAAACGGCGAGTACATCACTCACCTTCGGTTTGCCGACGACATAGTAGTCATGGCTGAGACCATGGAGGACCTCGGTACAATGCTCGATGACCTCAGTAGAGCTTCTGATAGAGTGGGTCTTAAGATGAATATGTACAAGACAAAGGTTATGTCGAATTCCCATATAGCACCCATTCCCGTAAACATCGGAGAATCTACACTCGAAGTTGTTGACGATTATGTATACCTAGGACAAACTGTCCAGCTAGGTAAGTCCAACTTCGAGAAAGAGGTCAATCGTCGAATCCGACTCGGTTGGGCAGCGTTCGGGAAGCTACGCAATATCTTCTCGTCCAAAATACCGCAGTGTCTCAAGACGAAAGTCTTTGACCAGTGTGTGTTGCCAGTAATTACTTACGGTACTGAAACGTGGTCGCTCACAATGGGCCTCATAAGAAGGCTCAAAGTCACTCAAAGGGCAATGGAGAGGGCTATGCTCGGAGTGTCCCTGCGTGATCGAATCAGAAATGAGGAGATTCGCAGGAGAACGAAAGTAACCGACATAGCCCGAAGAATTGCCAAACTTAAGTGGCAGTGGGCGGGGCACATTGCTCGCAGAACGGATGGCCGATGGGGCAGTAAAGTTCTGGAGTGGCGACCGCGTACTGGAAGGCGCAGCGTGGGTAGGCCCCCCACAAGGTGGACCGACGACCTGGTGAAGGTCGCGGGAATCCGCTGGATGCGGAAGGCACAGGACCGGTCGTTGTGGCGATGCTTGGGGGAGGCCTATGTCCAGCAGTGGACGTCTTTCGGCTGAAATGATGATGATGATGATATCAAATCTAGATAGATTAGACCGATGTGTTGACAAACATCGGTCGCCTGTTATGAGGGGTATATTGAGGCGTATGGGAGATTGTTTTTAATAAAGTTTTACGGTTTCTTATATAGACAACAAAAACTTTAGAGTATGATTTCATATAAAATGTTTTTACCAAAATCTTATTTTTAACCGAAGAAAAATGGAGGAGGTTCTCAATTCGACGCGTATATTTTTTTTTTTTTATGTATGACCACGCATAACTTTTTACAGTGTGGTCTGATTTTGATGATTCTTTTCTTAATGGATAGGGTATATCTTGAAGTTGGTTCCATTTAAATTTCAAAATCAAAATCCATCCCTAAGTGTAGTAAAACAGGGGATGAGTGTTTGTTCATCCACTGAATTCTTACCTGTTAACCACAAAAAAATGAAAAATAAAACTTTTTAACAAAAAATTGAACCGACGAAAACAGAAACTGAAAAGCGAAAAATAACTAATTATGAGTCGGCGCCAAACAACCAATCAACCAAGATCATTAAATTACTTTAAATAAATAATAAAAACAACGTCACATCAAATACAACGTGAAATTTTCAACGATAAACAATAACTTTCCAAAAATGCGGTCTCCGCTCGGCCACTTGCAACTTGCACGCACTTTGCTTGTTAAAAGTTCGTTTGGCGCCGACTCATAATTAGTTATTTTTCGCTTTTCAGTTTCTGTTTTCGTCGGTTCAATTTTTTGTTAAATTTTTTTATGCTTACACAATCTTGGTATGGATAAGGGAATTAAAATATCTTTGCCCCAAACATCCCCTAGAGTTAACCGAAATAAATAATTTCTGAAACAAATACGTTTTACAAGAAAAGAACCATTATTTCAGCAATATAAAAGTTAGAATTAATTTATGTTGATGTGAGTTTGTAAGCAACTTCAGTAATTTACAAAATTGCTTTTTTATGCATGTTTCTTAATTTAGTTTTTATGTGTAAACCGAGTACATGGACACAATGTAAGGTTGGGTATTAAGGAGTTAAGCCCTTATTTCAAAGCAAGAATGTATAAACTTTTGCATTTTTCCTCGGGAGTATGGAGTTAACTTAAATATGCCAGTAGTAGTATAGCCCAATTTAAGAGAATGTGAATAATTAAATTATAATCGACGCCGACGTACCAGCTAATGATGTACAAACTCGCAAATGATTGTGTATCTTGAGAACATCATCATACACGTAGATTTATTTCTTTTAGGTTTTATAGTAACTACCTAATGGATTCTAAAAAATGGAGTCACGTCTTCACAATACAGAGGCATCTTCGAAAGATCAGACGCATACAAAAACAGACGCGTCGAATTGAGAACCTCCAACTTGATTCTAACCCTTTTTTTCCTCTGTTGGTTAAAAACAAAACCTCATAGCCACAATATTAATTATTTAAGGTTGGCAGAGGCTCTTAGCAAGACGAAGTGATGTCAAGTTTAGCTAAGCCCTACCCGAATAGTTGATTTATTAGCACAGACTAGGAAAGCATGGATCAAAAGGGAGGACGCCTAAGCTTAGTAGTTACTGGAACAGGGCCGTCAATGATGACGCTAATGACAGGTACACTCTGGCAAAAATGTACAAACATATTTTTTTTTTTTTTATTGTTTATTTGTGACTACGTCTGTGGTCTAGTGGTTCGAGTGTCGGACTGCTAATCACGAGGTCGTGGGTTCGATTCCCACAGGACACAAATATTTGTGTGATGAACATAAGTGTTTGTGTTTGTCTGGGTGTTTTTTTCATTATCTAGTACCCATAGTACAAGCTCTGCTTAGTTTGGGACTAGATGGTGCTGTGTAAAAAAAATGTCCGAAAAATATTAATTATTATTTTATTTATTTATAACCCCCGACACAAACAGAGGGGTGCTATGTTAACGTGTGTGTCTATGTGTCTGTCTGTGGCATCGTAGCTCCCAAATAGATGAACGGATTTTTATTTAGTTTTTTTTTCGTTTGAAAGATGACTTGGTCGAGAGTGTTCTTAGCTATGATTCAAGAAAATCTGTTCAGCCGTTTTAAGATCATCAGCTTTTTTCTAGTTGATGAAAGGATGTGAGCAACTTCCACAGGTCTGATGGATTCGAAATTTGGTAGGTATCCTGTTACTTCAATGATATTTAAAGAACTATTGTGAGAGAGCTATTGTGGGTATACCTCAAGACGTCTCTGCAAGACCCCATTTTAAAAGGCTTGGGATCATGACGTTGCCTTCTATCGTCATTTTGCAGGTTGCTGTATACGTTAGATTAAACTTATCTCGGTACACTAGGTATAATAACGTGCACACGTACAGTACTCGAAATGCAAATAACCTCATTGCTATAAAACATTCACTAACTAAGTCCTCCAAACTTACTCATGTCATGGGTCCGACCGTGTACAACAAACTACCGAGTACTATCACGGCGGCTCCGAACTTGGCTTGCTTTAAGTCTCGATTGAAACGTTGGCAAATTGAAAAAACTTTTTACAGTTTTGACGAATTTTTGACGACAGTGCATTGATACCAAAGACTTTGTACACTGATTATAGACAGACTTAGACTTTGTAGACTATACTTGTGACTGACATGCCATGACAAACATGACATGTACCTATTTGATTAATGATTAATGCTGTATGTTATTTTATTGAATTTTTATTTACTGAATTATTAATATTGTATGATGAATCGAATCGAATGAATTTATTTAATGATTATTTTTATTTTTTGACATGTAAATAGGCATTACGAAATAAATGAATATGAATATGAATATGAACATGGTAACCCTAACCTGATGCTGCAGCATCACATAGAAGCTGCAGGATATCCAACTCTTCATCAACTTACAGCAGAGGTATTGTGTTTGGGCTCATAGGAATTAGCATAAATATGCTAAACTGTACTCACGCGCTTTATCCCGGCGTCGTTTATCGGCGATCTCTTTGTTGACAACGTCAGAGGGCAACAGCGATATGTTCGAGGCAGCTGCTTTCTTCTTAGCAATATGAGCACGACCGGCCGCCGTCAATTCCATGCCGCGGCCAGCTGCCGGGGCCGCTACTACAAATGTGGGTAGAGTTTAAAATAGAAGGACATTAGCAACAGGTAGGCAGATACTATGGATTTCCAGGCGCAACGATCCTGACTGACAGACTTCCTTCGCTTCATCTACGTTCATAAATTCATACATGCTCGTCGGTTTAAAATGCTTCTAACCTGGCCTTTTTTGAGTACGTTTTTTTTTAAATGAGATTATAATAGCGTTCGAAAGATTTTCACATTAAAATACAGTAATGAAATGCAAAAGGGCATTCATTTGACTGGAAATAATTAAATCCTTACCATCCTCTTCTTGATTGTATGCTTGAAAAATAAATAAACAAACTCTTACTGCCATCGCATACATTTAACATAAAAATCCAGGACGGTAAATGCCACTAACTGCAATATGGTGCTTTTGCAATTATACACGATTAATAGAGGACTTATCTTTATTGTGTTATGTGTGTCCAGTAACTTCTAGAAGCATTATTTCACAGGTGGAAATAATTATTTACAACTTACCAGGTTCCTTTTTAAATTCCACCTTCAGTACATTCTTCTTCATCATATTGTCGACGAAGTCGGCTGCCCCTGTCACCCACTCCTTGTACTTCAGGTCTTCATATTCTTTGATGACCTTGGAGAACGCTTTGTATTGCATGAAGGCTTCTTTCTTCTGCTCACAGTCGTTTAATTCTGGGACCTGAGAAGTTTTTGTATTGCATGTACAAGTTTCATAAATCTTTCCTTGTAAGAGCTCCTTCACAATAGCGTTTCTCCGGCGTAGGCGTTCGATAAACGTATGCGCAGTGCAGACGTCCGCGAACCAAGTACCAAACTATACCGCGAAGTTAGGGTGCCTGCGCGACGTTAACGCGACAACGCGACGTGTGCGTCGTATTGTTTTGGTCTTAAATAAATGATTTACTATTTATTTATTTTCCGTCACGGCGGCACCGGCTGGAGGGATCTACGCTGCGTATACTTTTATCGAATGTTTACGCGATTCCGTTCGCAATCAGTTTTTTTAAACTTGCGGTAAAGCACTATTTTTTCTGATATAAATAAATATGGTGTTCAAGGGTTATCTTAGTCACATTAGTCAATATTTTTTTCCTATAAGTTACAGAAGGTAAAACGATTTCTATTAATTAACTTCTATAACTTATAGGAATACTTTACAAACTAAAATTATTTCAGGCAAATAAAAATGTTCCTATAAGATCCACAACAAGGTACATATGAATCCTTAAGGTACCTTCTGGAACTTCATGATGGGTTGCTTCATCTTGTTGAAGAGCGCTCTGGCCCAGTAGATGGCGCCGGCGACCGGTGGATGGTTGCGTAGTAACGGCGGATTTTTACGATAACGCTGCAACAGAACATTACTTATACTAATAACTTCTTTAGTTTTCGCGATCACTACACATTATAATAAAACAAAGTTTAACCGGATTAAATCGCGTATATTATTTAAATTGGTTTCCCTGACGTTTCGAAAGCTTTGCAGCATTTCGTGGTCGCAGGTAGACTAAGATGACAAGCATCTTTACAAATATTTCTAAAAAAATATTTTAATCTACCGTACAATATTATTAATTAAAATCGTTTCCACAATATCCAAAACAAAAAAAAAAAAAAAAAAAAAAAAAAAAAAAACATCCTAATTTTAATAGAGAAGATGGTTGGCAGCTACCACCTGTTTGGAACCCAGTCCTAAAAATAATCAAGTCCCAAACAGCACGCAACACTGTAAAAGATAATGATATTGTGAGTGATTACTGCGTGCATCGAAACGATTTTAATTAATAATATTGTACGGTAGATGAAATATTTCCAACTTTTATTTATTTATTATATTCTTTATTGTACATAGTTACATACACCAAACGAAAACAAAGACAGTAGTTTACATTACAGATACATTATGTAAGTACAATGGGCGGTCTTATCGCACAAGGCAATCTCTTCCAGACAACCACGAACACGACAACGGCAGACAAGAAAGAGGAAGAGACTGAAAAATTTAGTAAAGATCAGTTTTGTTATGTTAACGTCTCATGTTTTTTGAAAATCGTTTATAATTATTGAAATTGTATCATAAAAGGACTTACAGTAAACTTGTCCTCGATAGCCGTGATCTCCTTGATGAACTGCCTCATGACGAGGTCGAATTTGGTGGCTAGCTGCTTTCGGATCGATTCACGCGTGTCGAATTCGAGAAACTTCAGCAGCACCGTTAAAGCTTCTTCTGATGATCTAAAGGATTGAAGCTGGTTGAATAGTCATGGTGGTGGTACCTGCCTGTTACTATTTGGCAAATCACGAACCTTCCATTCCTAAATAGGTTTTGAACCGGGGAGACAGATAATTATCGATAAATCACATCGTAAAAGTGTCTTACGAATAAGTATCGCATAAACAAATACCACGTAAGGAGTTCCTTCACGTACCTGCCAGGGGCGCTACTGATTTATGGATGAAAGTCGACGAAAACTATGGCAGTATTCAATCAATCAACTCAGCCTATCGCAGTCCACTGCTGGACATAGGCCTCTCCCAAATTGCACCACAACATTCGGATGGATGCGGAAGGCAGAGGACCAAGTTTTATGGAAGTATTAGTAAGTGTCAAACTCGTACTAAGCCCAAGGTGTCAAATATTTCGCTAGAGACGAGAGAACAAAAGAGTGACTCTTGTTCCGTGTGGTGCCGGACGTAAAGAATTACAACACCCTCTCTCTTCTTATGGGTGTCGTAAAAGGTGACTAAGGGATTCACCAGATGGGTAGCAGCGATCTCTGAGTATTTAAACAATCAACTGCGATCGCCAACCCGCCTGCCAAGCGTGGCGATTATGGCATATTCCCCCCCTTTGGGGGAGGCCTTTGTCCAGCAGTGGACGTTTTTCGGCTGAAATGATGATGATGATGTTTATAAAAACTCACCTCAAATTCCCAAAACTCTGATTAATATAATTCTTGGCCTCTTCTTCTAAGTACTTCACTTCGTTCCAGAAGTCTCCCATGATAACGTCCCAGTTCTCTTTATTATCGAACACGAATACACTAAAGTCGATCGTTCGAATCGGATAGACAAGGTTCTTGACGCGCTTGCGGACATCGTCGATCTGTGTTGGATCGCTGATGATAGACTTGAGTTCCAGACCGAATATACGCTCGAAGTCTATTAGGACCTGCAATGTTTTCATGTTATATTTTTATTTAGGGATTTTTGCAGGCATTTACTGCAGGATTACGGTAAGAATTTATTGTAAGGGGAAAGGGTACAGTTAATAGTACTGAAATAATTTCTACTCCTGCTTCGGTCTATTAGGTTGAATGACAAATTCTACTATCAAAAACACTAAGGCTTTTTTCTGTTGAAAACATGAGTCAAGCCGCGGTGCAGGTATTTCTAGCAAACGTTTACCTGGAGAAGTTAATTTGAAGTTTACCTGTACGACGTCTCCTAGATCCTTAGCAACAGTGCCAATATAATCAGTCTGTGTGAACAGTAGCGGTTGGTCGAACTCCCACCGAGCCCCCTTGCCGCTCAGCTCTATACTACGCCGAGTCTCTCTATATAACGAATGCCACATTTCCATGATCTTATATGAGTTGCGAGAGAGTGACAAGACCTCTTCATTCGGTTTACTGAAAGAATAGTATTAGTTATCTTTAGGACGGACATACATATATTTTATACCGTACAAGGAAATGGATTAGTATAAGTCACAGATCGCCAAGTTCAAGAAAAGACTAAAGAAATCTTATTTTGTCGTTAGATTGTATGTATGGAACCAGTGGAAAGCCAGCTTGCTTTTTAGGTGTTATAGGGAGATGCCTATACATGCTGAAATTTGAATCGCTTATTTCCCGAAAAGGGGACGTTGTACTTATCATTATGAACATCTTTTACTATGGGACCAACCCTGAAATCACGAAAAAAAATCAGTTGGTCCCTACATTTGTGTTCACTTATATCGATAAAATGTAAAGACCAACTGATTGTGAATGATTTTTTATAGCGATTTCAGGGTTGGTCCTAAGTAAAAGTAGTTCATAATGATGAGTACAATGACCCCTTTTTGGGAAATAAGCGATTCAAATTTCAGCGTGTATAAATCTAAATAACAAGGTAATAGAAATATTATCTACTGTCTTTTAATACCGGAACACCTGTCGCCGGTTTGCCGCTCGCACACACGCCCACCATGTTTTTAGCATTCAGTGCAAAATAAAGAAAGCCTAAAAAAAACGCTGTTAGGTATGCTGCGAAATACTATTTTAGTGACACACGACTTCACTAATGATACGCAATGAGGTATTAGTATAGTTGCCGCCAGAGATCATTTCCATTTCATTCATTCATTTCATTTCATTTTCATTATCATTTCCATTTTTTTCATTTAATTTGTTTTTGAATAAAATAAATTCTGCAATCTTGTCCGACAAAAACTTAACAATTACTATTATATTATTTTTAACGCATTTAGGCAGTGCTGAACAAGAGCAGTAGGTCAATTCACGTAACTAAAGAAATGCAGTTGCAGTTATGTTTCGATCAAAACAATGCTTTTCGTATTCTCTTATCTATGGCGATAGCTGTCAGAAACTAACTGCAGCGTCACTGCAACTTGATCGGCGCGTCATGAAATTAAGTGAATTCGGGCCCAGGCTCATAGACTGCCACAATACAAGGTGTTAAGGGTACCGCCTCGTTAGTCAAGTGGTCGCAATCGCGACTGCTGATCGTGGAATTCTGGGTTCGATTCTTGGGTCGGGCAGTTTTATTGAGTTTTTCATTAGGAAGTTATCAGTAGCAGGCTGGAGTTTGAAGCCTCTATTACATGGGACTTAAAATATATCTGGCAAAATGTGGGTGTACTATACATCTCTGCCTACCCCTGCGGGGAATATAGACGAGGTGTTATGAGTGTGTGTGAGGCAAAAATTTCGTAACTAACAGACTTGGACTTGACAAACAGGTTACTTATTCCAGTACTTACTCAAAAAGTTTGTGTACGTCGAGGATAGCTTCAAGCTTGTTACTTAGTGCCCAAGAGATCCTGGCTAGTAGGGGCACCATGGTCTCATCAGAGCGATACCCCTTAGACAGCACCCACATCATGTAGATACTTTCTACTAGCTCGGGGAGGGTCTCTAGCACTTGATGGAGAGATGATTCCTCTTCTATGACCTTGAAAATGTATGCACAGTCGTACTATCATTATTTTTACAGCAATATAGTAGGTGCTGCCGAATATTGTATACCTATCACTAGTCAGCATGTTAACATTTATTAATATTTGTACACCGAATATTCTTATTCTTATTCTTTATTGTACACACAGATATACATTTATATTACAGTAGGAAAGTAAAAAAATATAAAGTAAAGTAATATTGTGAAATTTGTAGACCAAAAATTGTATTGTAACACCTTTACGATAAAAAAGCACTTACGTATAAGCGAATATTCAGTACTTACAGTAAAGAAACGCATCAAAGTTGAAAGAAATTTCAAATTGTCACTCGCCATGTTGTATTGTTCTACTAGTCTTTCCTTGTAGTTTCTAAAGCCCTGTGAAAAACGAAGGTCTAATTAGGTCCTGGGTCTTGGTTCTCATTACAAATCTATAAGAATAATATCAGATGCACATTTGTATATTTGGATATCCTTCACCAGTTGGGAGTTAGATGTAGCGTGATAAATAATTTGATGAACAATCCAGTTCTGAGCTTAAAGTTTCAAATCTCTAGTTTATCGGGAAGTTAATGTAAAATTGATTGCAAAATTTGTTTTTGTTCCACTGCTCGGCACGGGCCTCTTCTCTGAATGAGAAGGCTAAGGTGTTAGTCGACCACGCTGGCCTAGTGCGGGTCGGCAGACTCACATGTACGAAACCCACACTCACGATATTTTTCTTCACCGTTAAAGAAAGTGATAATCAAATTCTGATCCACACATGAATTCGAAATGTCAGAGGTGCAGGCCGGGATCAAACTCTGACCCACATGCATTGAAAGCATCCATTCAACCGCTAGGCTATCACTGCCTTACATTTAAGAATAAAAACTATCAAAATAAGTACCTCTAAATAAGTGGAATTAGCTTTCTGCAGCAGGTACAGTATCTTGACCACCATCGGCTGTTTGAGCTGCTCTACTAACAAAGATATCTCTGCGTCTCGTTCGCGCCAGTACTTGTACTCCGCCACAGGACCGTCGCCTTCGCGAGTCTGAGGAGTTTTAATTTAATTAAAACTTCATACTGTAAGTAGGAATCTATCGAGATTTATAAATATTGCGATGTCGGTGTTCTACAAGCTATACTTTGGAGACTGTGCGCAAGAGCTCCAACTGCTCCAAGAGCTTATCCCGCCATCTCTTTTCTTTCATCGGACTACACGACGCACTGTAGGATCATCATCCTCCTGCCCTTATCCCAATTTATTTGGGGTCGGCGGAACAATTTTTATTTTTTCCATACATCTCTATCAGCTGTCATCTCCGTGTTCACTTTCTTTCTATTCATATCATCTTTCACACAATCCACCCATATTTTCTTCGGTCTGCCTCTTTTCTTATAGCCATCAACATTCATACTTAAAACTTTCCTCGTAACATGCTCCTCATTCCTCCATATCATCCACATTTGGTAGAAGTCCCTACTATCAGGACCAAGTGCTTATAGAACTCTTTCATAATGCGCACAGCCAATTTGTGGAATTCACTGCATCTGTATTTCCGGGCACTTACAACCCTAACGCCTTTAAAGCTGGAGTGAATCGGCACCTAATAGGTTTGCTTGCTCCATCCTCGACCACATCTTGACAAAGCTGTCTAGATTGCGGTCAAGAGCAGATCTATATCTCATTAAAAAAAATGTTGGTAATGAATGAAATGTTCAGAGGGGCTCATCATCATCATCTACTATCAATGTGCTGTATGAGCTCGGGGTCATCGACCTCGACGTGGCTGTGGTGTTCTTCTGCCAACATCGGTATATTCGTAATCGGAAGCTGGAACTCACCTCGAGACGTCTGCTAGCTGAAACGATGCCAGATAAGAGCTTACCTTTCCCAAGCAGACAGCGATGGTACTATCAATATGCTGCTGCCACATCATGACGGCCTCCTCGAGCTGTGACGTGAGCTCGGGGTCGATGATCTCGACGTGGCTGTGGTGTTCCTCCGACAACATAGGTATGTTCGGCATCGGGAGCTGGATCTCGCCTTCTATGTGTTCTATTGTCCTGGTAGTTAAGATAATATTCAGTACTGGCTTTTAATATTATAACGTTATAAGCTTTTAAAGTTAATTATTATTGTATTGTCTTCGGAACTACGTGTCGTTAAAAAATCCGATAAAGGGGACTTGATTCTGGTTCAAAAACGAGTTGTAAGATTTGTAGCAGACGGACAGACTGACAACCAAGCAAGCTAAACAAAAGCTTTAATTTAAAAATACAAACCAGTCGACTATTCCAACGAGCTCTTTAATGTCTGTTATGACTTCCTCTGCAGAAGTTTTGTTTTCGTCTTGTAATTCAAACGAGAAAGGGCTATCCTGAGAATATGAAACAGAATATGTGCAGTTAGCGTCAAAAATATCAGCACGAACAGATATTTCAAAATGATCTTAAAATCTTAAGAATTCTTGTTAGAATTACAGTTGGCGTGTACTATGCTCATTCAGAAACACCTCTTGTGTCATTGAAATATGGTTTCATTTTCTTTTTGAAATAATTTTGAATAGCCTTTTCGTCCCGAGATTTTGATACTGCCTGTACAGTCAGAAGCAATAATATCTTCTATCGACGGATTTAAAACCGCCAATAATATCTATCTGGCCCAAGCGACGAGAATAAACATATATGACTATATGGGTGGTAGCGCTATCTGTTCTATACATAGGCACTTAATTTTATTATGCATTCCATTCATAGTCAGATAGCTATTGTTTGCAATTTTGAAACCATCGGTAGGAATATATAATTGCTTCTGATTGTACAAAAGTATATACTCACGAGGGAAATGATGTCACTTTATGGTATAGTATAGTATTATTTAATGTGTGTTGAGTTCAACTTCTCGACTTTTGTCGGTTTTGATAAATACCCCGTCCCATAACCCACAGGAAAAAAGGTATTTATTTCCCCATTGTCTCTGTATTACGATATATATTTTAAATTATATTAAATAGTTAGATAAATATATAATATGGATAATAGCGTTTAGATTATAAATTAAGAGCGATGACTAGTGTGTATCTGTAGTGTTTTGTGTGCGAGTGACTACTCTTCTCCTTCCTCGCCCTCTGCCTCTTCCCCGTTGCCTGTTTAATGACTGTTGTGTGTCCGATGTTTGAGTTGTGTCCGGTGTTTGAGTTGTGTCTGGTGGGTTTGGCGTTATTAATGAATGCGGTATGTCTGAGGTTTGTGGCGTGTTTAGTGCTTGTGGTGTGTTTGATGAATGTGGTGTGTTTGGTGATTGTTGCGTGTTTAGTGACTGTTGCGTATTTTGTATGTGTTGATCTTGTGTGTTGTGTACGAATACCGTATCTCCTAGGACTTTACTGAGTATGGTTGATGTGTGTATAGCTGCTTGTTTTTGTAGAATGCTGATGTCAATGTTGGTATCTAATTTATCTATATACTTTTTAATGCTTTTAGCGACTATTCCTGTTGCGCCTATTACTATCGGGATGACAGTCGTGTGTGTATTCCACAAACGACTGACTTCAGTTTTCAGAAGGTGATACTTGCTTAACTTTTCAATTTCCTTAGCTCCTATGTTGTAGTCGGATGGTACGGTTATATCTATTAAAAATGTTTTATTACTATTTTTGTCTATGTATATTAGGTCAGGTCTATTATGTGTTACAGTGATGTCAGTTTGGACAGGCATTTCCCATAAGATTTTAGCAGATTCGTTTTCTTTAACTTGTGGCTGAATGAGTGTTTCTTTCCACCAAAGGTCAGAAACTTCTATTTTATGTTTTTTGGCTAGACACCAGTAAACGTATATTGTATAGTATTGTATATTATTGTATAGTATTATATTGTATAGTATTGTATTGTACGTGTGTTCTGCATACTAGGTTTTTTCATTTTTTATTTATTTATTTATTTATAAACGTATACCCATACGTTAACGTACAGGTCAACTTAAGTAGGTACTAGATTGAGCGACAGATATCTACATCTGGAATTTTACGTGGGAGACAGAGCAAAACCCAGTCCCGAGCTAGGAGTCAACCCGTCAACCAACATTGAATAACAACAAGGATTTCTCCTGTATAATGTTGTCGTTTCTGTACCTAAATAATATAAGGTTTTTGGTATTTTTAACAGTAGTCAACTACCGTATTGCACTAGCAAATACACAAAACATATAAGTACATACGTCACTTGAAGAAACCTGGCCATGAAGCCCGCGCGATTCAGTAAAGGAATCTTCTGAGGCAGCGTGCATGTTCTTCATTCTAAAAAAAAACATGTTTAATTTATGCGTCTGACGCCGCTAAGTATATGTCCGATACAGAACCTTAAGCTATTTTAATGTTATAATAAAATCCCGATTAACGGCAAATCCTAAGTTAAAATAGTGAACTTTAAGAAGCTATGTTAATTATATAATTTAGTTATAAGTACTTTTGTATATCATTATAAGCGAACTGTTTTATAAGTTCTTCTGAGAAATAAAATTCTTTAAACCTATATACAGGGTTATTTGTAAAACACCGTTAACCTCTCAGGACTATGTTACTAACATCATAATCAACAACTTTTGTTCTATGACTTTTAAAAATTCATCATATTTTAGTTCATCAGATTTTCATACAAAAATAAAAATATTGAAATTTAACGCTCTAAATGTTACGAAGTCCATGCGAAGCAAAAGAAAGCGCGTCTAGTTAAATAGCGAGGGGAGCGGGGTTAGGGCGGCGGGGGCGCTTGAACTTGACCTATTTACGGGCGGCCCTCAGTCGGTCGGTCGCTTTGATGCACTTGCGTTGCGTCGCAGACGTAGGTAGGTACAGCAAAATACAGAGTTAAAATGTGTTAGATAGGACAACAAAATCTTGAAGGTTTGTTTTTGGTAAATGTATTAAGTTTTGTAAAAAGTCATAGAACAAAAGTTGTTGTTTATGATGTTAGTAACATAGTCCTGAGAGGTTAACGGTGTTTTACAAATAACCCTGTATATACAAATAATAAGATTTATGATAACTAACCTCCTCTCGGCATTTTCTCCTCTGGCTATGTTAGACATTCTTCTGTAGTCCGAAGGTCGGAGATAGTTGACCTGTAAATGACATTATAAAGAAACAAAAAAGTTAAGCTTATCGCACATTTGTCATCGTACGCGCCGTACGCTCCGCATTCTGAAGGCCTCGCACATAAAAATATAAATAACTAGCCACCCACCCCGGCTTCGCACGGGTGCAATGCTCCTATATTATGCATGTATCATACATATAAACCTTCCTCTTGAATCACTCTATCTATTAAAAAAACCGCATCAAGTTCCGTTGCGTAGTTTTAAAGATCTAAGCATACATAGGGACAGACAGCGGGAAGCGACTTTGTTTTATACTATGTAGTGATAGTGATAGTGATTTGGAAATAGTAATTTTATCTACTGCCTTTAAGGGTGGTGTTCATCCACGTTAATTCTCTGATTAAACAGCCGATTACTCGAAAAATGTACTAGAATTTTAGGTTAACGGTCGCTTAGCCAAGTAAACCACTGTTAGATATGCTGCAAAATACAATTTTAGTAAATCTGCGTCCAAAACAGCACAGATAATCGAGCAAACTACCTACGCACACCTGTACGCGGCGACAAGTTCACGCGCCTTAACCACTTCTATTACCTTATTAATTTAGATTTATATGGCCTCGCACATTAAGCCGTACAAAATACTGTGCGTACGGTGCAGGTGAAGTGTGCGAGTTTGTGTGTGTTTAATTTAATACATAATAAAATAAATCTAAAATGCGGAGCGCATGGCGCGTGCGGCGCGTACGATGCTGACAAATGTACGTTCAGCTTAACAGTGTGTAGCTTACTTTAGTAAAATCCTACATATAAATGAAGCAATGGATATTTATGGATATTCCTATAACAATGACCCATTTTTCAAAAGTTATTCTGTAACGGCATAGCTCAATGTCTAGCCGTCTGGTTGCGAAAAATAATCCACCTTCGCTCTTCTACTTCAACTGAATAAGTAAACCCGCCAATTTCCAACCACTACAACTCTAGTAAGACAGGATCTACAATGGCGACCAACCAGAATAACACCAAAACAAGACATGTCCCGGGGAATGAACTTTCTTGGAACTCACAATTAATCAGAAAAAAAATAGGCGGATGGTAGCCAACAGAATGGGCAGCAGCGCCTACTATGATCACTGTTAAATCTTCTAAAAATGGTAATAATGGCAACATTACCTCAGATCAGTTGTAACTGACATTGGGGGGCCTATTTTCAGCAGTGGACGTCAACAGGCAGATGTTGATTACGATTGAACAGTGAGGATTAACCAGAAGGGATTCACCAGAGGATGGGCAGCAGCGTTCTCTGAGTATTTAACCAACCAACTGCGATCGCAAACCCACCTGCCAAGCGTGGTGATTATGGCATATCCCCCCCAACATACATATGCTTGGGGGAGGCCTATGTCCAGCAGTGGATATCTTTCGGCTGAAATGATGATGATGAACAGTGAGGTAATTATGTAACGCCCTCACAAAACACTTATTCGAAAGTGCCTTTCCGAATCCGTGAGGAAAGTAACCGAACGTGTTCTTTAAACGCTATTTACGACAGTATTATTAATGAATAACGTCAATATATACTGACACTTATTTTGAGTCTCTGATTTATGAATAGTTAGAGGATAGGTACGTTCGAAAACTTTCCGCACGGATTCGGAGCGGTCACTTTCGGATGGTTGTCGAAAATCTAGCTGGTATACTCACTGAGAAAGACAACAGAGTCTCGCTTCGAGAAACTTCATTTCGCAAACAAGCCTTTACAGTTTTACGCTTACCTGTGATCCACAGTCTTCCATCTGATGATGTCCACCAGCGTACGAGACCTGTCTGGACAGCATCGCGTGGCTGGACTCCGCGCTCAACACTGTGATCTCACGGAACTGTTTCTCGAATAGCGGGATGATGGCCTGAGCAAAGAAAGCCAGGTTTATACTGGAAAGTAGTGTCGATTCTCTTGTTGACGAACTAAACTTATTTTAAACTATCGGTCTCTTTTACTAATAGTAGATACAAGAAAGGGGTGGCAACAATTTTAGTGCTGTAAAATTAGTTTACTGAGTTAGTATGATGAGAAGCAGGCGACGCAGCAAAGCGCAGTACAGAATTCGCAGGACATGGCAGTTGACGCAGACGTGACACACACGACATTTGACACATGTCTGCGTTTCACGTGCCTGCATCGCAGCTTACGCAGCTATGTGCTTGTTCACACGACACAAAATCTGCCCTGTGTAGTGATGGGTTTATGCCGCGGCATTTAGGGCAGATTGAATAAACGCCCAATATCTGTCCGTTTCTGCCCAGTAAATGCCCACATGTCAGGGCATTTACTTTATACTTTTAAAATGATAAATTATTAATTATTTTTGGTTAAAATGGTTGTGATTATTTTACGAAAATAACTTTTTGGAGGACGAGAAGGTAATTGCAATTTAAAAACCCAAAATATCCCTAAACTTTTAACAATTTTCTTAACGAATTTCTGTTTTAACTTCATAAAGATTTGTTTTAGTGGTAATATTCATAATTTCAACATAATTATTGTGTAGCAAGGGCCGCGGGCGGATTGTGCGCAGCGCAGGCGACAGACGGCACGGTGTTTGTCCGCCCGGCACCCCACTCCAACTCGACTCGTCCGGGACACGGACTCAACTGTACAATATGACCCAATCAATCAATCAACTCAGCCTATCGCCACGAATACATCGGTCCTGGTCTTACAAGAACCGTATGTCGGCTCCAAAGGGTACCTGACTGCGGAACATAAGGTTGTGCAGTCAGAAACTTTCTCGAGTCCGATCAACGATCTGGTCAAGGCTGCGGTGTTGGTGGTCAATAAGGGGCTTGAAGTAATAGAGAACCCTGATCTTGTCACTGATAATGTAGTGGGCGTGGTGATAAAGTTATGCAACTTTAAGCTTGGGCTAATCAACATGTACTTCAAACCCAATGCTGATATTAGCGCCTACCTGGACAGAGCGAGGAAAACAGCGGAGGATCTCAACGTGGCTTACATCATCCTAGCTGGAGATGTCAACGCCGCAGTCCCTGGTGGGGCTGTGAGATGGAGGACAGTAGGGAAACAGCGGTTATTAGGCCTCTGGCAGGGCTGGATGCCTCAATGAAGAAACTGAGCCCACTTTCCACCGGCTCCGGAACGGGAAACCCTACACGAGTATAGTGGACATCGCAGCCTGCACCGCAAGGACTCTGCACAGGGTGAAGGAGTGGCGACTTGACTCTGACTTCGTAACACTCTCGGAACACGGGGCAATAAGGTGCCAGCTGGAGATCCGGGCTGGAACTACCACTGCACCACGTAAAATCAGCAGGATATAAAGCACCAGGCTCGCTGGAGTGAGTTAGAGACGTGCTTAAGGAACAGTTGGCACGTATGGGCGTCGTATCACAGCGGATCACAACTTGGGGAATTGCGAGGATGTAGATGCGGTAGTGAATTGCTGTGAGGAGTCTGTCACCCGGGCATCCAAGGAAGCTATTCCAGCCATGAGAGATGCGCAGCTTAAGACAAACTGCTGGTGGACCACGGAGTTGACTACTAAAAGAGAGGGAGTCATCCTATTATGCCGTAAAATCCATATGGCCAACCCCAGGCGTAGGCTTGGAGTCGAGGAATATTTAAAAGCGAAGACGGATTACAAAGAGGCCACCTAGGAGGCAATTAATAATGGCTAGAAGGAGTTCTGCACGAGCCAGAAACTCGAGGAAATCTGGAAAGTTTACCGCATAACCAGCAAAATTAGCACCGCCACTGTTGACAGACTCCTTCGAGCTCCAAACAAAAAGGCACCGGGAGCGGACGGTTTCACTTTCGTCATTTGCGACGAAGCCTACCGCGATAACATCATTTGCGGCTTGGTAAACCAGTGCCTCCACCAGGGCCATTTTTCGACGCAGTGAAAGATGGCGATCGTCAAAG
Source organism: Asteroscopus sphinx (assembly GCA_949699075.1). Lineage (NCBI taxonomy): Eukaryota > Metazoa > Arthropoda > Insecta > Lepidoptera > Noctuidae > Asteroscopus > Asteroscopus sphinx. Next base: position 19,332,606 of record OX453017.1, read on the forward strand.
GGATCCCGAAGCCGGGGAAGGACAACTATTCCTAGGCCCGGTCATACCAACCCATTGGCCATTGGTAACAAAATAAAGAAAAAGCGGTACACTTATTAACATTTTCATAAAATACAACATTTTCGAAAGATTCTAAAGCTTCACAATTAAACGTTTGACATGAAAATAGCTTAGATTAATATTATTAACAAAAAAAAATATTTTTTTCTACAAGAAACATATATTTAATGTAGAAGATTTTTTCTGCCCAGCAATTGGGCGTTTATTTGGGCGTAAATTAGTTTTTGCCCTATTCGCCCAGTTTATGCCCATTTATGCCTTTTGGGTTTAAACCCTCGACCCATCACTAGCCCTGTGCTGCGGGGAACTGCATCGCCTTCGTCTCAGCATACACTTACGTCTTAATGAATTAATTAATGCCATTAATTTAAATCTGGTTTACGTTACGCCTATGCAACAACGTGCGACACTGCGGCGTGCCACAGGGCCGCATGCTATATAATTAAAATATCGCACGTTGATGCAAGACTCATGCGGCATGGCAACATCTTGCGTCAAACAGTAAACACTTTTTTTCTTCCCACTAATTTTCATTCCAGATTTTACTTTCTAGAGACTACAAACCTTACAGCATTTTGGGAGAGATAAGTAGCCAGAAACTAAAAGCTTGATTGAAGTATACATACCTCCTTCAACTGACATCCAAGACTTGTGAGCACTTTGCCAGTTGTTAATCCAGTGAGGAAGTAATCCGTCATCTTGAGATTGGTAATTCTATCATTGTCACAGAGGGGCACGCCTTCTTGCTTCTGTCGGACGAAGTACAAGTAGCGGCGGTTGCGGTGCGTTACGTGAGGAGTGAAGTCTCCGAAGATCAGAGTCAGCTTGGGGTATTGGATCACGCGGGGTACTGATCTCTGTCAAAAGTAACGTTGTATTATTATGGACATTTTATCACCGTGCAGTAATTATGTAACGCATTCACAGTGACAATAGCGTACATTTTAACATTACAGCTAAATTAATTGCGTGGTGCACAGTTGCCGATAAAAGGAGCTAAAAGGCTCGTGTAGCAATCGCGCGGGTTGTATGATCTGCGAAGGTAAGCTACACTTTCCGCGGTCAGTCCGTGGATGGGTTACCATTTTGTTGCAAATCGAGACCCCTCCGTGCCTCGGAGAGCATGTTAAGCTGTCGGTACCGGTTGTCATACGAATATCTATGGCAGTCGTTACGGGTAATCAGAAACCCGAAAGTCTGACAACTGGTCCCACCTCCAAATGTCGGTATTTCCCAGTAACTGGGTTGCGGAGGTTTGATGGCACTTGCTCCATGTAAAATACTGATATACAGCCGCATCTGATTAGACAGGAAGCCGACCTTAACATAGTTGGGAAAACCGGCCAAGAGCATGTCGGGCCATGCTCAGTATTATAGGGTTTCTAATTACAAACGAATCAAATCGAATATTAATCATTGCTATTTTAGTTTTTGCAAACAGCGCCACCTAGCGCTGAATTTAAGAAGCTAAATTGAAGAAGTGTGTCACTTTAGTAACTTTTTGTGATTTTTTTAAATAGGTAGTAACTAAATGAGCATTATTTGCTAAGTTAATTTTTCTCTAAGGTCAATGACCAATGAACTAGGACGTCTTGAGTATTTTGCAATTTTCTCACTATAGCTCAAAAATTTATAATCACATTATACTCGAAATAATTTTAAAGGAGAGTTTTTATAAAGGTCTATTAATGTGCAAGATTATAAGTTTCTAAGTTGCATAGCTTAGAAATGGCAGGGGGGGACACATTGCAAGCCACTTTGGCGGGCTGTATTTCGCAGATGGTATACCTTTTTTTTTTTTTTTTTTTTTTTTTTCTGTTTGTGGATCTGCAATCAGTACTCTAGTACTATAAGCGGATGTTTTGTGGGCTGCTTGTCTTTGTGAGCGTGTCCTCCAGTGAGGGCAACTACTCTTATAAGTATCACCATTCATGGCGTTAAGATGTCCTTTCTTTTGAGCCGTTTTTCATAGCTTCTGGTGATCAGCTTTGCCGCAAGTTTGTTTGGATGCCTTTTTAGTCTCTCTTGGTATCTTTGGGTGGAATTGAGGATTTCTTCCTTAACACTGTTCATGCCCAGATGTTCATGGATTTCAGTGTTTCTTGTAAACCATGTTGCATTGCATATTGTTCTTAAAATTGTATTTTGCATTCTTTGCAGTATTGAGATATTGGAGTTGCTGGCGCTTCCCCATAACTGTATGCCATACATCCATACTGGCTTTAGCATACTTTTATATATGAGGAGCTTGTTGTCGGTGGACAACTTGCTGTTTCTACTCACTATCCAGTACAGGTTCTTGTACCGTATGTTTAGCTCCTCTCTCTTTTTTTTAATATGGTGGCTCCATGTAAGGCGTCGATCAAGATGCAATCCTAGGTATCGCACGCTATCGTGATGCGGGAGTGTGACGTTTTCTAGCTGTACGGGAGGACAGTTCCCGTTTCTCAGGGTGAAGGTGACTTGTATGGATTTAGACGCACTCGCCTTAATCCTCCATCTCTGTAACCACTTAGTTATCTCATGAAGTCCTTTTTGTAGCACTAAAGATGCAGTAATGGGGTCCTTGTTGCTCGCAAGAATGGCTGTATCGTCAGCGAACGTGGCAGTGGTGATACCATCCATTTTTGGTAGGTCCGCCGTGTAGATTGTGTAAAGTACAGGGCCGAGCACTGAGCCTTGAGGAACACCAGCTTTGATTTGAAACAGCTTCGAAGTTGTTTCCGTTTCCTTTACTCGAAACAAGCGTTCTGTTAAGTATGAGTTAAATAACAGGTAGAAGCTATGAGGAAGGTAAGTCCGTAACTTATGTAACAGTCCCTTGTGCCAGACTCTGTCAAAAGCTTGCTGTATATCTAGGAAAACAGATGAGCAGTATTCTTTTTCCTCAAGCGTTTTCCTTATCCTGTCGACTACTCTGTGAACTTGTTCTACTGTTGCGTGTTGTTGCCTAAAGCCAAACTGATGATTAGGTATCGCGTTGGTCTCCTCAAGGATAGGTAAGATTCTGCGCAGCAGAAGTTTTTCGAAGAGTTTCGACAGTATAGGTAGTAGACTGATTGGTCGATATGAGGTCACTTCATGAACTGGCTTACCCGCCTTGTGGATCATTAATATTTGTGATACTTTCCACAGACTTGGGTAGTATTGCACTCTTAGTATGCCATTATACAGCGTCGTCAGGAAAACTACAGCCTTTCTTGGCAACTGTTTTAGGATTTCCTTTGTTATAAGGTCGAACCCTGGCGCTTTTTTATCTTTGAGATCCCCGATAGTTCTCCAAACTTCTCGTACCGATACATGGGCTGGAGGTGGTGACATTTGAAAATCTTCATTAAGGGTGTTGTCGATTTCTTCCTCAAATTCTGTGTCGCACGTCTCGTTCGGGCAGAATACTTTCGCCAGGTGTTCTGCGAAAGTATCAGCCTTTTCTTGAGACGTTCGTGCCCATGTAGAATTTTTTCTAAGAGGAGGTTTAGCCATTTGCGGTCTGTCGTAATCTTTAGTGAATTTCCACAGTGAGTAATTAGTCGCCGCAGTTGCAGTTACAGACTCCATTTGTGTCTCAAGCGTATTATTATGCCAGTTGAGTAATAACAATTTCAGTTTTCTAGCCTCTCCATTCAGCGTTGTTTTGTCTACTGCTAATCTACTTTGGTGCCAAACTCGTCTCAGTCTTCGTTTCTCAAGTATAGCGTTCTTGATTTCAAGGGGATAATTTTCATGGTGCTTTGTGAAGTCGATTACCGGAGTACTCAACCAGCAGGCTTCTTGAATTAGGGTTGTAAGGTATTTTGTCGCATTTTCGATGTCATCAGGTGATTTAAGAGCAATTTTTAACTCAACCTTATTATTCAAGAATAGATGGTATACCTGATAAAAAAGTTGTGTATGAAACATTACGTTCATTTTAGTAGACCTATTCAATGATACCCCACAAGAGGGGGTGCAGAGAAAAAAAAAATCATCCCCATTTCACATGTATGGGCACACCACCCCTAAAATACGAAATAAAGATTTTTTATTCTTTTAGAATTGAGATCTATATCAAGACCATTTTTTAACAAAATTTAATTTACTTATGTTTATAACTGTAGAAGTTATTAAGCTGTAAAGGATTAGGACAGACGGACAGACGGCCAGACGGACGGACATGACGAAACTATAAGGGTTCCTTGTAGAAACTACGGAACCCTAAAAAGGGGAGGAGGATAAAAAATGGTTGTTGATAAAACGGATTGTCAAAACATACGGAGAAATAAACATTGTAACCAATATGATTGTGATTGTAAGTTATACCAACCGGCAGCTGGTCTAACGAGCTAAGGATGATTGAAAGAATACGGCTTCCCTTTGTTAAGTGGTATTCACACTTCTAACTATAGGGGCCGTACTATAAAGTTGTAAAGCTATCGTTATTCCGTTGTGAGAAAGGAATAGAGCTAGACAGGACTAACATCGCCGTCCCTCTCTCTCAACGGAACCATAATAGCTTTGACACGTCGTGGTAAGGCCCCTAGTATTTTGTGTATTGGCTTTCCTTTTGGAAAATGACACCCTTCGCACTGCTCTTTACCTTAGTTATTTCCAAGAGTTTGCAATGCCACAGCTACGCGAAACGTGTACCATAGAAAGACTAAGGGTACAAGACAAATAAAATATAGTTTCAGTTAAGATATATCCTAAAAACTATTCTACATCTACAAGAAATGCGTAAATGATAATTATTCTTACGACTATGGTATAAAATTCCAGAGTTCCGTCGACTTCCGGATCAAGATCCTCGGGTGCTGTAAAAAGTCAATTATAAGCTTTATGATATTCAATTTAAAGATTAAAATCCTAGTAAATGTTAACAGTTAGTAGTAAAACTCCAGATTAATCAAAATTGTAGTTTTAAAAACAACTAACACCCGTCCCTTTTCTACAGGACCTAGAGCGATAAGTTATTAATTACCGCAGCCCGTTTGCGAATTAATTGCACCAATTCAATTTCCACTAAAGTCAACTTAGTTTACTTGCTCTTAAAGTTAATATTTAATAAAGTGTTCAAAAAATGTTTTTCTTTTTACATATTGGCAACTATTTATGTTCAAACCACTTGTGGTGAAATTGTTGGCCATAACACATTCTCTTTCTGAACAATACAAAAAAACATACTCACGCGGTGGAAAGTAGTATTTGTCTTCAGCAACGATAAGACCTTCTTCTCTTCCTTGTTCCACTTTCATTTCTGAAAGCTCATCTTCTCCCACTCCAATAGCTCCTGCTGCGGTTTCCACCTCTGATTCTTTTTATTAGAAACAATTATTTATTATAGATGGAAATATGTACAGTACGACACAAAAAATAAGGCGCGTCGGTAATCTTCGTTCGCGCAGACACGAAAAGATGATCGACGAAATCACCCGAAACATTAAAAAAAATACAATCATCCTTATGCAATGCTCCATAAGGTGTTAAAATTGAGTGACGTGACGGCTTTTTCTATTTCGCTCACACGCTTCTGTACTCTAGCGGCAACGGCTGAGACTTTTGGCGCGCAGCGATGGTATTTTCTGATTGGTTAACCAATTTCCCGCGTATTTAAATTGTGTCATCTACGCAGCAGATACATCGGTGGGTCATATAAAATGTGTACTACTGTACTTAGTTATGGGTAGGTATGTTAAAAATAATTGTTTTACAGATAACAAACAGAGTTCGAACTATGGGAAATCGACTTTTTTTTCACAATTATTTAATGCTACCTGCACAAAATAGAGCTATATGGTAGTCAAAAGAGTATTAAGTAGTACATACCAGCTGTAGCGGCAAATTCATCTGCAAAAAGATTATATTTTGTAAACTGTAAATCAATTCTGTAAGTAACTCACCTCAATTTCGACGATCAACTCGACATTGATTATGTCACATTATGGATAGAATAAATAAATAACAGACTTACAAGTGATTTTAACATCCAATTTGAAGCATAAATTATTTAAATTTGCACATATGCACAATCAACAGGCTTTGTTATTCACTTTGTATCATTACAGGTGTCGATTTGATAGGTCGAGATCGACGTTTCTTACAGAATCGAACTACTTTTCTTATTCTCTTATTCGGGTCTATTATTTTGTTGGTCATGATTATATTTTGATATTAATCTGTGCGTAAAATAGAACCGAATTAATAATCTAATCAGAATTTTTACAATAAAATTAATTTAAATTAACAAACTATAAAAGTCATAATTAAGTAATTTATTGTAGTGGGATAATATCCTACTTCCTTAATATTATTGATGGGAAAGTATGGATTTTTCTGTTTGTTTATTCGTCCTTTAATCACACTGAAACGGCTGAATGACTTTGGATAACATTTGGCAACAGATAGACCTAACCTAGATTAACACAATATAAGCTAATTTTTATCCTGGGAAGATAAATAGTTCCTAAGGGATGCACGATAACATCTTTCTGATATAAACCGAATTACCCGCAGGCGAAGCCACGAGCATAGGCTAGTGTTTAATAATAATTGTTATTCTTTATTGTACACACATATATACTTTTATATTACAGTAGGAAAGTTTATTTACATTGGCAAGCTTATCTCAGAAATGAGTTTTCTTACAGCAAACCTTAGAGTGCAATAGAAAGATATTGATATAATCATAATAATCATACCTTTGCTTTTTCCAGTTTTCAAGCCTTTCATGCTTTTCATGCTCTTCAGGCTTTTTATGCTCTTGGCACTCTTCTTACTGATAGTATCATCAGCTTCAGGTTCGAGGTCCGGAGTCTTTGTTTCTTTTCCTTTACCCCCCTTTCCCTTCTTACCCAGTTTTTCTTTTGGTTGAGGAGGGGGTGGCGGTATAATTCCTAATGTGATTAAATTGGGTAAGTTATCTTAATATTTTTAATTTAATTTGGGATATAAATTATTTTAGTGGGGTAAAGTGGAAGTTATTAATACTTAATAAGCAAATGATAAGTAAACAACTAATAAGGGTGATAATCGAATGCACAATAAAATTTCTCATGTAATATTAGATTGTTAGCATATCCCATCAACTTCTTGCATTTGAATTGTATTGAATCAAATTGAATTTGAAACTTGGAATTTTTAAAATCATAGAATAAAACAAATTTACCTACTGTTTTAATCTTTAGAGACTACTATCTCTTATATTCATCTTTTAGGTTCATACCTATGGAAATTTAGGGACAAACAAGAAATCTAATTTGCTTTTTACTTACTCCATTCAGTGAATTCTTTATCTTCATGAATAAGCTTGTCAACAATTACTTTAGACACATACATTGTTCTCCTGCATAAAGACATTTCATTTGACTTCATGGATGTTGTTATAAAATGTATAAAATGCTGTTTAGCGTCTCCTATTTCTAGCATGTTGTAGAAAAGGCTGTCGTCTTCCATGCCGATATATGCTAGGATGCGGTCTTTGAACCATAGTACTCTTGGATCATTGTAGATGTCTACAAAGATATCTTGCTCTTCCGAGATCACAGATTGGGTTTCTGAATCTGACATCGTAGGAATGCCTTTCTATCTGCTTAGCACTGAGATGTTACCGAAAGAACTGAAAATTCATAATAAATTATTTAAACAATAGTAAGCCCCTTAGAATAACTAGGCTTCGAAATGTAGAGTGAAGCGATTTCAAGTTGGCCTTAAAAGGCTACGTTCGTACATTGTTCGTGCGCCTGTTTGCTTGTCGGTGAAAATTGTACGTGCCACCTTGCAGGGCACACATTGTTTATTGTCATGCTTCAACTTTAAGCGAAACTTTGAATGAAATTCAAAGTCAAATCAAATCAAAATGTTTATTTCTGTTCACAGGTATTTTTACTAGCTACTATAAGACATAAACCCTTTCAATTTACTTGAAACAGTTTAGGATAACAGAGTCTCAGATATAGAGCTTCAAATACATATTTTGATGTTGTCTCACCGCTGGGTATGGGCCTCTTCTCAGGGTGAGAAGAGCCTAGTTTTAAGTCCACCAAGCTAATTAGAAGAGTAATTTATACTTTTGTGTTTCTCAGAAATGGAAAAATCACTGCCATTGTTACAGTGGCTATTCTGGCTATTACAGAAAGACAAATACGGGATTGTTTTCAGATAAAGAATGCTTTCTGAGTTTTATCGTGATATAAATAAATAATTACATACCAGCTACTCGATATTATAACACAGAATATCACTTTACTAATCAAAGCATTAAAAACTAATTTTAAGTTTGCGACAAATCACTTGGTTAGACTTCACAAATCATTTATGAACTTAGTAAACTCATTTTCAACGTAATAACCTACGACAATATAGTCTTAAACCGAGTTTAGTTGATACGAATCGATATCAGCATCGCCGGTATCCAAGAAGTAAATAAAACAATGAAAGCAAAACAACTTTTAGCTGCCATAGCAACTTCTGCAAGTTTTTTTCTCTAATTAAAGTGACAGCGATTCAAATTTTCCCGCTTCACTAGTGGCGTTCGAATACTTTGCTAGAAAATAAATTAAATTAAATTTTTAATTTTGATTGTTTGCCATTGAATAATATCAAGTAATATATAAGTCTATGCTTATTATATTATGATTGCATGACATTATATTATTGTTTAACATTTGTAACTATTGATGATTTATAATTTTATTGTAATTTATAATGAAATAAACGAATAAGAGTTTATGTTTCTGCGATCTAAACATCAACCACGAACAGCCCAATAGGCGCCTCTCATTTATACATCAAAGAGTATTAAGGTGGTTTCACACCGGCGAGGCGTGGCGTCGATGGGCCGAGCGAGAATTGAAATTTGTATAGCAAAATTTCAATTCACGTCACGCCCATCTTTGGTGTGTAAGGTCTGGATGTGCGAGGCGAGAATTGAAATATTTGTTGGTACAACATTAAACTTTATTGCTACATGAATAGAGTATTTATTACATTGCGTAACGGATACAAAAATCTCGCACCGGCCCGCCCGGTCTCGCTCTGTCACGCTCGGCCACGCCACGCTCGGCCGCGCTCTGCCACGCCACGCCCAGCCGCGCTCTGCCGCGCTCTACCTCGCGATGTCTCGCGCCGACACAGAACAAAAAAGACAGCTAGATGTGGTATTTGACAAAATGAGTAAAGGAACGTGGCGACAGGGATCACGCTCACTTACTACTAGCACCTACCCGCGATCTCAGATTAAACCCGCGATATACCTCGCAGACCGGTGCCGGCCAGCGCGTGCCGGCGCGAGCCGGCGCCGGACGGCGCGAGCTCGCGATGTACATCTTTTGGAGTGAAAGCGTCAGCGAGATTTCAATTCACGCCCATCCAATCCACTCCACGCCTCACCGGTGGGAAACCACCTTTAGTATCAAAGAAGTAATCGAACAAGCTTGTTTTGATTTTTAGCAATCAATGTCGTTAGTTAGATTAGATACATGTAAATAATCTAGATGTCGCTGTTTGTCTATGTCTGTAGCAGTTTGAGTTCGAGATTCGAGATAATAATATGCAGGATAATATGTTTTGAATAAAAAAACGGCTTTTGTATTGTAATTTACACAGTTTATAACAAGTAACTCAATTATTTCATTACGAAAGGTCGCAAAATGGTCATAAAGTCATCGTACGGGTATGCACTTCCATTTATAATACACAATTAGTACGTAGATTCAATTTCAGGTGTAATTTTTTGTTGTCATTCACTGATTACTTTCTGACTTTCACCTCACTGATACCACAGCGTAAGTCACAGAGTACTGCGTAAGTATTACTACCAGTGGTCCATCGCCTTTGAAGTTTCGGAAAATGCCGCTTCCATCCACAGACTAAGAAGTGTAGGTACTCGTATTACGTACTTCCATCTAGACATTACGTCATACCACAGGGTTGTCACATTTATTTTCAGTTTATTATTTTACTTTGTTCCGTATTCGCCTATTGATAACAATAATAAATATAAACGTAAACTTTTATTAATTATATTAAATACTAGCTGTGCCCGCGACTCCGTCCGCGTGGATGTCGGAAAATAACATCGTGTCATAATTATGAACACAATATCTTCAAATATATACATATAAGCGCCTACACAGACGATTACACTATTTACCGACCATACTATATTTTGTTTTTACAACTAACCGGCTAAGGTGATGGAATTTCATGGAATTAGCCCTAAACTCCCTCATTCTGAGAAGACACTCGTGCCCAGCAGTGGGAAGTAATTGGGCTGATTATGTTATTCTATAACACTAACCACATCTCTTCTTATGCTGAGAAGAGGCCCGTATCCAGCAGTGGGACTGTAATGGGCTGGTAATGTTATGTTATTCTAGAATACTATATAATAATATCCAGTTCATTAACTCTTCTCATTTTGAGAAGAGGGCCATACCCAGTAGTGGGACAGTAATGGGTTGACTACGTTATGTTATTCTATATTTTCTAGTTTCTTAACTCTTCTCGTTCCGAGAAGAGGTCCGTGCCCAGCAGTGGGGCAGTAGGTAATGAGCTGATTATGTTATGATAATCTATTACACTAACAATATCTAGTTCCTTAACTCTTCTCATTCCAAGAAGAGGGCCATGCCCAGCAGCGGGACAGTGATGGGCTATGTTATGTTATTCTATATTTTCTATAATACTAATAGAATCCAGTTGTATTTTTAGGAACCTGCAACCTGCTCCAACCAACAATCATGACCTCTACTTTGTATGCAACTTAATACAATAGAGGGGTCAAGCTGTATCGCAGGATCTACTCAACCGATTCAAATAAAACATACCCTATATTTTAAGTCAGACTAATACCAATACAAATGCTAAGTTTCATTACGATCCGTTCAGCCGTTTTCACGTGATGAGGTAACAAACAGACAGACAGACAGACATAAATTTTTTAAACGATTGATTCGTGTTCTATAGCTTATTTCTAGTCCCCCTAGCCGGTTTTCGCGAAAAAAAACTCAATGTACAGACTTTTCGACCTTTACAGTTTTATTATAGTATAGATAGAAGATAGATAGATAGATTATAAAACTTTAAATGTCTGTTTGTTTGTTTGTTCGAGCATCACGCTAAAACTACTCATCCGATTTTGATGAAACATTTTTTGTTTGAAAGCTGATGAAAGCTTACTTAAAAACTGGTATGGGTTTTAAGAAAGAAAGAAAGAAAGAAAGAAAAAATAAAGAAAAAATCGTGACATGCATCGGGTAACGCCCGACAGATACGAAGCTTCTACGCCTTTGCAAACGCGGGTAGAAATGTACGATGGATGGAACTGGACTGAACTGAACTAAACTGAAATGAACTGGACTGGACTGAAATTAACTGGACTAGACTGAACTAAACTGGACTAAAGTTGACTAGACTGGATTGAACTTGACTGAACTTGATTGAACTTAACTGAAATTGACTCAGCTTGACTCACCTCGACTCAACTCGACTCCACTCGACATAACTGGACTCGACTCAACTTGACTCATCTCGACTCAACTCGTCTAAACTCGAGTCAACTTGACTCAACTTGACTGAAACTTGACTGAAACTGAATGAACTGAACTGAACTAGACTGAACTGAGCTAGACTGAACTGAACTGGACTGAACTTAATGGGACTGAACTGAATTTAACTGAACTGAACTGAACTGGACTAGACTGGACTGAACTTCTGATGGCCATAATTATTATTATCTCCTAAACTAAAGCACCTAGACCCATCGTGTTGACCCATATATATCTTAAACTTGAGCTTTTAGACCCATCGTGTTGGTACTTAAATGAAAGGGCTTGATGAGCTCGAGAGAAATAAATGGTGAAATCTTCTGATAATCATATCTCCTAAACTATAGGTCTTACACCCATCGTGTTGGTACTCAAATGAAAGGGCTTGACTCTTCAAGCTCACTCTAGAGAAATAAATGGTCAAAACTTCTGATGGCCGTATTGTTTTTATTTTAAAATCACGTACGCCATCTTGGATCTCAAAATAATGTTATATTCGTAATCAGCACCCTCGAAAACCTCGAAAATGATACTCATGTTGATTTTATTTGAAAAGTCACGTTCGCCATCTTGAATTTCGAAATAGATGTTATATTCGTAATCAGCACCCCCGAAAACCTCGAAAACGATACCCATATTGTTTTTATTTAAAAAGTCGCGTCCGCCATCTTGGATCTCAAAATAAATGTTATATTAGTAATCTGCATCCTGAGAAACCTCGAAGACGATACCCATATTGATTTAACTTAAAAAGTCGCGTCCGCCATCTTGAATCTCGAAATAGATGTTATACTCGTAATCTGCACCCCCGAAAATCTCAAGAACGATACCCGTATTAATTTTATATATAAAATCACGTCCGCCATCTTGAATGTCGAAGCAGATGTTATATTCGTAATCCAGCACCCCGGAATATGAACCATTTTAAACGAAATACTTGACAACAAAATTCGTCAACCTTTCCGTGTCCCAAACGAGATGTATGGCAGTTGGGACTCACACCCGCCCCTCTCTCGCCCCTTACACCCCGCACGATTGCTCTGTCTAGACGTGTCCGTTGGACGACTGGTAGGAAAGAGCAGAGCTAGAGTTCCTTAGACTGTGCTGATACTATGTATGGTCTTAGCATATCTTCGTAGTAACACTTCCACCAACCACTGGGGTAATTAAGTTCACTTTGAAACTACATTCAATGCATTATATTGGGAATTTATATTTTTACAAATTATTTGATACGGAGCTAGTTGTTTACGTGACGACTAGCACCCTCTCTCTAATAACCCATGCCAAGAGTAGATGAATCTCATCAACAACCAATTTAGATTTAGATTAATTCTCACTGCTTCGTTGTACCTATGAGCATACCTATCACATCGATAGGACTCGTAATGATCCACTGCTGAAACTATGACCCGGATGACAATTAGATACTTTACACCAATGACAGATTTTGCAGGCAGACTGCTCCTGACGGACATTAGGTACGTGTCGTGCTGAGTCAGCTAACTTTCTTTATCTCAGCTGCCTTTTACGACACCCGGTAGAGTTTAGTGTTGTTGTGTGTGGTGTTGTTGGAAGTTGTACAGAGGTGTACTGAAATGGGGATAATACTTACTGTAAACTGAAATGTATTAGTAGTTTATGAAACTATTGCATAACAGGGGTTATTAAAATACGAGTGTGAGTGTAAAAACCGAGCCGTAGGCGAGGTTTTTAATAGTATCACACGAGTGTTTTAATACTTAGTTATGTGCAGTTTCATACACTAATTTATCTAAAATACAATTTTAAATAAAATACCAAAGTCTCTTGGTCACATTGTCGTTAGTTTTTCTTGATTTTTCTGGTAAAAGATTGTTCGTCATTTACGTTGCTGCTTCCAAAAATTCAGGTGGGGTCATATTCTCCTCAGTTCAGTATCATTGCTGTTGTCAGACATTTTTGCCCAGAAGAAAACTTTAGACTAATAAAAACATAATAATAACGTAAACTAATAAATTCACAAGTTATGACAACCAAATCCAATAGGCCATGGCGCCATTAAGCCATAGGTATGGCTCTCGACTATTTTCTTCTCCGAAATTGAACCAATTTAAAAGATATTTCATAAACTGAATAGGAAGAATATGTAGGTACTCTGTCGTTATGTTTTTCCTTTTCCATAAATAGTTGTCAAATTATACACTAAGCTTCTGTAGAGAGCGTACTAAATATTAATAATTTATCAACAAAAACGAAACAGAAAAAGTTGATATTTATTTTTACTCTAAAAAAATCAATGCTCTAGTTATAATAAATTCTAATAGTGAGCCAACTCGGCCGCCAGACAGAGCAACGATGCGGTGCAGTATGAAGGAGAGCGGAGGTGCCTGCCCGCGACGCACGCCTGTGGTAGTCCGGCTCAAATGTACTCTGTGGTCCGGCTCGACATCGCTTGCCGGTACTCCCGTTAACGTGTGTCAGGTACACAAAATCACTACCACGTGTTTGTTTTTTTATTGAATTAAACGCAAGGATGATAAGGTACATTATATCATTAGGTTCAATAAAAGACAATTAAAAACATCTAATAGTAAATATCCCAAATATTTACCGGTTGCACATCTGTATCGAGGCGGATTAATTAATAAACAGAATGTATATTTTATTCTGTCCTGCTACCAAATATTTTAAATGCAAAATCTTTAATAAAGTGCTTTGGATGTTTTTTTGTTATATTTTAATCACGGCGAATTGGGCGAAGCCGCGGGGCACAGCTTGTAAGTACATATAGAATATATATTAAGAGGAATACAAATGTTTATATAGGTAATGTAATATTATTTTGCAAAAGATATTTTCTTTTGTAACAACCCTTGCATATTTTTAGCTACTAGGTAGTCGCCTGTCGGCATTTTGCGCCGCGGCAAAGGAGTTGACTCACTATTAGTATTTATCACACATATGTCTAGACATACCCTAGGGTAGAAAGCCAGCAAGCTAGCCAGAAAGATCACGAAAACAGTCGAGAGCGTTTGTATGGAGAAAAGACCACCCGCATTTCCTCCGGCCACTTGTCTAGTACAGTCAAGTGCATATCGATGGTGACAAAACCAGTATTAAACAGAGCTTGTCTTGTATGAAACTGTACAAAGATTTAAAAAAAAAAGTCCTTGATATTAAAAAAATCTTTATTAACACATAGTAGAACGATAATTTAATTCGATAAATTCACTTAAAAATAGGTTTGAGTATTTTTACCTAACAGGTTTTACGCAATTATTTTATGTATTGTTTTTGGTTTCAGTCATATCTAAAAGTTATTCCATTGAACTTTTGTAGATATCTACGTCTTATATACCTACATCTATATTTTTATTTACATCAATTACAACTAAGTATTCTAATCTTTAACCAATTCACATTGACTTCTTAGTTCTTAGGTTAATTAACATTTAGTTAAAACTAGTCTCAACTACTGTTCAAAAAAGAAATTGGCGTGCCGTAGGCCTCTCTTTGGGGTAACCATTATTATTACTGGTTTCAAAGTCTTCTAATCTAGAAATAAAGTTATTTTGTACCATTTGTCTATTTCCTAAGCTACCCACTGATGATTGTGGAGCTGTATATGATGAAGGTCCAGAGTAAATGGGGTTTATTCTGTGCTGTTCAATTTGTTTAGCAGGTGTCGGATGTTTTACAGAGAAGTCTACACTCGAAGTCATAATTTCTTGTGCTTGATTTGTATTTTTTTCAATGTTGGCTTTTGTAATTTCTCTAGGCGCACCGAATTCGTCTATTTGGAAAGCACTAAGAATTTTTTGTTGTTCTTTCTCATCGTCTAATTCGAAACTCACAGAAGGTATAAGTTGGAACGAAACTAGATTATGCACATTATTATTAGTGTTCTGGATCAATTTCGCATTCTGTTGCGTATTAGTATTGCTCTGTTGGTTTGTTGGAGTATTCTGTTCGATAGAGTTTTCTTCTAATTTTGTGTAAAGGTAGTATGATTGGTCTTTCTTGTATGTGAGAAGCTTATTTTCTTCTAATGGATGAGGTATTGTGCCTACTATTTTATCTTGCAACTGTGCCGTTATCCCATTTTCACCGTTTAACAGGTTTTGAAGATTCTCCTGACTACTGACTTTTTCCGGTTCATTGGGTGGTTCAAAAATCAGTTTGGCTGGATTAAAAGCTACAGTTTCTGCCTTAACAACTTCAAATTGAGGACTCGATTGCTCAAAATTGTCCTTTACATTGTTTTGATTTGTGTTTTGCTGTAAACTGAACATTTGTGTAGTCTGCTGTTGAATGTTGGGATTTACGAAGTTTGCAGATGCTGGCTGGTTGTAAACTTGATTTGTTACGTCTGGAACAGGCCATTGGTATAACTGACCACTGTACAGTTGGTTTTGATTATTAATAAGATTTTGCTGGCCGTTGGGTATTTGGAATCTTGATGAGTAAAATTCGCCCTGAGTTTGTTGTGACGGTATAAATTGGGTTGTTTGTAACTGACGAGCTGGATTTTGTTCATTTGTATATTTTGCATTTCCTGTAAATTGAGTAGGTTGATTAGTTTTCTGGGAAGAAATAATGTTTGCACTATTTCCAAAACTGTTATAATTGTTACTTGGATACTGTGATGATGTAAGTTGTGATATTTTGTTGGTAAATTGTGAAAGGTCTTCATTATTGAGGTTTTGATACTGTGCTGGTGCAGGTGTAGTTGTAGATGATAGTATCTCTTGTTGAGCAATATTGTTGTAATCTCTCGCTACATTGATAGAGTCAGTCAAAAACGAATACACGAGCGCCTGTGAATCAGAAAAGTTATTTGAATTTTGGTTGCCAATCAGTTTAGCAATTGGGATAAAATTAAATGCGTTTTTCTTGGATAACAAATTGTTACTTAAAACTAAATAGTTGCTACTCCCGGTGTTTAGTATTTCTAATTTATCGTAATCAGAATCACTTTGATTTTTGAAGAGATATGCGGCAATTCTTTCTGGAATCGTTATTTTTATGGAAACAGTTCGTTCTATTGTGCTAGGTATGGCAGATTCTTTAAAGAAAGGTAAATTAGAAAGCTGGTTGTTGTTTTGATAAATAAAATTTGTATTGGGAGGTTGCAAGCTTATTGCAGGTGCTGCCATAATTCGTGAACTTTTCGGAGCAATTGTTGGAGTTTGTATTGGAACTTGGGACGTTAAACTTTCACCACTGTCCGTCATCGTTCTTGATGCTACGTAGTGGTTTCCTGAATAATCAGTCGATTTGAATTCTTTGCGATATTGCGGGGGCGAGGCAGTTTTCAAAATATCATCTGTATCTTGCACAATATCGTTAACAGTTATGTCGAGTTTTTCTTTAGTAAGAATATCAGCAAAAGTTAAATTGTTTTGGTTGGTGTTAATGCGAGACTGTTTGGTTGGTGAATATGAAGGTCGATTAAGATTTTCATTATATGATACAAGAGTGGGTGTAGGAATAGTCGGCTTGGCTCTTAATTGAGCATTTTGGTAATATGCTGGTTGTTGAACTACATTTGATGGTAAATATAGTCGAGAAAAGGTTGGCGGATAAAATCGAGCAGTTGATGTAAATGGGGAAGGAGTAAGAATAAGTTGAGATGCTTTTGTAGGAAAGGAAGATGTTGGTGAGAGATTCAATCTGCCTGAAAATGTAGGACGAATCGGGATTGCTGTAGGAGCGATATAGATTCGTGTTGTTTCGATTTCTTTTGTTCGGATTTGTTTAGCAGCTTGTGTAGGTTTAGTATAAACATAAGGTTCTTTTAAATCTGATTCAGATTCCGGTTCTGCTGAAATTATTTTATCAGATTGTAACGAAGTTGTCGGCTTATATACGTAAGGTGTATTGTCCGTAATGAGCCTTTCGCTAGGTGATGGGAACAAAGGCGATGCAGGAGAGGGTCTGGCGTAAGTGTATGGCGTCGGTTCAATTGTTAGTCTAGCAGCTTTAGTTGGTTTTACAATCCAAGTTTTGACAGTTATTCTCGACTTTGGTTTGCCTACCTTTGGTTCCTGAACAACCCTGCTGTATGTTAGAGTTTTTGTTATAACGGTCGATGGGACATCTTTTATTATACTTACCAAATTTTGTTTTAACTCCTGACCAGCTGCGTTTTCTAAATTATTAGAAAATTGTGGGAGATTGGTGGAAGGTGTACTGTATGTGTACGGTTGTTTCTCTTGATTTTTATTAGAATTTTCATTGTTCTGTAGTTTTGATGATGAGACTTCATTATTCAACTGAGGTAGTCTTCTAGGTTCTGTGTATTGTGCACGTTGTCTGTTAACTTGCCCTCTCTGTGTGTTTGGTGCATTGCCTGATTGCGAGGTACTAAAAGAACTTATTTGTCTCTGCGAGAAGTTATTAGTGATTTGAGTTGGACGTGGTATCTGTGCTTGTACATGAACATTGTTATTATTTAAGTTTGTGTTTGCCTTTGGTGAAAATCTCCCCGCATGTCCATTTGAAATTAGATTTCCAGACTGTGAATTTTGTGAAGTTTGTACTTTAGCATTTTGAATATCATTGTATTGGCCATTTTGTCTCTGTCTTTGAAATATTTCTGCGTCTCTTTGCAATGGTGAATAGTTCGAGTTAGAAGGTGCAGGAATATATCTAGGGTCAGGTGTAGAAGCTGAAAACGTGAAATCGTTCGGATTGCCTTGAATTAAGTTTTGTTGTATTTGTTTTGCTGGAACGTAAACATTATTTGGAGCCCGTTCTGGGCCAGCTAATAATGCTCCGTTGGGAAACAATTGTCCAGATGGCGGTTTGTAATCCTGCATCACAATGAGATTGCTTTTCATTGCAGTCTTGTCATATGGGTTTAGCATTGGATGAGTTAGCATTTTCTTTATATCTTTCATGAGTTGTGGCCCTAATCTGAGATTTTCGAATTTTTCGTTGTTGCTGCTGAAGAACTGTTGGGAGTTTTGGCAGTCGACGTTCATCCACCAATCACAGACGAAGACCGCTTGGTTGAACAAAGTTCCATTCGGGCAGAGGAAGGATTGAAAGCCGTAGGTTGATCCAACAGTGCAGACTCTGAATACTTGACAGTTTGTTTCCAAATCTGCGTAGTAACCTGAAAATGAGAATAGCAACGTTTAAGTAGATCATTTTATTTTAAATAAATTATGAATTGAAGACTGGATGCGGAAAGTAGAGGACCGATTGTTGTGGCGTAACTTGGGAGAGGCATATATCCAGCAGTGGACTGCGATAGACTGAGTTAATATGATGAAGTAGATTTTTGGGGTCGAGTCACCCACGTCCATAGTAGTAGGGGAGCCCACGATGCTAAATGGGGATTTACTCGAGCGTCGTGGGGACCTATTGGATTTTGAAGATTAGATGGTAGAAAGAAAAAAATATTATATGATGACTCCCCTTCAACGGTGGGTGGAGCGCCTACAGGCTTTCAAAAATGTAAAAAAAAATAGCCACATGGCAATACTCGAGCGCGTCAGATATTGATAGTGTAGATGTCGTACGTATCTCTGATGACGGAGGTATGTTAATCTGACGGTTTCCATGGTGGGGGTGGCTGTACGGAAGAGTGAAAAAGGGGGAAAAAGAAAATTTATTCGGGCGCGTCTTATTTTCAGGGGGGATGTTAAGTGAACCCTAAAGAAGCTGTCATACCAAAGACTGACGATTCGGACGTGACGCAAGTTCGTGGCAGCTTCTTGAAAATGCAAAAAAAAAACCCCATTTTGAAATACTCGAGCGCGTCAGATTATTATACAGACGGTTCAGCTCGATGTCCTAGTCGTGCTGACCCATAATCTGACAATTATTTGGACTTCTACGCCTTTGCAAACGCGGGTAGAAATGTACGATGGATGGAACTGGACTGAACTGAACTAAACTGAAATGAACTGGACTGGACTGAAATTAACTGGACTAGACTGAACTAAACTGGACTAAAGTTGACTAGACTGGATTGAACTTGACTGAACTTGATTGAACTTAACTGAAATTGACTCAGCTTGACTCACCTCGACTCAACTCGACTCCACTCGACATAACTGGACTCGACTCAACTTGACTCATCTCGACTCAACTCGTCTAAACTCGAGTCAACTTGACTCAACTTGACTGAAACTTGACTGAAACTGAATGAACTGAACTGAACTAGACTGAACTGAGCTAGACTCAACTGAACTGGACTGAACTTAATGGGACTGAACTGAATTTAACTGAACTGAACTGAACTGGACTAGACTGGACTGAACTTCTGATGGCCATAATTATTATTATCTCCTAAACTAAAGCACCTAGACCCATCGTGTTGACCCATATATATCTTAAACTTAAGCTTTTAGACCCATCGTGTTGGTACTTAAATGAAAGGGCTTGATGAGCTCGAGAGAAATAAATGGTGAAATCTTCTGATAATCATATCTCCTAAACTATAGGTCTTACACCCATCGTGTTGGTACTCAAATGAAAGGGCTTGACTCTTCAAGCTCACTCTAGAGAAATAAATGGTCAAAACTTCTGATGGCCGTATTGTTTTTATTTTAAAATCACGTACGCCATCTTGGATCTCAAAATAATGTTATATTCGTAATCAGCACCCTCGAAAACCTCGAAAATGATACTCATGTTGATTTTATTTGAAAAGTCACGTTCGCCATCTTGAATTTCGAAATAGATGTTATATTCGTAATCAGCACCCCCGAAAACCTCGAAAACGATACCCATATTGTTTTTATTTAAAAAGTCGCGTCCGCCATCTTGGATCTCAAAATAAATGTTATATTAGTAATCTGCATCCTGAGAAACCTCGAAGACGATACCCATATTGATTTAACTTAAAAAGTCGCGTCCGCCATCTTGAATCTCGAAATAGATGTTATACTCGTAATCTGCACCCCCGAAAATCTCAAGAACGATACCCGTATTAATTTTATATATAAAATCACGTCCGCCATCTTGAATGTCGAAGCAGATGTTATATTCGTAATCCAGCACCCCGGAATATGAACCATTTTAAACGAAATACTTGACAACAAAATTCGTCAACCTTTCCGTGTCCCAAACGAGATGTATGGCAGTTGGGACTCACACCCGCCCCTCTCTCGCCCCTTACACCCCGCACGATTGCTCTGTCTAGACGTGTCCGTTGGACGACTGGTAGGAAAGAGCAGAGCTAGAGTTCCTTAGACTGTGCTGATACTATGTATGGTCTTAGCATATCTTCGTAGTAACACTTCCACCAACCACTGGGGTAATTAAGTTCACTTTGAAACTACATTCAATGCATTATATTGGGAATTTATATTTTTACAAATTATTTGATACGGAGCTAGTTGTTTACGTGACGACTAGCACCCTCTCTCTAATAACCCATGCCAAGAGTAGATGAATCTCATCAACAACCAATTTAGATTTAGATTAATTCTCACTGCTTCGTTGTACCTATGAGCATACCTATCACATCGATAGGACTCGTAATGATCCACTGCTGAAACTATGACCCGGATGACAATTAGATACTTTACACCAATGACAGATTTTGCAGGCAGACTGCTCCTGACGGACATTAGGTACGTGTCGTGCTGAGTCAGCTAACTTTCTTTATCTCAGCTGCCTTTTACGACACCCGGTAGAGTTTAGTGTTGTTGTGTGTGGTGTTGTTGGAAGTTGTACAGAGGTGTACTGAAATGGGGATAATACTTACTGTAAACTGAAATGTATTAGTAGTTTATGAAACTATTGCATAACAGGGGTTATTAAAATACGAGTGTGAGTGTAAAAACCGAGCCGTAGGCGAGGTTTTTAATAGTATCACACGAGTGTTTTAATACTTAGTTATGTGCAGTTTCATACACTAATTTATCTAAAATACAATTTTAAATAAAATACCAAAGTCTCTTGGTCACATTGTCGTTAGTTTTTCTTGATTTTTCTGGTAAAAGATTGTTCGTCATTTACGTTGCTGCTTCCAAAAATTCAGGTGGGGTCATATTCTCCTCAGTTCAGTATCATTGCTGTTGTCAGACATTTTTGCCCAGAAGAAAACTTTAGACTAATAAAAACATAATAATAACGTAAACTAATAAATTCACAAGTTATGACAACCAAATCCAATAGGCCATGGCGCCATTAAGCCATAGGTATGGCTCTCGACTATTTTCTTCTCCGAAATTGAACCAATTTAAAAGATATTTCATAAACTGAATAGGAAGAATATGTAGGTACTCTGTCGTTATGTTTTTCCTTTTCCATAAATAGTTGTCAAATTATACACTAAGCTTCTGTAGAGAGCGTACTAAATATTAATAATTTATCAACAAAAACGAAACAGAAAAAGTTGATATTTATTTTTACTCTAAAAAAATCAATGCTCTAGTTATAATAAATTCTAATAGTGAGCCAACTCGGCCGCCAGACAGAGCAACGATGCGGTGCAGTATGAAGGAGAGCGGAGGTGCCTGCCCGCGACGCACGCCTGTGGTAGTCCGGCTCAAATGTACTCTGTGGTCCGGCTCGACATCGCTTGCCGGTACTCCCGTTAACGTGTGTCAGGTACACAAAATCACTACCACGTGTTTGTTTTTTTATTGAATTAAACGCAAGGATGATAAGGTACATTATATCATTAGGTTCAATAAAAGACAATTAAAAACATCTAATAGTAAATATCCCAAATATTTACCGGTTGCACATCTGTATCGAGGCGGATTAATTAATAAACAGAATGTATATTTTATTCTGTCCTGCTACCAAATATTTTAAATGCAAAATCTTTAATAAAGTGCTTTGGATGTTTTTTTGTTATATTTTAATCACGGCGAATTGGGCGAAGCCGCGGGGCACAGCTTGTAAGTACATATAGAATATATATTAAGAGGAATACAAATGTTTATATAGGTAATGTAATATTATTTTGCAAAAGATATTTTCTTTTGTAACAACCCTTGCATATTTTTAGCTACTAGGTAGTCGCCTGTCGGCATTTTGCGCCGCGGCAAAGGAGTTGACTCACTATTAGTATTTATCACACATATGTCTAGACATACCCTAGGGTAGAAAGCCAGCAAGCTAGCCAGAAAGATCACGAAAACAGTCGAGAGCGTTTGTATGGAGAAAAGACCACCCGCATTTCCTCCGGCCACTTGTCTAGTACAGTCAAGTGCATATCGATGGTGACAAAACCAGTATTAAACAGAGCTTGTCTTGTATGAAACTGTACAAAGATTTAAAAAAAAAAGTCCTTGATATTAAAAAAATCTTTATTAACACATAGTAGAACGATAATTTAATTCGATAAATTCACTTAAAAATAGGTTTGAGTATTTTTACCTAACAGGTTTTACGCAATTATTTTATGTATTGTTTTTGGTTTCAGTCATATCTAAAAGTTATTCCATTGAACTTTTGTAGATATCTACGTCTTATATACCTACATCTATATTTTTATTTACATCAATTACAACTAAGTATTCTAATCTTTAACCAATTCACATTGACTTCTTAGTTCTTAGGTTAATTAACATTTAGTTAAAACTAGTCTCAACTACTGTTCAAAAAAGAAATTGGCGTGCCGTAGGCCTCTCTTTGGGGTAACCATTATTATTACTGGTTTCAAAGTCTTCTAATCTAGAAATAAAGTTATTTTGTACCATTTGTCTATTTCCTAAGCTACCCACTGATGATTGTGGAGCTGTATATGATGAAGGTCCAGAGTAAATGGGGTTTATTCTGTTTTGTTCAATTTGTTTAGCAGGTGTCGGATGTTTTACAGAGAAGTCTACACTCGAAGTCATAATTTCTTGTGCTTGATTTGTATTTTTTTCAATGTTGGCTTTTGTAATTTCTCTAGGCGCACCGAATTCGTCTATTTGGAAAGCACTAAGAATTTTTTGTTGTTCTTTCTCATCGTCTAATTCGAAACTCACAGAAGGTATAAGTTGGAACGAAACTAGATTATGCACATTATTATTAGTGTTCTGGATCAATTTCGCATTCTGTTGCGTATTAGTATTGCTCTGTTGGTTTGTTGGAGTATTCTGTTCGATAGAGTTTTCTTCTAATTTTGTGTAAAGGTAGTATGATTGGTCTTTCTTGTATGTGAGAAGCTTATTTTCTTCTAATGGATGAGGTATTGTGCCTACTATTTTATCTTGCAACTGTGCCGTTATCCCATTTTCACCGTTTAACAGGTTTTGAAGATTCTCCTGACTACTGACTTTTTCCGGTTCATTGGGTGGTTCAAAAATCAGTTTGGCTGGATTAAAAGCTACAGTTTCTGCCTTAACAACTTCAAATTGAGGACTCGATTGCTCAAAATTGTCCTTTACATTGTTTTGATTTGTGTTTTGCTGTAAACTGAACATTTGTGTAGTCTGCTGTTGAATGTTGGGATTTACGAAGTTTGCAGATGCTGGCTGGTTGTAAACTTGATTTGTTACGTCTGGAACAGGCCATTGGTATAACTGACCACTGTACAGTTGGTTTTGATTATTAATAAGATTTTGCTGGCCGTTGGGTATTTGGAATCTTGATGAGTAAAATTCGCCCTGAGTTTGTTGTGACGGTATAAATTGGGTTGTTTGTAACTGACGAGCTGGATTTTGTTCATTTGTATATTTTGCATTTCCTGTAAATTGAGTAGGTTGATTAGTTTTCTGGGAAGAAATAATGTTTGCACTATTTCCAAAACTGTTATAATTGTTACTTGGATACTGTGATGATGTAAGTTGTGATATTTTGTTGGTAAATTGTGAAAGGTCTTCATTATTGAGGTTTTGATACTGTGCTGGTGCAGGTGTAGTTGTAGATGATAGTATCTCTTGTTGAGCAATATTGTTGTAATCTCTCGCTACATTGATAGAGTCAGTCAAAAACGAATACACGAGCGCCTGTGAATCAGAAAAGTTATTTGAATTTTGGTTGCCAATCAGTTTAGCAATTGGGATAAAATTAAATGCGTTTTTCTTGGATAACAAATTGTTACTTAAAACTAAATAGTTGCTACTCCCGGTGTTTAGTATTTCTAATTTATCGTAATCAGAATCACTTTGATTTTTGAAGAGATATGCGGCAATTCTTTCTGGAATCGTTATTTTTATGGAAACAGTTCGTTCTATTGTGCTAGGTATGGCAGATTCTTTAAAGAAAGGTAAATTAGAAAGCTGGTTGTTGTTTTGATAAATAAAATTTGTATTGGGAGGTTGCAAGCTTATTGCAGGTGCTGCCATAATTCGTGAACTTTTCGGAGCAATTGTTGGAGTTTGTATTGGAACTTGGGACGTTAAACTTTCACCACTGTCCGTCATCGTTCTTGATGCTACGTAGTGGTTTCCTGAATAATCAGTCGATTTGAATTCTTTGCGATATTGCGGGGGCGAGGCAGTTTTCAAAATATCATCTGTATCTTGCACAATATCGTTAACAGTTATGTCGAGTTTTTCTTTAGTAAGAATATCAGCAAAAGTTAAATTGTTTTGGTTGGTGTTAATGCGAGACTGTTTGGTTGGTGAATATGAAGGTCGATTAAGATTTTCATTATATGATACAAGAGTGGGTGTAGGAATAGTCGGCTTGGCTCTTAATTGAGCATTTTGGTAATATGCTGGTTGTTGAACTACATTTGATGGTAAATATAGTCGAGAAAAGGTTGGCGGATAAAATCGAGCAGTTGATGTAAATGGGGAAGGAGTAAGAATAAGTTGAGATGCTTTTGTAGGAAAGGAAGATGTTGGTGAGAGATTCAATCTGCCTGAAAATGTAGGACGAATCGGGATTGCTGTAGGAGCGATATAGATTCGTGTTGTTTCGATTTCTTTTGTTCGGATTTGTTTAGCAGCTTGTGTAGGTTTAGTATAAACATAAGGTTCTTTTAAATCTGATTCAGATTCCGGTTCTGCTGAAATTATTTTATCAGATTGTAACGAAGTTGTCGGCTTATATACGTAAGGTGTATTGTCCGTAATGAGCCTTTCGCTAGGTGATGGGAACAAAGGCGATGCAGGAGAGGGTCTGGCGTAAGTGTATGGCGTCGGTTCAATTGTTAGTCTAGCAGCTTTAGTTGGTTTTACAATCCAAGTTTTGACAGTTATTCTCGACTTTGGTTTGCCTACCTTTGGTTCCTGAACAACCCTGCTGTATGTTAGAGTTTTTGTTATAACGGTCGATGGGACATCTTTTATTATACTTACCAAATTTTGTTTTAACTCCTGACCAGCTGCGTTTTCTAAATTATTAGAAAATTGTGGGAGATTGGTGGAAGGTGTACTGTATGTGTACGGTTGTTTCTCTTGATTTTTATTAGAATTTTCATTGTTCTGTAGTTTTGATGATGAGACTTCATTATTCAACTGAGGTAGTCTTCTAGGTTCTGTGTATTGTGCACGTTGTCTGTTAACTTGCCCTCTCTGTGTGTTTGGTGCATTGCCTGATTGCGAGGTACTAAAAGAACTTATTTGTCTCTGCGAGAAGTTATTAGTGATTTGAGTTGGACGTGGTATCTGTGCTTGTACATGAACATTGTTATTATTTAAGTTTGTGTTTGCCTTTGGTGAAAATCTCCCCGCATGTCCATTTGAAATTAGATTTCCAGACTGTGAATTTTGTGAAGTTTGTACTTTAGCATTTTGAATATCATTGTATTGGCCATTTTGTCTCTGTCTTTGAAATATTTCTGCGTCTCTTTGCAATGGTGAATAGTTCGAGTTAGAAGGTGCAGGAATATATCTAGGGTCAGGTGTAGAAGCTGAAAACGTGAAATCGTTCGGATTGCCTTGAATTAAGTTTTGTTGTATTTGTTTTGCTGGAACGTAAACATTATTTGGAGCCCGTTCTGGGCCAGCTAATAATGCTCCGTTGGGAAACAATTGTCCAGATGGCGGTTTGTAATCCTGCATCACAATGAGATTGCTTTTCATTGCAGTCTTGTCATATGGGTTTAGCATTGGATGAGTTAGCATTTTCTTTATATCTTTCATGAGTTGTGGCCCTAATCTGAGATTTTCGAATTTTTCGTTGTTGCTGCTGAAGAACTGTTGGGAGTTTTGGCAGTCGACGTTCATCCACCAATCACAGACGAAGACCGCTTGGTTGAACAAAGTTCCATTCGGGCAGAGGAAGGATTGAAAGCCGTAGGTTGATCCAACAGTGCAGACTCTGAATACTTGACAGTTTGTTTCCAAATCTGCGTAGTAACCTGAAAATGAGAATAGCAACGTTTAAGTAGATCATTTTATTTTAAATAAATTATGAATTGAAGACTGGATGCGGAAAGTAGAGGACCGATTGTTGTGGCGTAACTTGGGAGAGGCATATATCCAGCAGTGGACTGCGATAGACTGAGTTAATATGATGAAGTAGATTTTTGGGGTCGAGTCACCCACGTCCATAGTAGTAGGGGAGCCCACGATGCTAAATGGGGATTTACTCGAGCGTCGTGGGGACCTATTGGATTTTGAAGATTAGATGGTAGAAAGAAAAAAATATTATATGATGACTCCCCTTCAACGGTGGGTGGAGCGCCTACAGGCTTTCAAAAATGTAAAAAAAAATAGCCACATGGCAATACTCGAGCGCGTCAGATATTGATAGTGTAGATGTCGTACGTATCTCTGATGACGGAGGTATGTTAATCTGACGGTTTCCATGGTGGGGGTGGCTGTACGGAAGAGTGAAAAAGGGGGAAAAAGAAAATTTATTCGGGCGCGTCTTATTTTCAGGGGGGATGTTAAGTGAACCCTAAAGAAGCTGTCATACCAAAGACTGACGATTCGGACGTGACGCAAGTTCGTGGCAGCTTCTTGAAAATGCAAAAAAAAAACCCCATTTTGAAATACTCGAGCGCGTCAGATTATTATACAGACGGTTCAGCTCGATGTCCTAGTCGTGCTGACCCATAATCTGACAATTATTTGGAGGGATTTTCTTATTCTGACGGTTTAAAAATATATTTTTTCATTATTATTATTTGTTTATTAGTATTGTGGATATAATCGTTTCGGTGGAACGGAACCCTTAATTATTATTATTATTATTTATTTGTGTCAAGTAACCAAGACTCATAGGGTTAGTAACATTATTTACTTAAAAACTATGTTAGTAATAACAAAATTAAAATTCAATCCAATTATAATATAATTCAACTTAACAATAAAGATTTTTGAATCACTGCTTCAGAATTCCAGCAGAAATTCTGGAGCAGCGATTCAAAAGACAGCAATCTAATCTGCCTGCAATCATGCCCAGGATGCTATTGGAGCTAGCCCGCACCCGGCGCACCAAGGATGCACACCTTTTTCGCATTGTAGCAAAAAAGCAATCTACATGCATTTCAGCAAACATCCCTGATGCGCTACAGAAGCGAGGCAGCCCCATCAGCACCCTAAAGGCATTATTATACTGGACGCGAAGGGCGCTGTACGACTTTTGAGTAAAATGTACCCACAGGCTACTGGTATAAAATGATGTGCAGAAGGCTCTAAATAAAGTTAATTTCATTTCCTTAGAGGCACGCGCGAACCTACGGGCAACCATATTTGCCCTCACCGACAGCGCCCTTCGCTCCCTTTCAATGTCGTCATCATCCTTGAGGCCGGCGGTCAATACGTGTCCAAGGTACTTGAACTGATGTACCCTATTTAAGGGTACATCATTCAGCCTGATCGGAGGCACAGTTTTCGGGTACTTTCCACCAGCCCCAAATACCATAACGACACTCTTTTTAACATTATACAATAGACCGTGCGTTCTGGCATATGCTTCACAAATGGAAACAAGCTTCCTTAAACCACAAACTGAGGCACTGAGCAGCACCATGTCATCTGCATAGCTTATATTGTTGACACAGATGCCATCAATATAGCATCCTAGTCTGGTGCTGCTCAATTCCACAATCAGTTGGTCCATGTAAAGATTAAAGAGTGAGGGAGAGCTAAGACCCCCCTGTCTCACCCCACACTCCAATCCGTATGAACGAGAAAATGCCCCGTCCCATCGAACACTGTTGACCTGGTTCCCATACCAATATTTAATAATATTGGTAACTTCAGGTGGTAGTCGAACATCATTTAGTTTTTCCCAAAGAACATCATACGAAACCAGGTCAAAAGCGCTCGACAGATCAAGGAAGCATGCGTAAACAGGCGTACTGCGGTCAGTGTAGTACTTTACAGCATGCTTAAGACCCAATATCGCACTGTCCGTCGATAAACCTGGTCTAAATCCAAACTGGTTGTCATGCAGTTGGATTTGCTTATTTAATTGTGTATTAAGCACGCTGTCCAGCACCTTAGAAACCACAGTAGCCAGCGATATAGGTCTATAATTATTTTTATCCGTTAAGTCACCGGTCTTGTTCTTAACTACGGGCACTATGATTGTTTTTAACATATCATGAGGTAAATACGCATGACTCATACATAGATTGTAGAACAAGGCCAGGACTCGCGGCAAATGAGGACCAGCATACCGAAGATGCTCAATGCTGAGCCCATCGTGCCCGGGAGACTTACCCCTGGACATCGACTGTACAATGCGTGTGATATCTTTAGCAGTGATTCTCACTCCAAGTACCGTTTTGGGCTCAACACTAATCATCGTCTGTGACCGCCCCAACGGTGACTTTATTTCAAATTTATTTTTGAAAATATCTGCTATTCCCTGAGCATCACTCACACCATCGACGCACACAGGAAGGCCTGGCTTATGGTTAAATCTGTTTGTATTTTTCCAAAATGCACGAAAGTCCTTTTTCGAATGATTAGAAGCTAGGATATCCATTTTAATCTGGTCTTCTCGAGCTTGGCACCATTTCAAACGAGATTTGAAGATTCTCTTTGTTTCATGCATTTCGTCATAATAATGGCCAGAAGAAGGCCTACCATACCATGACCATAATTCAAATTTATTCCTGGCAAGCCTGTGTGCCTCGCTGACATACATATTCCATCCAATAACTACATTCTTTTTGATACGCCTACTACATTCACGCCCCACTAGTGATGACTCACACAAAGCCCCAATAATGTCATGATACAATCTATCAATAACAACTCTATGATTATAATCTGTACACATCTGATCACAACAATACTGGAATTCAATTGGGAAATCTATCAGTCTTAATCTTTTATGACATTCCTTATTAAACAGATCAATTTGCGATAAGTCTCTCTCTCCCCACATAATCTTGTTGTTTACATGTAAACTTGTGACAGATCTCTTAGGTACAACTACATCTAGGTTACATTCAATTATCAAGGGGAAGTGGTCGGACCACACGACATCGTATTGAACATATATCCTACTAATAGTCTGAGCAGCCGCCTTGGTTACCAGACAGTGGTCAAGCCACCTTGTCGAGCCGTGTACCTGACTTATAAATGTGTAGGTATTAGATGACACACCCAATTGTTCAATGTCAATACACAACCAGTCTTGTTCACTACAGAACCCCAGCATTTCATTATAAAAAAGCTCGGCTGGGTGGGCATTGAAATCTCCCAGTATATAAACACACTCTGTATCGTTATTAGCTATAATTGCACTCACCGCGCTAAGGACGTCCGTGAAGCACGCTAAATTAGTTATCGTATCAGTAGGCATATAGACGCTAAAGACTAATATAGACTTTTCTTGCATTACAATTACATTTCTTAATGCGCGAGACCGACTCGTACTTGGCCGGTTTTTTAATTATCATAAATATCCCGCGAATGAAGTCGCGCGCACAGCTATTATCTATATACATATAAATAGGCAAAGAAAAAACGGTTCAGTGCCATTATCTCCTCTGTTTGTCAACCGATTTTTGTTTTTTTTTTGTTTAGTAGCTATTGACGAGCTTTAGTGTTATCATATCAATAAAAAAAAGGAAATGGTATTATTTTTGGCATAGTTCAATCATAAAAATTAAATGGAATACGGTCAAATTTCGACCATTGCGTTCTCGTTTTATAAAATACCTAATAGTAATAAATTATTTATTAAACTTAAACTTTAAAATGTCTTGCTTTTAATGACATGCAGTGTACGGAAGCGTGTGAGCGAAATAGAAGAAACCGGCTGAGTGCGAATCCAACTCACGCAGTAAGAGTTCCACCCATCGATTTGATACCCAATAGAAACTGATTTAATTTACGAGAGCTCATCAACAGACAAACGCACCGTGAGAGAAATAAGAATTTTTACAACTCTTTCTTACGCAGGTACCACCACATAAGTCTATGTTTGCCCTATTTTTATTATTTGTTGCAAAACTATAGAGTATGCACTATAATTATTCACACCACGTTTGATGCTGGTATGTATTACCATTGAAGATAGAGCAGGAACAAAACGTTGAAGAAAATGCATGTTTTCGAGGTTTCTTGTATGGTTTTTGGTCGGTTGGTTTTAGATTTTTGTGACGAATGGACGCATAGACGGACGAACGGACGGACGGACGAAAGGACAGCGTAGCTAGAGAGTGTCCCGTTGGCACCCTTTGGGTACAGAACCCTTAAAAGAGGGCACGGCAATCAATTTTAACCCTACCGTTATTTTTTTTCGTTGTTTCGGCTTATGAAAATCGGCAGATTATATTTTTCCCGTTATCCTTGAATTATGCCGTCAAATAAATAAAAAATTGACCGCGCTCGAGAACGTCAAAGGTGGCGTTTTTTTTTGCAAGTTTGTGACCCTCCCACTCCCTTACGTCACGCTCAAATCGTCAGATTAGTGAAATGCACACTTTTCAGCATGTAATTAACCCACCATAACTTAATCTGACGCGCTCGAGTAAATCCAACTATCGATTTTTTTTACTATTCTGATGGGCTACCCTGGACGCGCGTCCCTATATAGAGGGCTTATATATGATGGAGGTACTCAACAGGGTCCAAGGTATCCCCCCTTATGTTAATCTGCCGCGCTTGAGTAAATCCCGAAATCCCTTCTAGGGCTCCCCTACTATAGGAGAGTACCCCTTTTTCCGAGTCCCTACACGTGATCACTAGGTGGTGCAAATCAGGTGACATACTGGTGGTAAGCCACGGCCGACGGTTTGCGACAACCCACCGGGCAGAGACGTTCCGCCAAGCGATCTAGTCGTGTTCCGGTACGATGCCCGGTGTAGCCACTTGAGAGGATGGGTCGAAATATTTCACTGCCATCATATCAACTTTGCTGGGAAAGCGTGAACCATCGTCAACCGCACCATCGCTTAACATCAGGTGAGGTGGCGGTCAAATGCAAGCCCGTTAAGTATAAAAAAACTACCATTTAACTCTATTCTCCTCACTCCAATTAAGTATACTATTCTTAAAATAAAGACCTTACGATTAATAAAACATTGCATGGTTTGTTTATATAATATAAGGTCAGATATTACTACTTTTAATATTACTTTACTACTAGTTTGGGCTAAGAATATTAATTCTTATATAATCATAATTACCTGGTTCTCGACCGGCGCACGAGAAGGACGTTCTTGGTATTGCGCCGAGGGTAGGATAGTCGCTGCCGGGTTCCCCTGGAACTGCCAGCCGGATGTCCCACCCATGTCCACTGTGATCTTGGTGCTGCGGCCCTCGACCATTCTGGGCATCAGCCCATGTTATGGTGAGGCACACTGGAAAGAGGAGTTACATGGTAATATTTAATATCGTTTTGATTGTTTGCAGGATAGATCATTAATTACCTTGAAGATTATTTTTTATGGTCCATATATTTATTCTGTAGACACGGTGTGCATGGTTATGGATATAAATGAAGAAGCACAAAACATTAGATTACACCAAGTACGCCTGATCAAAATACATAACATTAGGTAAATAGAGAGTAAAAGAGTTTATCCATGGAGTTTCTTGCCGGTTCTTCTCCATAGGACCCACAATTTGGAACCGTGCAACTAGAGCCTGACCTTTCAAAAGTGCCTGTAATTAGGTTTATTTGAAATAAAAAACATTGAAATTGAATTGAAATTGAAATTGAGTACAGTTGCAATTACTTACAAAATTTATAATCAGACTTTATAGTTAGTTATTAAATACCTATAAAAATCCATTAAGTAATACTTAAGCTGGACAGAATGAACGTAATAACTAAAGAGGCAAAGGAAGGAGATTAATTAAGCAAGCTTTTACAAAATGACTGTAGTCGAGTACTTTAATTGGCTTTGAATCTTTATAGCATTTCAGAGCTGCTCGTCTTTGAGATCATTAATTTGTGCTGTGTTAAATGTTGGAAATTCTGATAAATTGCTATTTTATGAAACGATAATTCCTGAGTTGAATATATGTATCGACCTCGATCAGTTATCTATTGATGTTACCATTAATGTGATAACCAAATAAAAAAATAGACAGGCTGAAAAGTACAAGCCAGATAATCCAGACTGTGCAAACCCATGCACTGTTTTATGAACTGGTTTGTACAACTCTCTTGCTTTTTGCTGACTTTATCTTAACAATTTACCCAACATGTCACAATAGTACTACGTCAACCCCTGAGGTAATGCAAATTAAATTTTGTAATAATGACAAATTATGATGCAATCAACGATTAGATACAAATTTAACTACACGATATCGCAAAAACTCATGCTAAGGGCTCAGATTAGATCGGATTTTAGTTACCTACCATTACAGACATAGTAAAAGATATAGACGAAGTGCTGCGAACAATCATAGTAAAGTAAAATAAAAACCGTGCTCCTTCGAGTACAACCAGCGCTACGTGAGCGCTGGTTGCACACAGTTTACACATGTACCTCAAACCGTGCTCACCACACTCAGTACAAATGTCACGGGATCGTCCAGTAAGCATCGTGAAAGCACATATCCTTCAGGTGCATGGTGTCTGCGTGAGCGCTGGTTGTACACGAAGGAGCATATTTTTCTTTGGCTTCACTATGATTGTTCGCAGCACTTCGTCTATATTTTTTACTATGTCTGTGCCTACCATTGCAATATGTTTTTTTACATGAATGCTTTACCTTTTAAAAAGTTTGATTGAATTGAAATAAAATCCGCATTGTTCGATGATAGCCGCAATGTTATATTTTATTGTGTTCCGTTTCTTTCAAATCCAATTTAGTAGAGTTTTTTCGAAGTAAACTCGTCTGAATATTCTCGGGAGGGAATAGTTGTTGGTAACCGGAGATGTACAAACGCTAATGAACGAAGCAGTAAAATGTAGAATGAAATAAAAATTTCAATTTTTTCAAGATTGTTGTTATGCTTTTCAAATTATACAATGTGTGTTATAACTGGGTGATCATATTTGAAGAGCTCATTCAGGGCATAGCATAGAACAACTTTTAATATGGTGACAACCATGAAAATGTAAAAAAAAAATTGTTTCTTATAAAAGTGCAATACCTCTCGACCTTTGACACCTTTGACCTTTGGTTTGTACCTAGCTGAGTAGTCAGGCACTTTCCAGATACCTATATAAAATATGTGAAAACTTAGTGTGATTCTTTTTTCTTTTTTACTTACTTCTTCCATCGTTTCGACATGAGCTGCATAATGATAACAGCTCATGCCGTGGGTAAAAGATTAGCCAGTCAGCAGGTTGGTAGCGGGGCTGTCTGCCCAGAGTGCTATCAGACTATCAGTTGAATATCGTCACTCGCGGAGGCTCTATTAATCCACCGCTCTCGACCGAAATCTATGGAAAGGCTGATTTATTTTTAGCGAATGCATTTTTGACCGCTTAGTAAAAATTGTTGGATAGCATTCCTTGAATGAACTCTCCAAATGATGACCAAGCATTTCTGATACATAAATTGTTTTTTATTTATGAGTAATGAGGAAGATCATTTTATTTTAATTCGATAAAAATCAATAGGTAGGTTAGGTACCTATATATAATAATTGTGATAAATTATCTAAGTTTAATTTCCTCTTAAACACTTTCGACACATCACACATTTTTCCCGTATATCGTATACGAGATTTTATCGAACAGAATAGTGACTGTAAATATTATATTAAAAACTTAAAGTTGTTCACACAGAGCCAGTTCGGTAAATCCTGTTTTCGAGAAATACCGCATTGACTCTGTGTTAACAACTTTAACTTTTTAACTTTAAGTATTTAATACAATATTTACTGTCACTATTCTATTCGATAAAATCCCGTATGCGGTATACGGGAAAAAATATCGTCGCCTGAACGTGGCCTTATTATTCTGTGATAGCCGCTTAACTATGTTTTATTTTAATTTATTACTTTCAAATCCAATTTAGTTGGACCACAAAGAAAGCTCGACTAGCTAACGGCCAAAATTAATATCCAATCTATCCACGATTTTCCCTACTAGAGATAGGAATTTGACATAAGCTCCATATAAAATATGTCAAATTTTTATCTCCAGTAGGGTAAATGGTGGATAGATTGGATATTAATTTTGGCCGTAAGTCGAGCTATCAGTATCCTTAGATTAATGATTGGTGCTCCAGCGCAGCGGAGACCAATCATTAGTCTAAGATACTACCTATATTCTCAAACGAGGTTCGTTCCAGCACAGTTTCTTCTACAATTGTGTCGCAAACTTCAAATGGAAACAGTTCACATGATTTTTGTGACATAGAGTAATCTGATAGCAAAAAACCTGATCGTTGACGGAGACTCACACGATTGCTTATGGTATTGTTACAAGGACGCCTAGCCAAAGGTTTGAGAAATGCCGCTGAAATTTCATTTTGCTGCTAAGAAATATGCTATCAAAAGTACCTATGTAATTATATTTAGTCAGTTTCACTCTCATGTTACTATGTTGAGATTGGTTTATTGATATGGGCCCTAGGACTCCATGTGCTGGCCTAAATAGATCTATGTCATTTGTTTTTTTTTTTTGCCGTGGGGAAATCCTCTTGGACGCACTCCGCCCAGGATAGGCGGAGCCAGTGTCGGACTCTTACCGTCTAAAACCACCACGGTGTTCCTTCAACTACCTTAGCCGGGGGCGTGGGAACCCGTGAGTATTCACACAACCACCCCCGACAGGTCCGGGCCCCTTCTCCCCGTGCTGCCTAACGTTGGCCGCACCCTCCTAGGCGGCGCACACGGATTACCTCACCTCAAGGGCTTAGAAGTATCTGTAGGTGTCTAGGTTTTGCATGACATTTCTTTTTGTCTTTTCTGTGACCTGGTGATCTGTGTGTTAACAATAAGCCAATTCGTTGTCTGATTATAATCCGGAAATGTGAGTGTTATGAGAAAATCATCGATTTATATTCCTCTCATTGTGCTTTTAGAATCAGTCCACTAGTGAAGGGACGCTGTGCCTGTTTAGTCGAGAGGATATTATGCTGCCTGAGCAGCTTGAAACCTCTTACTTGGGGACCTCTCACTGCCGGCCATGGTCAGGATCATGCCTGGGATGCACTCGCGTCCTTCTGTGAGGATGTCAGTTCACAGAAGGAAGCGGCGGAGCGGGTCAGGGAGGAAAACTCCCTTGCTGATCCGATCCGCCGTAGGACGGGATGGTGCAGGCGGCTTTACGACGACCTGATACCGCCCTAAGAAAGGCCAGCGGGCGATAAATTGGGAAGTCTATCATCCGCATTGCACGGCCCTGGAGCTGCAGTGATGTCCCAAGTGTGCCTGGACAATGCCGAAACAGAGTTGGAAGGTCCTAAAATGGGCCACGCTGGATGGGTCGCGAATGCCATGCATTGCAGTCCTCGTGGTCGATCCACCCAAGGCACACGGCGGAGTTTTTAGTGGATATGAGGCCCACATACCCACACCACCTCCCCGGGTGGTGTGATATGCGAAGGGCATTTTCTCCATCACAAAAAAAGGTGAATCGTCAGTCCAACTGTATGCCCAAGTACTTAGCGTCTTCAGCTTGCAGTATATCTTCACTGTGAGCTTTAAAATTGGACATGTCTGTCGTCTGAGGGTAAATGTGACATGGGTAGATTTATTTTGATTTAGGTAGTAACCTACTTTGATGCGCCATTTGTCAAACCAGTTCTCTAAAATACACAAGTGAGCTTGCAGATTTGCTGAGGCAGTAACAGGTTCATCGTGAACAGTTCAGTTCAGTTGGACTAAGGTCTCAGTCTCATGTTACAAATTACAAAGTACAATTCTTTGATTTTATTTTATTTATTTTTGAAGTAGTAAATAGTACTCCTGCCTGCAATGATATTTAAAAGTAGAGATATAAGGACGTTTTTCTATTAATCCGCGTCAAGTAAGGCGCCGCGGCGCCGAGAGTGACCGGTGGCAAAAAAATAACTAAAATGTCGTCATGTGTGTACAGAAAGTATTCCAATTATGACACGAAAGTAACTTGAAGTAATCAACTTACTTACTTTTAACTAGTTTATGTGTATTGTGCTGCTGCTGCGTACGGAACATTTTTTTCGCTGGTTTTGTTAGGGTATGACATCTATATTTTTTAATATCATTGTACTCCTGCTAATAACCCAGCGCATATTATATGAATAACGTGCTATCTAACTAGCAGCAACACCTGTCAAGTATTACTATAACAACGGTCTTAATAGGTATTAGTCCTTCCACGGACACGATCAGTCTACTTTCTCTTGCGAATCTGCAAGCTAATATATCAGTTTTTCTAATTATTTTTCGAATAATCAATATAAGCAGGTAGGTTAATAAGCTAAGGAATATTAAACCAGTCGTTACATAAAT
This sequence comes from Asteroscopus sphinx, assembly GCA_949699075.1. Classification (NCBI taxonomy): domain Eukaryota; kingdom Metazoa; phylum Arthropoda; class Insecta; order Lepidoptera; family Noctuidae; genus Asteroscopus; species Asteroscopus sphinx. The sequence goes on from OX453017.1 coordinate 19,369,837, forward strand.
TAGTCTCGTAAATAATCTCGACCGCGACCGAGCGACCTACTTAAGGTCAAGCGACGGTATTATCAAAAATAGAAGCACCTTATTTAAGAAATCGAAAAAAACAATTGGAACGAAAATTTTTTTGGTACACAAGCAGGAATCGGGTCTGCGACTTCTAGTTCACTATATCAGACGCTTCAATTGCTAAGCTACTGTGAACTCTGCTTGTGGTAAAAACCGTCTTAGGGTGACATACCTATGTTGAGCTTGAGAAACGGTCTGTTCCTCAAACAACTTGATAAACTTTGCACATCCTTGTTAGTTGACTTGTTAGTTGAGCCTACCCTTACCATTTTTTTTTTCCACAATTTTATTTATATCTTTGGTGCTTCAAATTGATTCAGAAACGCCAACAAAAACGAAGATTACCTAAAACCTGGAACTTTTATCCAACTTTATGTACCAGGCCCCTCAGAAAGTATTGCGAAAAAAAGTTTTTATATATGGGAGACTGGCCAGTTATAATGTTTTTCGAAAATATGATTATTTATAAGTAAAAATAAGTAAGTTCCAATTTCAAAATTTCCCTCCACATTTTTTGCGAGTTAATTCAAAGTATTGTGTCTCACTGAAATATGGATCTGCGCCGGGAACATTTTAGAGCTATGATTTTATACGATTTCAAGTGTCGCCTGAAACCGGATGAATCGTACGATAGACTTCAAATGGCATTCATGGATGAAGGCCCTTCCAAGGCAACCGTGTATCGTTGGTATAACGAATTCAAGCGCGGTCGACCAACTTTGGGGGATGACGAAAGAAGCGGTCGCCCTTTGACGGCTGTTACCGAAGAAAACGTGCTAGCAGTGAAAAATTTAATCCAAGACAATAGGCGAATTACATATCAGGAGATTCAACACATATTGAAGATTGGATCGGGAAGCGTTCACGAGATTCTACACAGCCATCTTCGCGTGAGGAGGATAGTATCACGCTGGGTGCCGCACAACCTCACCGATGCTCAGAAGCAGGCCCGGGTGGAATGGTGCCGTGATATGCTTAACAAATTTGAAGCAGGCTCGCCTCGGCGTGTTTACGACATCGTTACAGGTGATGAGTCCTGGATTTATCAATACGACCCAGAAACCAAGCGCCAGTCGACTGTTTGGGTGTTTCAAAATGAGCCAACGCCTACCAAAGTGAAGCGATCTAGAAGCGGGGGTAAGATTTTGATCGCTAGCTTTTTTAATTTGACTGGCCACTTGGTATCAATTCCCTTACGGGATCAAAGAAGCATTAATGCCGAATGGTATACTACCAAATGTTTGCCAGAAGTTTTCTCTGTTATAAGCAACAAGCGACCAAACACAGGGCTCCGCGGGCTACTGCTCCACCACGACAATGCACCTGCGCACACCGCACTCAAAACGAGGGACTTCCTGGACAGCACGCCAGTCAAACTCCTGGGTCACCCTCCTTACAGCCCTCATCTAGCACCGTGTGACTTCTTTTTATTCCCAAAAATAAAAAATCAGCTCAAAGGGATACAATTTTCGTCGCCGGAAGATGCGCTGGCTGCGTTCGAGCAGGCTGTAAACGAGGTGTCTGCGGCGGACTGGAAAAAGTGTTTTGAAAACTGGTTTAGGCGCATGAATCTTTGTATAGAGGCTGGTGGAAAGTACTTTGAAAAGATTTGATAAAAATATATGTACGTATAGAACAATTTTTTTTAGTTTCGCAAAACTTTCTGAGTGTCCCACGTACTGTTGGATTGTTTTACTATTTGACATTCGCAGTCTAAAAACGAATACCCCTAATATTATACCATTGTAATGATTGTTCTCCGAATATTGTAGGTACATTGTATATATTGTAGACACAATGAAAATCTATTGTTTCGTCACTTTTTCTACTTAAGAGAAAGCAATAGAATAGTTATACAAATACAACTATCACTCAACAGTGTCACTGCGAGCACGGGCTAATCAGTAATTTTAACGATTTTCATATTCATCACGTGTTGGCCATTATATCAATCCGCTTATCCGATCCATTTATCAAATTAAAACCGGCCAAGTGCGAGTTAGACTCACGCAGTAAGGGTTCCGTACCACCCATCGACCTGATACCCATAGAAACTGATTTACTTTATACGAGAGTTCATAAAAATAAAACTACCACATATATTTACACAATTTTTATTATTTTTTGCTAAATTACATAGTATGCACTATGATCAAACCATGTTTGACACTGTTATGTATTACCGTTTTGAAGATAGAGCAGTAACAAAAAAAATGAAAATAAAACATGTTTTTCGAGGTTTCTTGTGTCGTATTACCCCCTTTGGTTTTAGACTTTTTTAAATTTTTAGTATTTGTCGTGATGGGGTGAGATGGGGTCATAGCAACAAATGTTCTGAGAATATTTAAACCGGCTACCTATTACCGTTCAAAAGAAACAGCTCTGTGACAGACAGACGGACGGAAGGACGGACGGATAGCGTAGCGAGAGTGTTATGGTCCCGTTTGGCACCCTTTGGATACGGAACCCTAAAAAGTAACGGCTGTTCAGTTCCCACAGAGTATATTAAAATATGTCATCTATCACATGAAAAGAATGTCAATAGGCAAAGGCAAGTTATGTCACAGCCTCTTGAATGAGACTGAGATTAGGAATACATTACAATAAATTGATTTAAAAACGTCGGATAGGCCATTTACCATGGTACATTCTCGTGGTAGAAAGTTGACAATATATTATCATTAGGTAATCGTTACCTATTTGGACTAATTTTCGGTGTGACAGCAGGTCGGTCTGATGAGAAAACTTTGATATTTTATGGGAATTTTATGTTTGTTTTGGACAAACGACTTTTTATATTGACGATTATTTCAATAAAATATCGATCAGTGAAATCGGTTGATACTAAAATTAAAACATGGCTTTTATAGGCTACCAGTAACAGTAATGTGTGTGTATCCGTGTGCTGCCGGACATAAAGAATTGCACCACCCTATATCTTCTCATGGGTGTCGTAAAAGGCGACTAAGGGATTCACCAGAGGATAGGCAGCAGCGTTCTCTGAGTATTTAACCAACCAACTGCGATCGCCAACCCGCCTGCCACGCGTGGTGATTATGGCATATATCCTATATCCCCACAAGGGGATGGTCTATGTCCAGCAGTGGACGTCTTTCGGCTGAAATGATGATTAATGATGAGTAACAGTAATGAAGTCCCGTTGAATTGTTGTAGCTTCTTCACTTTTTCTACTTCTTCTTTCCCTTAGCCTTATTTCATTATCTGGGTTCGGATCTCCTTGTCTGTCTTCACCATTTATTTCTATAACGCGCGGTTGCGGCTTTTCTCTCTCCCTACTTCACTGTCGACAGCCAGGCGGGGTGCCTTCCAGTGCGTCACGTCGTTATGAAGGCCTCCTGAAGGAAAGATGTATATCTTTGACCTTCTCAGAAATAGGGCGACAGTTTAAAAGGGCCTGATGGTAAGCAATTTAATTTCAAATGTATGTAACCTACCTTTGGTTGACTTTTGATGGTACAGAGTTAAACATCACGATGTTTTACGTCATCCTCAAAAAGAAATTTGACGATACGATACGATATTTTCCTGTCCGAAATTGCTAGTTAGGTGACCAGGTAAAAATATAACCTCATTCTTAGTTTATAGTAAACCTCTTAATCCCACATCATAATAAACAACTTTTAACTACTACGGGACCAACCCTGAAATCGCGAAAGAAAAACAACTGTTCCCCTTTGGTTTGTATAACTCCTGTTTCATATATTTTGTGGATTTATGTGAAATTAAATGTAGGGATCAGCTGAAGCTGAAGGAAAAGGACAAACGAACAAACATCAATACTTTCGCATTATAAAAGTAGTAGGAAATTTTTGTGATTTATGTTTATCACATGCAGGATTCTTGATCCAGCGCGAATGACATTTGTCTATTGGCTTTGAAACAAAAATTGTGATTGATGAATATAGATAGACATCCTCGATTTAATTTTCTTTGTTGTATTTATGTGAAGCCTCGGCTTGTTCTATTTGATTAATACGTAGCTACGGCATAGCTATAGACTCATGGGGCTCAAAGGCTTTAGGAAAAGCTAGTAAAGGGATAAGTTATAGCCAGGCTCGCCTGGCGAGGACTTAATTCTTTGTATTCATGCCTTCTTAATAATATGTCAAAAATTGGTAGACATACCATATGCCCGTTAAGAACCGGTAAGTTCTACAAACGAGTTCAAGGAAGTCTGTAATTAAATAAAAATAAAATCATTTTATTTCAGACAAATATATATATATTGCTTATATATTATAAGTATGTATTTACAAAAAAAAGAATATAATTATTATATCCATTGTTTAGTACCTATAGCACAAGCTCTGCTTAGTTTGGGACTAGATGGTGCAGTGTAAAAATGTCTCTAAGATATTTTTTATTTATTTATTTAAATTCACCCATAGTTACACGTTAGTTACAGTCGTTGCAGTTAAATTAATACTGTCAATACAATTTTATTAATATTACATCAAATTAAACGCAAATGAAACAGTTGAACACACTCTTGCGAATTGCTTCGAAAAACAAAAAGAGATATAATGTTCCCTTACTATAGTAACACATCTTGTTAACAATAGACGTTTGGCACGTTCAGTAGATATGATACAACAGCTCTTTAATGATGTTTGACAGGGCAAAGCCCTGAAGAAATCTTTGAGAAAGCTTTTTTTGTAAAAATATTATTCTTTCATGAAAATATAGTAATATGTAGTTAGGTATCCATTGAATCGTAATAAGTACTGTGCTTCGATAGATCGAAGATCGATTAAAATTAATTATCGTTCTACATGAGATTATGTCACACAATAAACTCCCAATACTGAAAAAAACCCTGGTGAAGGTCGCGGTAATACGCTGGTTGCGGGAAGCGCAGTCCCGGGGCTTGAAGGAGACGCCTATGTCCAGCAGTGGACGTCTTTTGCTTGAAATGACGATGATGACGACGACTGACAACGCTCCTTTGATACACTCGTTATTATGTAATAATCATGTTTTGCGGCTTAGTGATCACACAATAATATTTTACGCACGGGGCGGAGACACGTTTTTTATTGTAAACTGTACACACATATTGTAGCTTTTTACTGTCCCATCATAAATAAAATAAAATGAAATAAAAACTACACGGTATTGTAAATAACAACATTGAAAACAAAAGCCCAATCCCACACAGGATTACAGGATGTCAAACAATCCATTCCGCCACAGCCATTCATTTCTCTGTACTGCATCACGGTAAGATTCGATCGGCCATCACTGTCCCCGATAGCACGAATACACAGTTATTGAGTTACTAGCCGCACAATAACACCACACAATCGAAATATACAGAAGGCGAAGGAAATATGACAACACCACAAATGATTCACATTTTCTGTTTTGCCTTATCACAAAGAGAGAGCAGTGCTGCACTATTGGTGAACTCTTAGGTTCTAAGGGGTTAAGCTTCCCGATTCAGATTGTTTTATAATGGCTTGGAGCTTGCAGCTTCTAAAATGATTATGTATTATTGGCATAAAATCGTCTGCGAACTGCGAACATAAATCCTGTTACCACGAAACGTTGACTGTACGACATACCAGGAAGCCGTGGTCTTCAGTGCATTCTCGTTCGTAGCAAGTATTCACAGTGCACACTGTACAGTCACTATCAATGTACAATTAAATACAGCACCGTGCAATGGGCACCGTACGGGAACCGTTGCATGCTGAAATACACTAACTATATCTACTTTGATTTTATTAAACAAAGTGGATATGACAATACGACATTAAATAAAACCACGTACCACGTATCACGTCCTCTGGCCGTATACAAATCAATCAATAGCTTAGCCACAGGAAATTATTAGGTCATAGACTTGTGACTCTCTTTCTCAATGATTACAGATGATTACAAATGGTGTTACTTATTATTTCGATGTTTTAATAATTTTTTTGTAAAAAAAATACCTAGTTTTTTTCAATGTTCGTTAGACAACTTATTAATGTGTTTAAAATGCTTCTATAGAGTAGTAATAACCGAGTTTTCATTTATTGTCCTATTGTCATATCCACGTTGTACGTGGGACACTCAGAAAGTTTTGCGAAACTAAAAAAAATTGTTCTATACGTACATATATTTTTATCAAATCTTTTCAAAGTACTTTCCACCAGCTTCTATACAAAGATTCATGCGCCTAAACCAGTTTTCAAAACACTTTTTCCAGTCCGCCGCAGACACCTCGTTTACAGCCTGCTCGAACGCAGCCAGCGCATCTTCCGGCGACGAAAATTGTATCCCTTTGAGCTGATTTTTTATTTTTGGGAATAAAAAGAAGTCACACGGTGCTAGATCAGGGCTGTAAGGAGGGTGACCCAGGAGTTTGACTGGCGTGCTGTCCAGGAAGTCCCTCGTTTTGAGTGCGGTGTGCGCAGGTGCATTGTCGTGGTGGAGCAGTAGCCCGCGGAGCCCTGTGTTTGGTCGCTTGTTGCTTATAACAGAGAAAACTTCTGGCAAACATTTGGTAGTATACCATTCGGCATTAATGCTTCTTTGATCCCGTAAGGGAATTGATACCAAGTGGCCAGTCAAATTAAAAAAGCTAGCGATCAAAATCTTACCCCCGCTTCTAGATCGCTTCACTTTGGTAGGCGTTGGCTCATTTTGAAACACCCAAACAGTCGACTGGCGCTTGGTTTCTGGGTCGTATTGATAAATCCAGGACTCATCACCTGTAACGATGTCGTAAACACGCCGAGACGAGCCTGCTTCAAATTTGTTAAGCATATCACGGCACCATTCCACCCGGGCCTGCTTCTGAGCATCGGTGAGGTTGTGCGGCACCCAGCGTGATACTATCCTCCTCACGCAAAGATGGCTGTGTAGAATCTCGTGAACGCTTCCCGATCCAATCTTCAATATGTGTTGAATCTCCTGATATGTAATTCGCCTATTGTCTTGGATTAAATTTTTCACTGCTAGCACGTTTTCTTCGGTAACAGCCGTCAAAGGGCGACCGCTTCTTTCGTCATCCCCCAAAGTTGGTCGACCGCGCTTGAATTCGTTATACCAACGATACACGGTTGCCTTGGAAGGGCCTTCATCCATGAATGCCATTTGAAGTCTATCGTACGATTCATCCGGTTTCAGGCGACACTTGAAATCGTATAAAATCATAGCTCTAAAATGTTCCCGGCGCAGATCCATATTTCAGTGAGACACAATACTTTGAATTAACTCGCAAAAAATGTGGAGGGAAATTTTGAAATTGGAACTTACTTATTTTTACTTATAAATAATCATATTTTCGAAAAACATTATAACTGGCCAGTCTCCCATATATAAAAACTTTTTTTCGCAATACTTTCTGAGGGGCCTGGTATAATATAAGAAACTGAAGCAGAGTAGGTACCTACAGAGGAAAAGGGCATTTTATATCTTAAATTATTGATAATATTTTTTACGTTTTTTATACCTTATAAAGTAATTTTTTTTTTTTTTTTTTTTTTTTTAATCACAGGTACAATTTCTTTAGTTTTACTTAACTAGAAAACTCGCCAAACTATCAAGTTTAACGGCGAGATGCGCAAAACTAATGAGGAATAGGCAAGTCTCCCAATAAAAGCAAATAGGTTGAAAAACCGGCCAAGTGCGAGTTGGACTCGCGCATTAAGGGTTCCGTACCACCCATCGACCTGATACCCCATAGAAACTGATTTAATTTACGAGGTTCATCAAAAGACATCAACGCACAGTGCGCGAAATATGAATTTTTGCATTTCTTTCTTACGCAGGTACCACCACATATGTCTATGTTTGTCATATTTTTAGTATTTGTTGCTAAACTACATAATATGCACTATAATCAGACCAAGTTTGACGCAGGTATGTATTACCGTTTTAAAGATAGAGCAGGAACAAAAACGTAAAAAATGCATGTTTTTTTGAGTTTTTAGTATTTATCGTGATCTAAAGCCCCTCATAGCAACACATACCTATTCTGAGAAAATTTCAACCGGTTACCTATTACCGTTCAAAAGATACAGCTCTGTGACAGACAGACGGACGGACGGACGGCGTAGCGAGAGTAATAGGGTCCTGTTTGGCACCCTTCGGGTACGGAACCCTAAAAATGAACATATTATTAACTATTCAAGTAATTTTGCACGCTGCTTGTGATTCGTCATGAGCTTTGTAGCTTTTGTAGTCACGCAGTTAACATTACAATTATGCACATTATTGACGATTAAAACAATGCTTCGGAGTCTTTTTTATAACTCTATTAATTGATACTAGAATAATTAAACAAAGTTTCTTTAGCTTTTAATTATGCCTACACAAGATAAAAAGTAATGTTTTTATTGGTACTAAAGAAGATTGTACAGAAAAAGTCGAGTATTTTTCTTTACATTTGTTTAAATATGCATCATTGCACATAAAAAGTTGTAGAATTGTATCTTTTCTAGAAAACTGTGATACTTGAAACCGCTATGGAATACTTGCACGTAGTTGTGTTGCTCGGGAGGATATCGCAGCTTTCAAAATATAAATGCAAGCCAAGCATGTTGTTATTCAAACAGTGTTGTTAAGAAACCTTATTTTTTTAGTTCATTCAGGGGTTTTTTATTGGTATCTACTTAACATTAAAAAAAAATGTTTATTTCATCAACTTGTAAAACTATTTCATTACAGCGTTGGGAACCACCTTTTAAGCAAATGCATGCTTGTGCTAACCTAGCATCTAAAAAAAGGAAAAAAATCAAATATAATAAGTACATTGTAATATTTCCAACGCTCTATAGGCTAAAATTATATAATTTAGTTGTAACACAGATAATATAATACTTTTTTGTAAGTACTTTTGTATCTCATTATAAGCGTACTGTTTTGTAAGTTCTTATGAGAAATAAAATTCTTTAAACCTACCTAGTTTCTGGAAAGGGCTTTAATGAAGAGGCAGAAAGAAGAAAATATGTGAGGATTGTGTCAAAAACATGTAAAATATGTATATAAATTGTAAGAAGTTGTTGCTGATCGCCAAGACAGTGTTACGAAGGTGATGCGAGAGAGAAACCATGTTGTCTGGGTTCTTTTCTTTATAAACCTACGAAGAAGGCAGTGAATCAAAGTATGCATTTTTTTGTAAATAAAAACTGTGTTATTTACGGACGGAAAAGGGCTCTTTAGTGGTTATTAATACAGCAGGGCAATTGCGTAACTCATTTGACAGTTTCATTTTGATGTAAAATTGAAGACGATGTTGATAACATCGCAATCAAACATTGGAATTGTGTAACCACATAGAGGGTTACCACTTAATTATGAAGTAAATGACGTCAGGAGGGAAATGCTTTGCGATGTAAATGACGTCAAGTATGTTAGATCACATTTCTTTATGCAAGTAAGCTGCTGCAAGTATGCGTTTTAAGCTTTATCATTCATTCAATTTCATGATGAATCCCTCCGACATCGTAATCAACAGTTTTGTAGTTACGCAATTCGAATTGTATCATTTTTCCGGATGGAAACGTCAAAATTGTCATTTTGTTGATTGCGATGCAGTTACACAATTGCCCTGCAGGTGGACTGGTTGAACGAGGGACAAAGGGGAAAAAGATGATAAAATGTGTTGTGTGTACATAAATAAATAAAGATGACCTAAATTTTAAAAATATTTTTACAATCGATTTTATCTATTACTGTAGACACTGTTCCACCCTTAAAAATAAAAGTTGCATGCAGTGAGGTAATGCACCTAGCACGGCAGTGTCCATCGGTCTGCCTGAGGGTACCCTCTCCGCCTTTTGTACTAGCCAGCAGACTCCTAAACAGTCAGAGCGTCATTTTATTTACGCACATGTTATATAATGATGACCCTTGCCTGCGGAACGCTAAATTATTGAAGCGATGACACATGTAGCGTTAACCCGCTACGGATAAAAACTTTTTGCATTTTTTTATTACTACCTTTTTTTGTAAATTCTTTATAAAAATTCACTTGGCGTGTCATTTTTGAACTTCGATTTCGTAAATTTCTATCGTCAATTTTTTATTTTCAAAGCGCGTCATTGCAGATTTGGTAGCCATCAGAACTGGTTTTCTTCTTGTGTTCGTTCATTTACACCAAAATTTTGCTGATGTGATCATAATTGTCCGGTTTTACACCGTTGTTTGGTTATCCAGTCGGTTACATTTTGTACTTGTAAAAAGGTGTCGATGTCAGTTTGTTCTCTCCTGTTATTTTGACGTTCATATTAGTACACAAGCCGGGTTTCGGCTTCACCCCGTGGGACCAGCTGCATGGGGCCTGGTTTTGATCCGGCACCAAAGCAGTGTTGCTGAGGGTCCAGGACGGAAGATTTGAGGAAGAAAGAGCCAAATCTTCGTCGCTGTACTCCACCCAAATTGCCTTCCGGGAGTGCGAAATCCCTACCATCTTCACAAGGACAGCAGTTTATTTCAAGACCTCACTTTTATTTTCTTTTATAGTAGTGGTATATAGCAGCGTATTTTTTTCCTGTTTAGTTTTACATTTCTTGCCATCCGCGGTATATGATATTTTATTTTATGTAAGGGGACGAAAAAACGAAACGTTGCATGCAATCTTTTATTTTTTTCGAGACAGTTTGTGTTTAGCTCGATTAACATCCCGGTCAATCTATATGTAAAATCTCGACTCTGCAGTGCCTTTTTTTTTCGAAGTATCTTTTTTTTACCCTTTTGTACATTTTAAAAAAATATTTCGACCCGTTATTTTTTACCTTAAATTAAACGTGTTTGTGATGTGAAAAGTGTTTTCTTCCATATTTTTTACGTTACACACACTCTACAGCGAACTGCACCGTGAGATCGCCTGATCAGCAATTCGGTGGCGTGTGACCGAAGTTGCGCAATACTAATAATTCAATATTAAATTAGCATACCTACTCGTCACTCTTGTTTCTCATATCGAACATTTGTCACGCATCTTAGTTTTAGACCGATATACGTGGGACACTCAGAAAGTTTTGCGAAACTAAAAAAAATTGTTCTATACGTACATATATTTTTATCAAATCTTTTCAAAGTACTTTCCACCAGCCTCTATACAAAGATTCATGCGCCTAAACCAGTTTTCAAAACACTTTTTCCAGTCCGCCGCAGACACCTCGTTTACAGCCTGCTCGAACGCAGCCAGCGCATCTTCCGGCGACGAAAATTGTATCCCTTTGAGCAGATTTTTTATTTTTGGGAATAAAAAGAAGTCGCACGGTGCTAGATCAGGGCTGTAAGGAGGGTGACCCAGGAGTTTGACTGGCGTGCTGTCCAGGAAGTCCCTCGTTTTGAGTGCGGTGTGCGCAGGTGCATTGTCGTGGTGGAGCAGTAGCCCGCGGAGCCCTGTGTTTGGTCGCTTGTTGCTTATAACAGAGAAAACTTCTGGCAAACATTTGGTAGTATACCATTCGGCATTAATGCTTCTTTGATCCCGTAAGGGAATTGATACCAAGTGGCCAGTCAAATTAAAAAAGCTAGCGATCAAAATCTTACCCCCGCTTCTAGATCGCTTCACTTTGGTAGGCGTTGGCTCATTTTGAAACACCCAAACAGTCGACTGGCGCTTGGTTTCTGGGTCGTATTGATAAATCCAGGACTCATCACCTGTAACGATGTCGTAAACACGCCGAGACGAGCCTGCTTCAAATTTGTTAAGCATATCACGGCACCATTCCACCCGGGCCTGCTTCTGAGCATCGGTGAGGTTGTGCGGCACCCAGCGTGATACTATCCTCCTCACGCGAAGATGGCTGTGTAGAATCTCGTGAACGCTTCCCGATCCAATCTTCAATATGTGTTGAATCTCCTGATATGTAATTCGCCTATTGTCTTGGATTAAATTTTTCACTGCTAGCACGTTTTCTTCGGTAACAGCCGTCAAAGGGCGACCGCTTCTTTCGTCATCCCCCAAAGTTGGTCGACCGCGCTTGAATTCGTTATACCAACGATACACGGTTGCCTTGGAAGGGCCTTCATCCATGAATGCCATTTGAAGTCTATCGTACGATTCATCCGGTTTCAGGCGACACTTGAAATCGTATAAAATCATAGCTCTAAAATGTTCCCGGCGCAGATCCATATTTCAGTGAGACACAATACTTTGAATTAACTCGCAAAAAATGTGGAGGGAAATTTTGAAATTGGAACTTACTTATTTTTACTTATAAATAATCATATTTTCGAAAAACATTATAACTGGCCAGTCTCCCATATATAAAAACTTTTTTCGCAATACTTTCTGAGGGGCCTGGTATTGTAATAATTATGGGTAAGGCCGTTAAAAAGGGATTATTTCACTATAGCTTTTCGTCCGGTATTTATTTAATATGAAAACGATAAGTCACCTGTAAAATTATAATTTTCCTGCATTAAGGATGTTCGTATCTAGTTGTTGAAATGCCACAAACATCTAAAAACATTATCTTTGTATTTTTTTAAATAAAATATTGTGGGAACATAACATTTTCTAGAACAAATAAAAGTGTCCCAAATTTTCACCCTTGTACAAATATTATTGAATTTGGACATTTCGTTGTATTTCAATTGAAATTTATAGTTTATCTTAATGATTATCGCCTTTTCTAAAATGTGACATATATTACGACCGTTTTGATAAATGAATCAATCATTATTTTGGAAATTACATCGTGTCCGCATATTTAAAGCTTTTAAGTTACTTATTTTATGTTACCAAAATTTTCCCAAAAAAATATCAATTGAGCGGTACAATCTGCTTTGATACCTTGGCTGCACTATTGTCTATGATATCTGTGCTACATAATTATCACTAGTCAGCCATTTTTTAACCGACGAAAAAAAGGAGGAGGTTCTCAATTCGACGCGTATATATTTTTTTTTATTTTTTTTTATGTATGACCACGCATAACTTCTTACAGAGTGGTCCGATTTTGATGATTCTTTTTTTAATGGATAGGGTATATCTCGAAGTTGGTCCCATTTAAATTTCAAAATCAAAATCCACCCCTAAGGGTAGTAAAACAGGGGATGAGTGTTTGTTCACCCACTGAATTCTTACCTGATTAACTGATTCTGTTGAAACTTGACACACATAAATATAGTTCTAGACACTACGACATAATGGAGACACCTGGAGTTAGATTTTAACCACAAAAAAATGAAAAATAAAACTTTTTAACAAAAAATTTAACCGACGAAACCAGAAACTGAAAAGCGAAAAATAACTAATTATGAGTCGGCGCTAAACAACCAATCAACGAAGATCATTAAATTACTTTAAATAAATAATAAAAACAACGTCACATCAAATACAACGTGAAATTTTCAACGATAAACAATTACTTTTGCAAAAATGCGTTCTCCGCTCGGCCACTTGCAACTTGCATGCACTTTGCTTGTTAAAAGTTCGTTTGGCGCCGACTCATAATTAGTTATTTTTCGCTTTTCAGTTTCTGGTTTCGTCGGTTAAATTTTTTGTTAAAAAGTTTTATGTGATTGTGCATTATTTTGTTTGGTGAGGTGCAGATATTTGTCGTCGAAAAAAATTGTACTGGTTAATTTAAATTAAAATATTAATATTTTACTTGAAAACACAAATTATATAATTAATGTAATGTTTAAGGTATAGTTAAAAGCTGCGTACGCGCCTATATTTACGTCGTAATCCCGTAAAATTGAGAATGTTTGACGAGAGGTCAGGTTTTAAGTTACTTTTATGTGACTTATGTTACCATTTTTTACAATTTTTTAAATTACGTAACATAAAAGTGGTATAAAGCATGAAAAATTTGTTCTGAAAATGCCTTTAAAAACTTTAAAGTTACCAGCTACCTTTACTTTATAGTTGCTTTTATGTTACATGAGGCCAATTTTACGGCCTTACCCTTATATCGATTAAATTTTTATGTTAATTAAATCGGTTTCATTTTGTACCCTCGGCTGCAGCCGTACGTAATTCACACATTCTACGATATCCTTGAATATGCTCAATCTGTGTCTATTATAATAATACTTAGATTAAGATTTTAAATGATTCCATGTAGTATAAACCACCAATTAGCCTTCTGTATTAGTGCCATATTTAAGGAGGTGACTATACCACTGATACTGAACTAGAATCAATAAAAAAATCAATAACAAAAAAAACCTATTTGTAAACAAACGAATTCCCTCCATGTCGCGTGAATTACGAAGGCTGCGGCCGGAAGACTTAAAAAAAACCAATTTAATTTTAAAGTGATTTAATTTTAAGTAAACTTATTACAGTAAAAATATTAATAGCTAACTAAAACCTATTGTCCCGATCGATGATGTATCAGAAGTGAGTGCCCTCATGGCACGATGCGACGGTCTTCATCGATATCGCTTATTCAGCTACTCGTGCCTCGTGTTGCGAATTAAGCATTTAACTTGTTTATTGAAAATTATTGAGGGCAAGCTTCGTCAGCGGTTTGCCTATGCTACGATGGCGTAACACCTCCACCCGTAGATCAGCAACTATTTTAAAACGCTAAGTGAAAATGTTGCTGGGAGCTTGTCTTGCTGATTATGTAATTTTGAAGTTTCAGGAACGGCGTATTCATGATTTTCAGCTCCTCTGGATACAGCATCTTTCCTGGTCTTTAGAGTTCTGGAAACATATCTCCAAATTATGAGCACAGCCGTTATGATAATTGCAAGAAATATTATAGTGTAAAACGGTATAGTAGTATGGTATAACGTTTCAGTAATTCTGTCTGCTTGTACTGGCGCCTGAAGTGTTATTCTGTCCTGAAGACTATGAAGTTTACTTAAGTTAACTGAAGCCAAATTCGCATGTATTAGACTTGTTCCTTGTGTTTCAACATTATAAGGGACCTTCAGTATTTTTACAGGTTGACCTTTAACCTCATCTCTTGTATTAATTAAGGTTAGTTCAGGTGTACGTAACGAACAGTGCAGTGGAATTGTAGCAAGATAACTGCCTTTCAAAGTGTCGTAGTCGTCATTTCCGCAGCTCATGTGAACCCTCGTTGGATTTGGGAATGAAATAACATAGTGTCGGCTGTCAAGTTCCTCTACGGCTTCTTTTGCTAATTTTACAGTTGTTAATGTACAGGATTCATCCAAAGTCTTGCTTGAAATGAAAGTTTGTATGCAGTCTGCTTGGATTTGAACGTAGTGGTTAGTTCTTTGTTCACAGAGATACCGATTATTATTTAACTTCGGGCATTCAGCCTCCATGTACATGAATGCCTTCCCATTAGTTGCTATTAAAGGATAGGGAGGAATGAGAGCCTGGTCGTGTTTATTAGGAACAATAGAAAGTCTATAAAGTAAGTAAGTATCTACTGAAACTACAGGAAATCTAAAAACTATAACTATTTTCCTATCATCGTAATAATAACCTGATTTTATTATATCATAATAGTCCCGTAACTCTAAATCTAATATATGATTACTATCGTAAATCCCCTTTAATTTATCTAACATACTACCTAAAATATCTATTCCTAACATACTATGATGAGTTGTCATAGCCCGAGTAAATGCTAGAATATTTTCTATCCTATATAACTCAGATAATAAATCTTCTATATTTTCGCTAATAATAGTTAATATTTGTGCGAAATGTGCAAAATGTATGAGTTTTTGGTTGTTTTGAGTGTAACCGTCTATCAATAAATCTAAAGTGGTATTAATTTTACTTTGATTTTCGACAATTTTATTCAATATATTGTTGTGGGATAACATCCACTCTTTACTGATACTAATGTGCTCATTAAACTCATTAATAGTTTTTCTCTGGTTGTTCTGTAAAATTTCTATGGCATTATTAAACCGAATAGCATCCGTATAATCAAGGTTTCCTGTAATGCTCTTAATAACAGACCCTAGGCCGTCTACAAGGCCTCTTTTAAAACGACTAGGTTCTAAAGAATGTAACTGGTTATTGACCTTAGCCAATTTACTCACGAGATAATCTAACTGATATTCGTATAAGGAAAAGGTTTCGTTAGTCATGCGTAGCTTAAAATCCTGTAATTGAGTCTTTAGTACTGAAATATTATTTTCGATATCGTCCAGCTTCACATATTGGAGAAAAGTATGGTAATGAGTTATTAATCTAGTCGGTCCAAGTTTAAACGGTAGAAGTCCAATTCCAGAGTCTAAGGTCTCAAGTCTTATCTCCTGGCTTCGTGTCAGGTGTAGGGTCGCTATCAGCACCATCCTGTAACAATTTCGCAGTCTTAGGTACTCGTTTCAGTCTTGATTTCGCTATGGGGCCACGTTTCTTAGAGGTGTAGATGTGAATAGGTAAGTCAGCTAAAACTACGTCATGGGTGTATCTAGGGGCTAATTTTTGTCGTGAGGCGACTGGATTCTTAACAAAAATCTGTTGCTGAGGCTGATACTCTTCTTCTGATTCGCGGGTCTTATTCCTATTCTCAATTATTGCGGTACGATTGTTAAGAGAGGTTTCATTTATGATTTGGTATACTGTTTTCATTTGTTCTTTATGATTTAAGATGTACTGCTGTAACATGTGACTACTTAAATCGATGTCCCAAGGATCTCGGGCATCAAAGTGACCGGTTATTACATCAAAGGGTCGACACTTAGTGAAACTATGAATCGAACTATTGTAGGCAAGTAAAGCATAAGGCATAAGATTAATTGCAGGTTCATCTTTCTGCTGTAAACGTAAAATACGGAGATGTTCAAGCAATGTTGAGTGAAACCTTTCTATATTACCGTTATCATTAGGGCTATGTGCTAAAGTTTTATGGTGATTTATTTTATGGAGTCTAGTGAATTCAGCGAACAATTGATTCGTGTACTCAGTGCCATTATCTGTAATTATAGTTTGCGGAAAGCCATGATGAGTACAAAATTGTAGTAAGCCCTGCAAAATGCTAAGCGCTGTACCATCTCTCATAAGATACGCTTGTCCGTACTTAGAGAAGACATCTATAAAGGTTAAATATTTCTCATTCTGAACAGTAAAAAGATCCATATGAATAATTTCGAACGGCTTTATTGCTGGTGGTACAATATTAAACTTCTGTTTGATAGGATTACGGTCGTACTTAGCCTGACCACATGTTGTACATTCATTTATATATTTAGTGATTTGGTCTTTCATCTTAGGCCAGAAATACTTTCGCGAGAGGGCTAGGTAACATTCAGTTATCCCACGATGGTTTGTTTTACCGTCGTGGTAATGCCGGATTATATCCTGCTGTCTAAGGAATTCTTTCACATTTTCTAATTCTAATTTACATAGTTCAAGATTCATTGCTGAGCTCTTAAAACTGTCCTGAATTATAGGAATTATATCATACATGCTTAGAGGAGGATTTATGAGAATACCAGTTTTCACCTTCGGATTAACGTACTCTTTTATAGCGTTAATAACATCGTCTATTAAGTTAGATTGTGAAACCTGAATGGAAGTACGAGTGTGTGTATCAAATGTCTTGGTTACCGTCGGTCTTTTCTTAATGTCACCTACCACAGTCATAACTATTTGTCGATGGAACATATTCAGAGGCTTGTCAGTTATAGGGACTTCAAGTATGGGGTTTTCATTACTTGTATGAGCTGTTTCAGTACTTGAGTCAGTCACAGAAGGTGGCTTCTCAGAGGGATTTGCTATCATTGAACTAACTTCATCATTATGGATTTCAACTCGCGATAGGGCATCAGCGTTGGTGTTATTTTTACCCATTTTGTATATTACACTAAAGTCGTATTCGCTGAGTTTCAATCTCCACCTAGTGAGCCGTGAGTTAGGCTCTTTTAGATTCATCATCCACTGTAATGGTTTGTGGTCTGTAACTATCTTAAATTTGCGACCAAAAAGATACGGTCGGAAATATTTGGTAGCCCACACAATAGCTAAGAGCTCCTTTTCTATGGTACTGTAATTTAATTCGCTTTCATTTAGAGTACGCGATGCATATGCTATTGGTCGGTCAGAGCCTATTGGTCCTTGTGATAATATCGCTCCTAATGCTACGTTGGAAGCGTCAGTGGTCAGAACAAATTCCCTAGTGAAGTCTGGATATTGTAAGATCGGGTCGTTTGTCAAAAGTCTCTTGCATCGTTCGTAACAGTCAATGTAATCTTTATTAAGTGTAATGGTCCTGCCCTTCTTTAAACATTGAGTAAAAGGTTTTGTAATTCTAGCGAAGTCTGGTATGAATTTCCGATAATAACCGATAAGTCCAAGAAATTGTTTTATCTGTTTTGCTGTTTTAGGTATGGGATATTTTTTTATGGCATTAATTTTGTCTGGATTCGGCTTAATGCCTTCACCGCTTATTATATGGCCTAGAAAAGCAGTCTCTAACTTTAAAAATTCCGACTTGTCCATCTGAATTTTGAAGTTAGATTCCCGGAGTCTTTGAAATACTTTTTCCAGGTTATCCAGGTGTTCCTGGAGGGAGGTACTGAATACTACTATGTCATCCATGTAGACTAAACAGATAACGTTTTGAAGACCTCTCAACACATTATCCATAACGCGCTGAAATGTTGAAGGGGAATTTTTAAGTCCCATAGGCATCCTTAAAAATTCGAAATGCCCATGTTCTACATTGAATGCTGTTTTCTGAATATCATCAGGGTTCATTTCTACCTGGTAGAAACCACTGGCTAAATCTAAGGTGGTGAAATACTGACATTTCCCTAACTTATCTAGGACATCTGTTATATTCGGAATAGGGTATTTGTCGTCGATAGTCTTTTCGTTTAACTTTCGGAAGTCTACGACTAGCCTCCATTTCTGTTTTCCTGAGGCATCAGCCTTCTTCGGGACAACCCAAATAGGAGAGCTCCAGGCAGAATCAGAAGGTCTTATAATATTCTGATCCAGCATCTTTGATATTTGATCTCTAACTTCTTGTCGGTGTATAAAAGGATATCTATAACTTTTCGTGTAAATAGGTACCTCATCTAAAGTTCTTATATGGTGCTTAACCTTATTAGTGAAGGACAGCGGTTCGCCTTCAATGTAAAAGACATCCGCATAACGCGAGCAAATATTTTTCAAGTTAATTTTTTCCTCTTCGTTAAGATGATCTATTCGCAACTGTGATAATACTTGATTGATGCGAGAGGCATCCGGTGCCTGCTCAATGTTCATACATTCAATATTGGAATTTACAGCTTCTACAGGACGATCTAACGATAAAATTATATCGTTGTGCGATGTATTTTCTACTTCAACTAATCCGCGATTATTAGAAACTGTTGTAATACATTCATTTATAATACAGTTATAAAATTTCTGCTGAGGAATATGCACATCTCCATCTGGAGCATTTATGGGCAAACGAATGAGCCTAGTAGTATTAGCTGGTATCATATCCTCGTATAAGTTGACGTTCCGAGAGTTAAACATTGTTATAGGATTTGTAGCGTTATCTGTAATTAATAAATTATTTTTCAGGTCAATTTTCGTATTCCATTTACTTAGTAGGTCTAGTCCAATAAGTCCGTCGAAAAATTTATGAAAGTCAAAAATAAATAATTTAATATTATTATGATCATTGAATTCCTGAAAGGCTGGTATGATAATTGAATAGTCACTTCTACTGGTAGCGTGGGCGTTGGTAACCTCAAAGGGGTCAAAATTAAGTGGCATGTTTGAATAATATTTTTCCACAGCTGAAGGACTAATGAATGACTGGTTGGCTCCAGTATCAATTAGAAAATTTAATGGAGGATTCGATAATTTTATATAAGGAAGTTGACGTTGAGTTTGTAGGTTAACTTCTATTTTGAGGGTTTTAAGGGGTGGTCCGAATAAAAATCCTGCTCCTCATTACTAGTAGAAGGTTGAGAATTAACGTAACTGTCAGGTAACTCACTAACTGTGCAGTAAGGCATAGGTGGCTCATACTCATAACTGTCATGTAAGTTACAGTCAGTATAGTCAGTATATTCGGTTTGGTCATAGTCATATGAATAGTACTCGTTGTCCGGATAATAATTAAAATCATAATCATTAAAGTTATTAAAGTTCATCTCGCGGGTTTTAAAATAATTAGTTGGTGGTGGGTTGCCAGATTTACTCCAGTCATGACCCCTGAACTGCATCGGCTTTGATACATAGTGGCTAACTCCACTCATTGGCTGAGGGCCTGAGGTTTGATGACGTGGTTGAGTTCTAAATACGTTACTATTAGTGTTATAATTAGGCGGCGGCGCGCGGAACATCTGCTGAGTACGTGTAGGCATGTTAGGTGCATTAGGTGCACGTTGAAAACCATTTGACTGATCACCATGGGGTTGGAAGATAGGCTTCTGAAAACCATGTGACTGACTACTATGTGGTTGAAAGTTAGGCCTCCAACTATTTTGTGGTGGCAACGGACGTTGCCAGTAAGGAGTATGCTGTTGATTAGCTGAAAAACCTGCAGAATACAACGGTAACTTAGGCATAGTAGCGATTGGAGGTGGCCTTTTTACGTGCGCATTATCGCTACGATTTTGTAAGTACATCACATTTAATTCCTCCTGGACAAATTCTAACGCCCTTTCAATATTATCCGGGCGCATACAACGTATACGAGAACCTAATGGTTCTTTAAGGCCACGTACAAACGCTTGCATCGTTAATTTTTTATATAATGTGCGCTTCGCTTCTACGGTAGTAAGCAGAGTTTCATGCAATGAAATATAAGTCATAATAGTACTAAATAACGATTGACAATGGTCGTAATATTCCTGCGGGGTACTGTTACCTTGCATTGATACTAAGAGGTCATTGTACAGGGCCGTCTCGTCCCTTTGATCAGCAAAACTATTAATTAAAGTGTTTCTTATTCCTGCCCAACTATCCGGAATGCCATTTGAATTAATTCGACTTGCCGCGGGGCCTTTAATTTTATTTAATATTCCGTTTATTAAGCACAAATTTCCTAATTCACTACCAGGTGCGTTACTAAGGTAAGCAGCAGCTATCTGGTCACATAACTTAATAAATCTAGTGAGGACGTTGGGGTTCCCATCGAACTCAGGGACTGGGCGCAGAGCCTTGTGAATCGTATCTGGTTCGTGCGCCATAGTGGATTCCTCGAATAAAATATCTAAACCTAAATTAATATCTCTATTTAAATCTAGCCCTAATTGCCTGCGATTCGGTCTACTCGGTGTAGACTCGCGAGGTCCTACGTTCCTTGGATGGAAAATTTTGAAGGATTATATTATGGAAATACACAGGAAGCAACACAGGGAATAATTCAAGTGTACTTACATAACCTTCATATCGGTCTCTGGGGTCGATATCTTGATCCCGTTCTCTCCCGGCAGCAATCCTTAGGTTCTGGATACTCGATGAGGCTGGATAGCTCGATTAGCCGCGATCGCTCACGCACGGTAGCGATAGATTATCGATATAAGATAGCCCTAGCTAATCTCGAGTATCCTACCGACTGCGCCAATTACGAAGGCTGCGGCCGGAAGACTTAAAAAAAACCAATTTAATTTTAAAGTGATTTAATTTTAAGTAAACTTATTACAGTAAAAATATTAATAGCTAACTAAAACCTATTGTCCCGATCGATGATGTATCAGAAGTGAGTGCCCTCATGGCACGATGCGACGGTCTTCATCGATATCGCTTATTCAGCTACTCGTGCCTCGTGTTGCGAATTAAGCATTTAACTTGTTTATTGAAAATTATTGAGGGCAAGCTTCGTCAGCGGTTTGCCTATGCTACGATGGCGTAACACGTGCGACACAAAAAAGATGCTTACGAAACCACTAATAAAATTTTCAGGTATTTCCACCCTATGACAATGCCGCCGATGACTTATTTTCAGAGTCGTTCGGGATTTATTCTCAAACCCTTGCTATGTTTCTAAGTGAAAATTTGGGTGTTAAATAATCGTAGAATTTTCCAAGTACTTTTAGATGACTAAGCACATTATTTATCATCTGTTTTAGAAATATGGCTCGGTTACAGATCAATATCTTGTATTATACGGCGCATGACAGTCACCATACGGTCAGTCAAGAGTTGCCAAAAAAATACTGCATGGTAAACAGCTTCCTGGTAATATATTAACATCTTTATAAGCCCATCTTACTTCTGCCTACCCCTTTTTAGAGGTTATAAGCCTACCTACTACTACCTATAGTTATATAAATTAGATATTTTATCAGTAACTCCAAATAGCTCGACTAAAGGTTTGCGTGACGTAACGTGTGACATATTGGGCTCTGATTGGAATTTCTTCGACACAGATTAGAAATGGCTGTTTAATTAATGAATAGAGTTATATCATGGTTCGTTTGTTGTTTGTAGTTAAACTTTATAGCCTTGTTAGGAATCTCTGCTTGGCCATGTGATAAGTTGCTTCGGTAGCTGGTGACCATATTTAGGTAGGTAAGTACGTATCTTCGGCGCGCCCTGCCAGTCAGTATTTGAACTACTCGTGTAACCAATGTCTCCCTTATGCAGCACCTAGATAGCGATTTGATCACCTGCAGCATTAAAGGAGGCGAATCAGCGCATGATGCTGTACCCGAATCAATAAAAACAGTACCAACCTCATTTTTTTTTACTAAAATACCGATTATAATAAAACAAGTTTAACCGGATTATATCACCTGTTTGGAAACCAGTTCTAAAAAATAATCAAGTCCCAAATAGCACGCAACACTGTAAAAGATAATGACATTGTGAGTGATTACTGCGTGCATCGAAACGATTTTAATTAATAAAAATTGTACTGTAGATTCAAATTTTTTTTTAGAAATATCTGTAATGACGCTATTCATCTTAGTCTTCCTGCGACCACGAACGCTGCAAAGCTTTCGAAACGTCAGAAAACCAATCTAAATAATATACGCGGTATAATCCGGTTAAACTTGTTTTATTATAATGTGTAGTGATCGCGAAAACCTAAGAAATTATTAAAATTCCGATTTCATTTTCTAATGTATAGTCAATCCTAAATATACCCGGGCGTTGACCTCAAGCGCAGATCATGCTAGCATATTTAGGTACCAAGTTTAGTAGGAAAAATTATCCCAAGTAGCTAAAAGCCAGCGCCCGCGCATGAAGGAAGGGCACTATCAGCCCGCGTCCGCCGCACCCCACTATACAGCGTTAATTTAAAAATAATTTAATAAATAAATTTAATTAAGTTATCCGTACACGTTTAAAAACCTTTTCACCTTTTTATGCTAGAAGACTCAAAAGGAATAAAAAAAAGGATAAACCCTTCGAGTTGGTTTGTGAATAGTTAGTGAGAGTACAATACAATAAATGCTATATATAAAAAAACACATGATCAAAGTGTCTTCGCCTTAATTAAAAACTAAGAAAAGTGTTATGGACGCATTCATAGAAATTAAGTTTTTTTGAAGTTTAAGTTAAAAACAAATTACATATTAGTCTTTAGGCTAGATTGTAATATAAATAAAGCAGATGCTTTATCAGTAAAATAAACCATTTTTATGCAGTCAATACTCATTCCCAAAGAGTCCTGCAGGTGATTAAATCGGCATCCTGTATACTACGGTACAGCTGTCAGTAGACACCCTTATTACAAAATGACTAAGTACCTACATTTCTACAGCCGCCTTCGTTAATAACATTATTATTAGTGTATAATCTATGATTAATGCAACTGCACATGCTGTGGGATGAGCTAAGATCATAAATATGAACTTGTTAGACTTACGCGGATGCTACAAGAGATAAACAAAGTTTTAATTAAATGTTGCGTGCTGTAAATATTGGGCGTGGATTTAATTTTAGTGATTTAGGCCAGTATTACAGAACGATACTCAAGCGTTGATCTCAGTTTAAATCTAGTTTAAAGTTGAGCTTTGATTTTAGAACGCAGAGATTTGTTGAGATTGAGATTTTCCTCAAGCAGAGATTTATTGATCACAGTTCAGCTGAGTTTAGTTTTGTTTTATAGTGTCACCTGTTTCGGTATTTGAGCTGAGATTTGATCTGTAATCACTCTAGTGTGGTCCAGACTACACTCGAGTAGAGATTTCTATTATATTTCAGGTCAAATTCATGTGTTATGTTGTTGAATTAAAGTTTATAATTACCGTTCTGGAATAAGACCGATACTCAAGTAACGATTCTATCCTTAAGTAGTGATCAGGTGATTGGAGTTTAAACTGTACTTGAGGAAGCTTCTGTAATACGGGCCTTAGTTAGCTTTGTTGCTCGTCTCTCAGCCCCGGATCTACTTTTGTAAAAGGGGGGTGCAGAGTGACGGTTTTCCATATACCGGGTCCATAATAGTATAGACAGCGAGACTGGCTGGTGACTGGCCATCTCGCAATTTTCGTCACCCGGGGCAACTATCCCCCTCGCCCTCCCCTTAGATCCAGCCCTGTCTCTAATAATATACTCGAAAGGGTCAGTAAATATAAATCTAGGTACTTTTACACTACACCTGTTCACAGCTGAACTGGACCGCATTCGGGAAACTTCGTCGAATCTTCTCGTCGCCTATTGCACAGAGCCTTAAAGGCTAAGCTTTTTAATCAGTGCATCCTGCTGGTCATGACTTACGGAGCCGAGACGTGGACACTCACGGTACAGCTGGTCCATAAACTTAAAGTAGCTAAACGTGCTATGGAAAGGGCTTTGCTCGGAGTCTCTATGAAAGATCGAATCTGGAACGAGGTGATCCATCAGATACCCAAAGTTGTCGATAAAGCCAGCAGGATCAGAAAGCTAAAGTGGCAGTGGGCCAGCCACATCAGCCGAAAAACCAATAGCCGTTGGGGTAGACTTATTCTTGAGTGGAGACCGGGAATCGGCAAACGTAGGGTAGGACGCCCTCAGGATCGGTGGAGCTTTATATATATGATATTGATAATAGAATGACAATTATAATATGATATTGATATGCAAGGTAGCTGGTAGCAACTGGATGCGAATTTGATGAAACTATGGTTTTGTTTATAGTTAAAGGGTCATCTAGGGCTATTATTCATTAACTGTTTCTAACATAAAAACATAAAATCACGCCTGTATTTCCCCGAAGGGGTAGGCAGAGGTGTATAGTACACCCACATTTCGCCAGTTATGTTATAGTCCCATGTAATAAGGGGCGAGCCTATTGCCATTAACCGGGCACAAGTCCAGACTCCGGGCTGTTTCTATACCATTAGAAATTGATATTGTAGTGGGTATTGGTTATCGCTGATTGATCTTGTCTCACAAAGTCATAAAAAAGGTGTATAAGGGTGTATTACACAGTCATTCCCTCACTTTTATTTTCACCGTGTCTTCTTCTTCTATCGTGTCAACATAAGCTACATAATGATAATAACTCATGCTGTGGGGAAAAAATTTGCCAGTCAGCAGGTTGGTAGCGCGGCTGACTGCCCAGGCCTGACCGTGTCTTGAGAATAATTGACAACCATTGCTATGAAAAAATCTAAAAGTTTTTCCCTGTAGTCTTGAGAGGTTTATGTCTACTGGTAAATTAAGATAGGTCGAGTGCAAAAAATTGGCGAAAAGAGTAACAAAAACAAACTCACAAAGAATCACCAAGCTCCACATATCGAAAGATCATCCACACACTTGCACTAAACTATCCTATATAAAGTACAACACTATTAAAAATAAAATGAAAAATCTTCACAAGCACTTGTCGTATGGCACCACTCTACGACGGACAGATCAACATTGTGAATGTGTTTCCACCGTTCTCTTGAGGTAGGTAGAGGTACTCCGCCCTACCATGTGGTACGGTCAGCAAAGGAGATAAGTATATTAATTCTGACAACTACTACAACGACTTCTGAAGAGAGTTTCACGTGTGCTGTATGGCTCATTCCCAATTACTGAAAGATCTTGTAATTTCAGAAATCGGGGTTCTGTCACTCGATGATTAACTGAAACTGTTATCAAATCTCATGGTGAACTGATTTGATTCTTTAAATAACAACAAATCATATCACTTAACACACTTTATTCGTTGGTCGGCCTGATAGAAACCGGGGGTTGCTCTTTGTCATCGCTCAGTTCGCTCAATGAGAGTTTTTAGTGCATATAAAGTTATAATGCAAACAATAATAATAAGATAAATACCTGTATAGCACACAGATGTGTGCGTTTTTTTGCCTGTAAGTGTACCTAATTCTTTTGCAGTGTGTACTAGTCATTCACAATGCACTATATTGTTGAGTTTTATTTATTACCCATTGATTTGACGTCGACGGATAAGCTGTTAAGTTTTTACAGCCCTTGCGAAGTTTGTGATATTTATGATGATAAATGACCGATTATTATGCACACTCTTATTCAATAACATTATCTAGCACAATGTATCACTTATTCGTGTATTTTCCGGCCCCACCCATGGTTGTCGTAAAGGTTAAACGTAAAAACTACTAAAGGAAGGCCACCGCGGCAGCAGAAAGATGAACTGATGTCCTGTCTGGCCTGCTTAGTGATAAAATAGTGGTGAGGAATTGATGGTGGGTAAAACAACCACATAGTGGTTTTTCCCCGTTTATGTTATGGGAAAAAATGTAATCTAGGTACCATATGTCCAGATTATTTCTAATCAACTTCTTTGCGGACTTAAGTTTGTATGGCATTTGATCAGTAAATAGAAAATTCCATTCCTTGATTGTAAGCTTCATGAAATCCTTACATTAACAGGTAGTGGGGCACAGAGGGCACAATAGGGGGACATTAGTTTGCGTTTCGTTGCTAGCTGATAAAGACGATAGTAGTAGTATTGTGTATGACAGAGAATGATTTCATATTACCTTAACAAAAACTTGAAAAGACTAAACACAGCCGTTACTTAACTAATAGCAATGTAACTTTAAATAAAAAGCATTCCATAATGATTGTCATGTGAACGGCGGTAAAAACCTCTTGTGTGCAATATCGACGTCTCGTGAACACACAAAATAATTGCAGGCTTATTGCCATTATATGTATGTAATAAGAGTTCATATGTAACTTTATTGCACATTGGACAATATGTGGAGCAGAAAGAAATAATTGAAATGTGAATTAGTAATTTTCTTTTGATTATTGTTTGTTTGACACAGATTTTAAGTCGTTTTATGCCAACGTTGATTTTTATTGGTTTTCGTAGCATTACGACGTTAGATGAACCGATGACCTGAAAAATGTAACTAGGAACTGGGGGTAACTGGAAGGCGGAGGGCCGAGTATTGTGGCTTAATTTGTGAGAGGCCTTTGTACAGCAGTAAGTTGCCAAGGCTGAGTTGGCAAAGCAGAACGACAAGCTATAACTACTTGATTTATACGAATAGTTTGATACAAAACTGCAACGCTTAGTATAAAAATAGCAACTCTGGTCAAATGGTAACAAGCTATTTCCACTGGCTAGATGACTGGAACAATCAGTTTCCATTAGTTTACTTATAAAACTTGAGTGTTGGCTGATGACATGGTAAGGAATACTTCCAGGTGGACCGAATCATTGAACAAAACTCAGTGCAAAAAATTGCAGCATGCCTTGTGAAGCCAGTAAGGAGAAACTCATTTTCCAACAGTGACATTTGGTGAGGTACCGTACCTCTTATTTATTACCTTTTTGTTGAGTCTTTATATCTTCATCGTAAAATTGCCATTGGGTAGATATTAGCACAGATTAATAGTTTCCAAATTTCTTTTCCATTTCATATTTTTATTTTTCATTATTATTATTCATATTCTATTCCAGCTTCCAGGGAGGGAGGGGCTCGTAGTGAAGTAATAACCATGCGGATTATACAATCGGCAAGGTTAAGCTGCTGCCGCGGTCAATCTGCAAATGGGTGACCGTTTCGTTACATATCGAGCGAGACCCCTCCGTGCCTCGGAGAGTACGTAATGCTGTCGATCCCGGTTGTCATACCAATATCTATGGCAATAGTTACGGGAAGTCGGAAGTCTGACAACTGGTCTAACCTCCGAATGTTGGTATTACCCAGTAACTGGGTTGCGGGGTCTGGTGGTAGTCGCTCCGTGCTAAATACTGATGTTCCGCTAGACTGAAAGCTGCGACCCCAATATAATTGAGAAAAAGGGAGTATGCTTTCTTATTTTTTATTCCAACTTAAAAAGCGTTCGGCGGGTGGTTTTTGGGGATGTCTTAATGTCTGCGACGTTCGAAAAGAACTAATTGAATTTAGTTTAAAAATTAAATTGACCTTATAATAAAACAAGGTTTAACCGGATTAAATCGCGTATATTATTTAAATTGGTTTCCCTGACGTTTCGAAAGCTTTGCAGCATTTCGTGGTCGCAGGTAGACTAAGATGACAAGTGTCTTTACAAATATTTCTAAAAAAATATTTTTTTAATCTACCGTACAATATTATTAATTAAAATCGTTTCGATGCACGCAGTAATCACTCACAATATCATTATCTTTTACAGTGTTGCGTGCTGTTTGGGACTTTATTTTAAGGACTGGGTTCCAAACAGGTGGTAGCTGCCAACCATCTTCTCTATTAAAATTAGGATGTTTTTTAATTTCAATTGCCTCACGGAGCATTCTAGGTACATATCGGTTTTCCTTCGCCAGAACTTGTGGTTTATCAAATCGAAGAAAATGGTTGGGTTTGTCTAGGACATGTTCGCACACTGCCGACTTTGTGGAGCGTCTGTTCTTGACGTCAGCTATATGTTCTTTAATTCTAGTGGCTATACTACGCTTTGTTTGCCCTATGTATGATAACCCACAATCACAATCAATCTTGTAGACCCCTGCATCTTGTAAGGGAATGTGACACTTCACCGGTCTGAGGAGTTGGCTGATCTTTCTTTGGGGCTTGAAATAGGTTTTGATAGAAGCACGCTTCAAGATATGACCAATTCTGTCGGTGACCCCTTTGATGAATGGTAGAACAGCAGGTCGACGATCAACTGTGCTGGGTTTCAGGCGGCGTTTGCGATGGGGATGTGGAGCTTGCAAGTTATTATGCTTGAGAACATGCTTCACATGGTAAAGTTCTCCTGCCAGGTGGTCGGCATCGCAGATGCGGTGTGCTCTCTGTAACAAAGATTTGGCCACGGTAGCTAACTGACAAGGATGGTGGTGAGATTCACCGTTCAAGTACCTGTCTGTATGGGTAGGCTTTCTATACACTGTATGACTAACAGAATGATCAGGATTATGGATAAGTTGTATATCAAGAAAAGCTAAGGATTTGTTATGCTGTCTTCTGTCACATCCTTGCAAGTTTCATTTCATTCCGACATGTATCCTGTTCTACTTTCCTTATCACATCACGGAACAAGGCTTACATAAGTTAATATAAAATAAATTAAATGTTACACACAGTGACAGGTGTTCGTGAGAATTCAGATATTATTGGCGTGGATTCTGATAGTAAAAGACTAAAATTTTATAAAAACATTGCTATCCCTAAATATAATAGTACGGTCGACTGCATGTCGGTGGTAACACTTTGACATTAGCAGCATCTTTATTTCGTAAGCAGTGAGGGCGGTTTTTGAATTGAAGTGTTACCACTGTCATGCAGTCGACTGTACATGGAAGAATTTAAGAATTTTATTGTCAAATATGTCATAAGAGACTTTTTCGTCACTTTATCGTGGGTGCGTTTATAGGCACAATTTTCACTTGCACAAACATCCGGACTTGAACAACTATCACTGCAACAAACGTGCCGTAAAATGTTAAATACTTCAGCAAGTTTTCAGGCGATAAGTATATTCTGAGAAGTTTGACTCCTAAGTCACAGGATCCCGGAGGAGGCAGGGTTTCGATCATTTGAACAACCTTTTACAACTAAATCTGTACTTCAAAAGTCCCCCGCCGCACTGAGGTCGCGTTTGAACGTGATAATCTCAGAAACTACTGAACGGTTTTTCATACGGTTCTCACCAATAGAAAGAGGGATTATCTAAGAATTTTATAAGCCTATCGATGATCCTTCCCGTGCGAAGCCAAAATGGGTTGCCAGTGTAACCTAATTGTTAAGTTTCTATTGTAACAAAGGTTTTTGTATCGATGAAGTTATTATTATTTGAATCAATAAAGTCATTATTCTTATTAAGTTATTTATATATGACTGGAAATTTTAGATAAAATAGGTACCTACTGTTATACCTACCCTCAAAATTTTCTTCCATATTTTTTTTTCCGCAAGTATAAGTTAGCAATAATTAATCTTAAGTTTAGTTTAGTTGGTGTTACAGAATAAGGGCTATTGGATCCTATATAAAACGCTAGAATACGGAGGCGCCAATATTCACATAAAGTTTACTGAAAATATCTCTTGAAACGGTGCGCTGTGTATTAGGTACGCTGAAATCGTGAACTGATTGAAAATATCTTGTTAAATTTCTACTGAATCGCGGATTGATTTCAAAAGGAAAACTTGTAGTAATGTAGGATGCATTTCTAAAAGCAATTATAGGTAGGTAGGTTTTTTTTCTCTCGCCTGTACCGAGACTGAAATAAATATTTTCTTTCTTTCTTTCTTTTTTTACATTATGCTTGGAGTGTACCTATCTCATGTGTCTCTATCATATATCTCATGAGATATATGATAGATTCAGGAAATTTATTAAGAAGGATTTGTTATGTTATGTTATTAAGAAGAAAATGGTACTGGCGACTGGCGAGTACCTACCTACTACCTACTGTATATTTGATGAGAAACCAAACCATATTTTCAAACGTCTTGGTTACTCCCAATCCCTACTTCAATAATAACTAGGTCTAATAAAAAATTCTAACCAATCGAATGTAGATGGCTCTATTATATTTCTTTCACTCAAGCAATATTTCTTATACGGTCTAACATAAAATACATGATTGAGTAATAAAAACCATATAAACGTACTTCCGCGTCCATATCTGCCATTAAGATGGCGCACGAAACAATTCGGATCATTAAAATAAGTCACCCGTTAAGATATGTCGCGTTATTGTCACATTTTACTACTCAACTTCATAGCCAGGCCATGACCAGTGAATAATGGAGATAGGGAAAAGTTGCAGCTTTTGAATTCTTATATGCAGAGTAACTTTGTAGGAATAGAACAAGAATAGAACATAAGACTTTATAAATTCAAAGTTTCTTGCTCGTTCGCCCCAGCTATTTGGCTGCTAGGAAATATGGTTTTACTGTTTAGTTCAGGGACTCGTGGCTAAGTAGCAACCACGTGGATTGTATTATCTGTGAGGTTAAGCTACACTAGCCGCGGTCAGTCTGCCGATGGGTGACCATTTTGATACACATCGAGACCCCTCCGTGCCTCGGAGAGCACGTTAAGCTGTCAGTCCCGGTTGCCATACGAATATCTATGGCAGTCGTTACGGATAGTCAGAAGCCGAAAGTTTGACAACTGGTCTAACCTCCGAATGTCAGTATTACCCAGTAACTGGGTTGCGGGGGTTTGTTGACAGTCGCTCCGTGTAAAATACTGACATTCAGCCGCAAACATAGTTGTTTACAACCATAGTTGGGAAAAGGTGAGGAGGATGAATGAATACAAATATGAAGAGACGCCAGTCACCAGTTGCTTCGTGAAATGGAGCATTAAACCCTATAGAGTAGTAAATTCGTAATCACATCTGATTTGATTGAAATAAATTCCGCCAATTTTAAATTTCACATAACGCTTTCCTATTGGCTCGGGCAATGCAACATGCGGGCGTGGCATTGCGCGAGCCAATAGGAAGGCGCCAAAGCACGTTCCTATTAGCCTATTTTATATTTATCTATGCAAATCAGTAGAATAGTTTCGTAATTGGTTATTGGACAGCTCGTAATTCATTTCTATAGGGTTAAAGTTAGATGGTCCGCAATAAACAAACTAGCCTCCATATCATGGACGAAGGAACCGGTAGTTTTCTATTGATACATTCATCGTTTATTGTTAGCAATGTGAAATGAGGTCCTAAGAAATGCTAAGATGACGGAAGACTACAAAACAACCAAACACTAAAAGCTTTTTTCTTAGTTCCCAGCTCTGATACATTTACAACATCTCTGTACTACAATGCTTACATTAAGATTAGATGTAGCGTTTGCTAATCTTATCCTAGATACTGGTGTCGGCATTGATCAATAAATAGACAAATGTGCACACGCCCGTGTATTCGTCACACACGGTTTTCATGAAAGAAAATGAGTTTTGATATTACTACCAGCAGCATCTGTAATTTTTTTCATATTAATTTTTCGAATCCTTTGGAAGATTCTCGTTAAAAATGTTTTCAATGTACCTATCTACATACTTAGATTTTCTGCCCTTAACAATATTATGAGGTTTTTAATCATTCAAACATTGGTCTATTTCAAAGATCAAAAAATTCAGTTAATCTTCACATTTTTCTTGACATGTTTTAAATTTTTCAAGTGGGAATAAGAAGTGATCTTGGCTAAATTAATCTATAAACCTACCTAGTTTTTATAAGTCTTGTGACTGACTGACAGATGATGCATAGCCGTAACCACTGGGCTAAAGGTGATATGCCACTCGTCAAATTTATATGTCCAATGTGACTTTGATCAAAGAAATTGGATGATTTTCATCAAATGTTGTATGTAAAAAAACATTGATCATCAAGTAAATTGGATTAGAAGTTTTTAAACTTTCGCGAATTTCACTCATATTGAACTAAGTTTACGGGACTTGTCGCGCACAATTAAATCAAAATATAACAAACATTTTGACTAACCTCGACGTTTCGGTCAAGTTGCATTGGCCGTGGTTACGAGCTGACTCAAAAAAATAATTAAATTGAAATTAAATTGGATTATACAAAGAAATTGGACAAAGAAATTTGACCAGTGGTATACCCTTAGGAAGGTTTCTTGAAATTAACACCAAAAGTGATTTAACCGTGAACATAAATCAGTTAAGCAATACATTTTCTACACCATATCACCTGTCATTGACAACTAGCAATCCCATTGTATGGAAATAATTATTAATATTATAATAAAACAAAGTTTAACCGGATTAAATCGCGTATATTATTTAAATTGGTTTCCCTGACGTTTCGAAAGCTTTGCAGCATTTCGTGGTCGCAGGTAGACTAAGATGACAAGCGTCTTTACAAATATTTAAAAAAAAAAAAAAAAAAAATATCATGTCCCAAACAGCACGCAACACTGTAAAAGATAATGATATTGTGAGTGATTACTGCGTGCATCGAAACGATTTTAATTAATAATATTGTACGGTAGATTAAAATATTTTTTTAGAAATATTTGTAAAGACGCTTGTCATCTTAGTCTACCTGCGACCACGAAATGCTGCAAAGCTTTCGAAACGTCAGGGAAACCAATTTAAATAATATACGCGATTTAATCCGGTTAAACTTTGTTTTATTATAATGTGTAGTGATCGCGAAAACCTAAGAAGTTATTAATTATTAATACTATCCCCTTTTTGCGTTTTCTATGTAAAGTCGCAAATAATTCGCACCGTGTGAACCAATTTATGTTAAATGACACACATAAATCAGATTGTGAGAATACGATAACATTATACACACAGCTTATATACTCTTGATATTTCAACGCTATGATGAAAGATCCAATGGCTTTTTGTTCCTCTGACTGTATTTTTACTGCTGTATACGTATGATTTATCAATTGTAACCCTCATCTTGCTACATTTCTGATTATGTTGTACAGTCGACCGCAACTCAGTGGTAACACTTTGACATTGACAGCATCTTTATTTCTTAAGCAATAAGGGCGGTTTTCGAATTGAAGTGTTACCACTGTCATGCAGTCGACTGTTCATACACCCAATTTTTTTTTGTCTAACTTATTCCTTAAATAAAAGTTAGCCGGCGATCGAAAAACTGGCCTATACGTCATTGGTTATTAAAACCCTCTTTTCTTCACCAATAATAGAAAATCAATCCTTAAGGGGGTAAAATAGGGGTTGAAAGTTGAAAGTTCGTATGAAATCTTGCGAGCAATGTGCCCAGCCCACTGCCACTTGAGTTTGGCAATTCTTCGGGCTATGTTGGTTACCTTCATTCTCCTGCGAATCCCCTCATTTCTGATTCGATCTCGCAGAGATACTCTGAGCATAGTCCTCTCCATTGCCCTTTGAGTGACTTTGAGCCTTCTTATCAGGCCCATTGTGAGCGACCATGTGAGCGAGGATGACATTATTCATAGAAAAAATAAAATAAAGGCATTCTTCGTATTTATAGGTTACATTTTCCACTGAAACCTTCGTCGCAACATTGTCGCCATTGTACAACATTACGTGTTTTATGGTAAATTCTCGTTTTATTTCGCCGCTGCAAATGTCTCGTAAAATTGATGGTCAGCTAGTTTATGGCTGCAACTGGAATTGGAAGAAAAGGCGAGGAGTATACACAAAAGGAATGATTTTTCTTGCAATTGAACTACAGAACAGACAGTCGAAACACACAGTTATATTACGCGTACACGTTCAACATGTGAGAAGTAGACATGTTAATTAAACAAGCGCCGTGCATCTATGTGGGCACTACACAGGGAAAGGTGACATCAGCTGAGGTACAACATCAGCTGAGACCGCTAGGTCAAATAAATGCAAGCCCATTTTAGAATAAAAAAGAGATACAAGTTGAGAGCTAAATACCAGCACCCCAATCATATCGTTATAAAACAAAATAAGACACGGTCTATTGTTATTTATAGAAGACAAAATATTAGGTCAGACAACACATTTATCTTCTTGCATTATAATTTGTAAACTGCTGATATTCAGACTGCTTATCGCCTTGGTTTAGTATTTTTTTATCGCAAACTTAGACAGAAACATGAAACATTGCTGTTGATTATTACTATGATGGTAATGATTATCATAATGTTAATCCTGACATATATATATTTTACATTTGCATATTTTGCGGTTCTGGATTCCACCTCATCAACTCAGCCTATCGCAGTCCACTGCTGAACATAGGCCTCTCCCAAGTTGCGCCTCGCTCTTTACGTCGCCCAGCCATCGCCCAGCCACGTTCTTTAGGTCGTCGGTCCACTCGAGGACTCGTCTGCTCCAGCGGCCATCGGTCCTTCGACAGACATGGCCAGCCAACTGCCACTTCAGCTTACTGATCCTACAAGCTATGTTGTTCACTCCGGTTCTTCTCCGGATAATCTCGTTTCGGATTTTATCCTTCAAAGAAACTCCAAGCATAGCTCGCTCCATAGCTCGCTGAGCGACTTTGAATTTGTGGACTAGCCCAACTGTCCGTGTCCACGTCTCGGCACCATAAGTCATGACTGGCAGGACGCACTGGTTGAAGACCTTTGCCTTCAAACTTTGCGGTATAGGCGACGAGAAGACTCGGCGTAGTTTGCCAAATGCTGCCCAGCCCAGACGGATCCTCCTGTTGGCTTCTTTCTCGATGTTGTGTCTACCAAGCTGAATTGCCTGCCCTAGGTAGACGTATTCCGTTACAACTTCGAGTGCCGACCCTTCGACGAATATTGGCCTCGGCGTGACATGCATATTGAACATGACTTTAGTCTTGTCCAGATTCATGCCGAGACCGACACGTGGAGAGGCTCCGTTTAAGCTGTGCAGCATTTCGCCCAGTTGTTCCAGCGACTCAGCCATTACAACAATGTCATCCACCTACATTTAATATAATAAGTGCATGGATTCCACCTACATTTAATATAATAAGTGCGAAAGTAGTTCTGTGTTTGTTCCCACTAAGCCGCTGAACTGAAAATATAGGTAAGGATATACTATGAGACTCGCTGCTGAATTTCGTAACTCACTTGCAATCAAAATCATGTTGATGTATTCATTGCTACGTATATTTTGATAATCCATATAATCAGCAACTATGCATGCACCATCATCATCATCAGCATTTCAGCCGACAGACGTCCACTGCTGCACATCGAGTTATCATGGGGTTGAGTTGTCATGGAGTCAAGTTGACGGGGCTGAATTGTCAGGGTCGGGCTGTCTTGGGGTCAAATTGTCGTGATAACAGAGGGAGATGTAGACGTAGCTAGTGTAAGAAAAGTTTTCATACAGGTCTTTTGCTACTTTTTAGGCTATCAAGTCTGTCGCGGATAGGTACTCAATGAAGAAAAAAAAATCTGCCCAAGTGTGAGTCGGACCCACGCAGTTAGGGTTGCGTACCACCAATCAACCTGATACCCCATATTTACGAGAGTTTATCAAAAGACATCAACGAACGTACGCGAAATGTGAATTTTTGCATCTATTTCTTACGTAGGTACCACCACATATGTCTATGTTTGTCCTGTTTTTAGTATTTCTTGCTAAATAACATAGTAATAATATGCACTATAATCAGACCAAGTGTCACGCTGGTATGTATTACCGCTTTGAAGATAGAACAGGAACAAAAACGTTGAAAAAAATGCATGATTTTCGAGGTTTCTTGTATGGGGACCCCCTTTGGTTTTAGACTTTTTTATTTTTAGTATTTGTCGTGATAGGCACCATAGTAACACATATTCTGTGAAAATTTCAACTGGTTATCTATTACTGTTACAAAGATACAGCCCTGTGACAGACAGATGGACGGACGGACGGACGGACAGCGTAGCGAGAGTAATATGGTCCCGTTTGCACCCTTTGGGTACGGAACCCTAAAAAAGACCCAATACTTTTACCTTCATTAATGAGTTCACTTTTAATTGACTTTGACGTTGCCGCGATCGCCGCTCATGTTACCTGTTTGTTACTTTAACTTGTTATTCAAAACTTCAATATCGAAATTTAATTGCTATCGACGAAATTATACATTCTCATGCTATTGAAAACCTTTCAACCCTTGAGTTAACAGCAAATATTTTCACTATGTACCAGTCATCACTACATAGTATAAAACAAAGACACTTCCCGTTGTCGTTGTCCCTAATGTATGCTTAGATCTTTAAAACTACGCAACGGATTTTCATGCGGTTTTTTTAAATAGATAGAGTGATTCAAGGGGAAGGAAGGAGATCGCACGCGTTTTTCGGAGTTTAGAGGCTACTTTATCCAAAAGTAATATAGGTTATACTTTACGGCGAAGCCGCGGGCAAAGTCTAGTTAACAATATAAATATGAAATATAATGTAGGTACTTCCTCACAAAAGCACTTAAAAATTTACTACTAATTAGCATTCCCCAAACATTCAATCATCTGTATGTAAATGTATGTTAATTAATTTAACTAAATCTCGCATCTCTTGATTTTCTCATTCTATGGTGACACAATTTGGTGACATTGTCGTATATTTTGATGACATTGTCGTAAATTCTGATGACGTAATAGACACGCGTGGCATGCCCTTAACAAGAGGTCTCGTTAATTATTCACGAAGGTAGGTATGTAGATGAAAGAGGTAGAAAGTGGGAAGGGAGATGAAGTTGTTATTGTTACATAATAAAATTGTTCGGGGTTGGGGTTGATAAAGATAAATTCGTGTGAAAGATAATTAAAATCACTATACATACACCAAGATACACAATTAAAAGATGAAGATGGAAATAGCGAAGTAGCGACCGCGCAGATTGGCTGCACTTGCCGCGGTCAATCCGTGGATGGGAGACCATTTCGTTGAACACCGAGACCCCGCCGTGACTCGGAGAGCACGTAAAGCTGTTGGTCCCGGTTGTCATACCAATGTCTATGGCTGTCGTTACGGGTAGTCAGAAGCCTGAAAGTCTGACAACTGGTCTAACCTCCGAATGTCAGTATTGCCCAGTAACTGGGTTCCGGGGGTCTGATGGCAGTCGCTCCGTGTAAAATACTGATTTTCAGCCGCATCTGCTACGCGATTCAGAACCACACGATAACCAGTTGTCGACCGATTCGGTTTGTTATCCCTTTTTATCTCGTTGCGTGAATCATAAGATGAAACGAGATAACAAACCGAACCGGTCGACAACTGGTTATCGTGTGGTTCTGAATCGCGTAGCTGGTTAGACTGGAAGCCGACCCCAACATAGTTGGGAAAAGGCGAGGAGGATGATGACGCGGGAAAAGACGCGGACAAAGTCTAGTTTGTAATTAGTAAATGATCGAACCATACAGTGCGATGCCGCAATTAAGATGTACGGTGATTGACTCGTACAAAGCTGTACGACGTTTTTGTTTTGCAAGGTAAGAGCTACCCCTTATAATTTATAATAATTTATTTATTCACATAAAATCAATAACAAAAAAGGTGCTTATAAGGTTAGAACACTAATCCCTACACTAGGATTCCCTATCACATAGGGATTAGTTACTCCCATTAGGTATACGAGAAAAAAATATACATAGTGAGTGATGAATGACACAACTTATGTACTACAACTCCCGATGTTTTATAGAGCACAATAGTAAAATTAATCCTACTAAAAGTATGAATGTTTGTTTGTCCTTTAATCACACTGAAACGGCTGATCGGATTGGGATGAAATTTGGCACACAGATAGACCGTGTCCTGGATTAATGTATAAGATATATCTTATAGACCTGCTACGGAAGCGAAGGCGCAGGTGGTAGCTAGTTAAGGATATAACTTCAGCCGTGCGTGGTCTACGAAAGACATTTTTTTAGGGTTCCGTACCCGAAGAGTTCCAAACGGGACCCTATTACTCTCGCTACGCTGTCCGTCCGTCCGTCCGTCCGTCCGTCCGTCTGTCTGTCACAGGGCTGTATCTTTTGAACGGTAATAGTTAACCGGTTGAAATTTTCTCAGAATATGTGTTGATATGAGGTGTATCACGACAAATACTAAAAACAAAAAAAAGTCTAAAACCAAAGAGGGTCCCCATACAAGAAACCTCAAAAAACATGCATTTTTTTCAACGTTTTTGTTCCTGCTCTATCTTCAAAACGGTAATATATACCGGCGTCAAACTTGGTCAGATTATAGTGCATATTATGTAGTTTAGCATCAAATACTAAAAATAAGACAAACATAGACATATGTGGTGATACCAGCGTAAAAAAGACATGCAAAAATGCATATTTCGTACACTGTGCGTTGATGTATTTTGGTAAACTCTCGTAAATTAAATTAGTTTTTATGGGGTATCAGGTCGTTGAGAGGTACGGAGCCCTTACTGCGCGAGTCCGACTCGCACTTGGCTGGTTTTTTTGTATTGTAGTTATGTAAGAATTGCACCCCAAAGGCATTTATCAAGTATTTTCTGGTGAAAATTTACCTTCATCCTGAACTTATGAAACTTGTCATATTGCGGACATCAAACTGCCTACAAAGGAAATTATTGTTGCCCTAAACCCTTCTAAAATTGTTCGTTGTGGTCTATGGGGAAGACCCATGTCTAGTGGACATTTGCGGCCAGCCCCCGATTAAGCGGGGGTTCATAGTACGAAATTAGTGTCTAGTGTCGTAAAATTAAATAGTTTGACTACTGTAGCCTTGACCCTTAGGTATAGTCAACATCAAACTAAGTGAAAATTGTTTAAAAAAAAAAAAAAAAAATCATGACTTTAAACGGGGCGAATAATTTTTTCATCGAAAAACGATAAAGAATTTTTTTGTGAATCTTCTATTCTACAAATATCATAAATGTGAAAGTTTGTGAAGATGTTTGGATGTTTGTTACTAAATCACGTTGAAACGAATGAAAGACACAGATAGACTATGACCCGTATTAACATATAGGCTACTTTTTATCCCAGGAAAATGTATAGTATTCGAGGGATGTGCAATAAATGTTTCCGTGAAAACCCGATTTGTACGCAGGCAAAGCCACGAGCAAAGTCAGATAAATGTGAAAAATGTTGAAGATGCTTGGATGTTTGTTACTCAATCACGCTGAAACGGTTGAACGGATTTGCGACACACAAATAGACCATAACCCGTATTAACATAATTATAGGCTACTGTTTATCCCGGGAATGTATGCAGTTCTCGAGGGATGTGCAATAAGTGTTTTTTTTTTTTTTTTCGAATGGACTCTCGCACGTGGTACCGAAGTACCATCTCTGCATAACCGGGCTTAGTTGGCGGAGAGTCCCATGTGGGACTCCATTCGCCGAAGGTTTTTCCCTATTCCTAAATACTTATAAACTAAAGACGCGGTTTCAATACCGCAAGCGTGCGTCCCCCAAGGGGGGGGCTCGAACCTCGCTGGGGGATTGCAGGGGGACCCCGCCATTCCTATGTCCCCCTAGCAGCCGTTGCTGCATCGAATTTTTCCTCGAAAGTGGCGGACTTTCGGTCTATCGAGTGGCGCGCTAAACGCCGTTAATCGGCAAGCCTCGCCGGCGAGGCTAAGACCTACCTAAAACCTAAACAGTGACTACGCAATAGCCTGCTCCTAGGAACTACTCTAGAACATAGGGCCGGTCTCGCGTGACGAGATTATCTCCGGTTGCTACACCGTGAGGGCGTCCCCAGGGGGGAGCTCGGACCTCGACTCAGGGTGCAGCAGGGGGACCCCGCCACCGGTCCCCCCAGCAGCTGCTGCGTCGTATTGTGTTTCTGTTTCTCGAGAGTCGGACTCTCGGATTCTGTGTGGTTGTCGCGTCGGTCCTCGCCGGCGGGGACGATATTTTGGACGACGGCGTCGGAGTGTACTTGTCTTTTTATCTTACTCCTGGAGGAGTGTTATAGCATCATCGGGTTCGATGAGTGCAATAAGTGTTTCTGTGAAAACCCGATTTATACGCAGGCAAAGCCACGAGCAAAGTCAGATAAATGTGAAAGTTGATGAAGTTGTTTGGATGTTTGTTACTCAATCACGCTGATACGGTTGAACGGATTTGCGACACACAAATAGACCATAACCCGTATTAACATAATTATAGGCTACTGTTTATCCCGGGAATGTATACAGTTCTCGAGGGATGTACAATAGTGTTTCTGCGGTAAGCTGAAAGTTGTTCAATAGCATGCCCTAAATAAGCTCTTCAAAATATAATCACGCATTTCGAAACACGTTGTAACTGGATTCGTAGTGTGAGCTTTTATTCAATGTAATAATGCATTCAGGATGTTGTTGGGGCTGCCTCGGTTTTGCAGTGCATCGGGCATGTTTGCTGAAGCGAGATTGGATGATTTCTACGCCATTATGCGCAAGCAATGTGCCTTGATGCTGAGGCGATTCCGGGGTAGTCCTAATAGTATTCTAACCACACTGGCGGATAAAATTAATGGGCCATTTATCAGGAACTGGGCGGGTATACATGTACGGAGAGACATGTATCTACCTAATTAGGAAATTTTGTGTTGTTTGATTATATTACTAACAATAGGTTAAGGTCATACTATCATTATATGGATCTGTGATCTGAAATAAAGATTTTGTTTTTATTATTATTGACTGCCTCGTTGGTCTAGTGGTCGCAAGCGCGACTGCTGAGCGTGGATGACCCCACGCTCGGGCTCCGGGTTCGATTCCCGGGTCAGGCAAAGTGTTATTGGGTTTTTTCATTAGGAAATTCTCAGTAGCAGCCCGGAGTCTGGTATTGTGCCCGGTTAATGGCAATAGGCTCGCCCCCTATTACATGGGACTTGTAACATAATTGGCGAAATGTGGGTGTACCTACTATACACCTCTGCCATCCCCTTCGGGGAAATACAGGCGTGATATTATGTTATTATTACAAATAAAACATCAAGGTAGTTTTACTTTATTTTACTGTTTAAATAACACCATGCAACTCCTTCCAATTTAACAAAACCAGCTTTTCTATACAATTTACAAGCATTAACATTATCTTTTAAACAGTACGCAGACACATTTTTACCATCTTTCAGTAAAATATTACTGACTAATTTTAATAGTAGCTCTCCGTATCCTTTCTTCCTATGTTCTTCGACAGTATACATATGTAGGAGATTACCTGCAAAATAATAAAGCATCTATATATTATTATTTAAAATACACATCAAATATTGCATTATGTGCTCCATATAGTTCTTGGTGTGTGTACTCCTCCAAACCTCAGTAGGCCAGCGTGGTGGACTAAACAAGATAATTGAAAAACCTCTAAGTACTAACTTCGTGTTACGATCTTGAATAACGTTTTTTTTACGACTTTGGCCAAAACTAAACAGGATAGACAACATTTTTTTTGTTCATTTAAATTGTGCAAAATTTGCGTATATTATGGCTCAAGCAAGCCCGAGCGCGTTTGTACTAGCCACGCAGCCCCACCGCGGTGCCGAAGCGTCTCCCAGCCGACCTCTCGTCGGCCGCCTAGAATATGCAAACTACAGAGAATTTTCATATTTTTGAATGAAAAAAAAAAGTTTCGATTTTGAAAAGTCTCAGATCAAACGTTGTTCAGGCTCATAATACAAAGTTAGTGCAAAGAGGTTTCGGGTAATTATTGAATTGAAAAAATTCAATTTACTTTTTTTTGTTTCGCGTATAAGGCCTGAATCCGTCTCATTTTGAGAAGAGGCCCGGACCCTGCAGTGGGATATTTAGGTCAGATAAGTCCTTTGTCCTTTGACTTTTGTTGTATTTTCCTAAAGACAGTTTTTTTTTCCGTAACTATCTTTGTGCAGAAATAGTGTTAAATAAATAAATAAACGGGAATATAAATACCTGATTCATTAATGAAGACCCAAGTGATTAAGGTATTTTTCAAGAAGAGGCCGTATCCAGATTTGGTGTTGATGAGCAGTTTAAAGTACAAAAGTGATGTGGGGTAGCGATGAGGCCATGTCGAGTCCAGTATATCAAGGTGTTCCATTGATAGAAGCTTGAAACTGATGTTTTGAGGAAGACTGTGAAGAAAAATAAATAAATTATTTATTGGCACTTTAAAATGGTTTAACAAAAATGAGATTAAGTAGGTAGGTACATAGTAAAAGGGCTTTATCACTAATGTTGAACCGTTGGTGCCTGTACTAGTGTAAAAGACTGTATCACAGGCATCAGCGACTTCCACTTATGAGGTACAGTACATGTAAAGAACTTTAAGAAAACTTGTTTCTTTTTTTTTGAGAAAATCAATTCATTGATTCAAAAGAGAGGTTGTTAATTCTTTTAAAATTAAAGAGCGCTGGTAGTATAATCAACAGCATATCGGTATGATACCATAGATATCGATATGACTGCCTCCTTGGTCTAGTGGTTGCAAGCACGACTGCTGAACGTGGGGTTCTGCGTTCGATTCCCGGGTCGGGCAAAGTGTTATTGGGTTTTTTCATTAGGAAATTCTCAGTAGCAGCCCGGAGTCTGGATTTGTGCCCGGTTAATGGCAATAGGCTCGCCCCCTATTACATGGGACTTGTAATATAATTGTCGAAATGTGGGTGTACCCACTATACACCTCTGCCTACCCCGACTATAACATAACTGGCGAAATGTGGGTGTATTATTACACCCACATTTACCTCTGCCTACCCCTTAGGGGAAATACAGGCGTGATGTTATGTTATGTTATGTGTTACCATATATACGCAGTTCACGAACCTCAGATTTTGATTTTGTTGCTTAGGTAGGTAAGGCATGGCATCAGTTTCAATGATTTTCCTAGGATCTAACTTGTACGATAGAATTCTACATCTATCCTACATCATCTTCCTCCGAGCCTTT
This sequence comes from Asteroscopus sphinx, assembly GCA_949699075.1. Classification (NCBI taxonomy): domain Eukaryota; kingdom Metazoa; phylum Arthropoda; class Insecta; order Lepidoptera; family Noctuidae; genus Asteroscopus; species Asteroscopus sphinx. The sequence goes on from OX453017.1 coordinate 19,413,386, forward strand.
TCCCAATTATATTGGAATCGGTTTCCAGTCTAACCAGATGCGGCTGAACATCAGTATTTTACACGGAACCACTGACATCAGACCCTCGCAACCCAGTTACGGGGTAACTCGGAAATTTGGAGGTTAGACCAGTTATCAGACTTTCAGGCTTCTGACTACCCGTAACGACTGTCATAGATATTCGTATGACAACCGGAATCGACAGCATAACGTGCGCTCCGAGGCATGGAGGGGTCTCGATGTGTAACGAAACGGTCACCCATCCACAGACTGACCGCGGCATGTGCAGCTTAACCTTGCAGATCGTACAATCTGCTTGGTTGTTACTTCACCACGAGGCCCTTCTGTCCTACATGGTCATAATAATATATTGCTGTGGTGAGCAGTGATGACTTTAGAGGAAAACATAATCGCGCTGTTAAAAGACAATTTAGGTTTATCAATAAAACCTTACAAAATTAGAAGGTATCGCACTGGATAAATGAGTTCCAAAGTTTACAAAAGCGTATGAATGAATTAAACAATGCAACTCTATGATGTCTTCATGACTCAGTTTGGTGAACGCGACTGGCAGTACCATTAAGGCAACAGTCTAGGGTGGTACCTATTGCATTTTTGGCATGGGCAAAGCATAACCAGGGAACTGGTTCTAGTGCTAAACTAACCAAATCGAGCTAATGTCAAATCCTAGAAAAAATCAGTACGAATTTACACTAACTCGAGTTCAAATTCAATTGATACAGATCTCGATCCAGTCTGATAGATTGAGACTGAGATTACTGAATAGCAAGCTCACTTCTGAATCCGCAGTGAAAAGTAGTAAAAACAATACGAAATAAGAGATGTCACTGCGTATTCAGAAGTGAACTCATCAGGGAGTTTTTACAGAATAGCCACACAGGGCCTTTAGCTCGTTTCGCCATACTTATAAAGAAAGAAAAGAAAAGAAAGAAAGAAAGAAAGATTTTATTTAGCACAGGACAGTGACAGCACAACAAATAACATTAAATAAAGTACTAAAATATATATAAGTAAAACATGAGGTTGCTGTCGGGTATGCCCATGCCAAAAGGGTCACCAACTCAGCATGTGCTGGCGTTGAAACGTCCAGCGCTGATTTTCAGTTGGCACCCTGCAGCGACACACGGACGGAGGAACTGTGTTTATAGATAATTATAAGAAAGTACATATATTGGTCTGGGGTAAAAAAAAATATGTGTTTAAATAAATAAAATAATAAAAATAATAAAAGAAAATGTATATTAATGAATAAGATATGAGAGTGTGAAGGAAAAATGGATAAAAATAAGTACAAAATAAGTACGTTATAAGTACTTACCATAAAAAAACATAACTTTCCACAAAGTAGCACAATGAAATTTTTGCAGTAGTTAAATAGTTCTCATTGTGGAATGAGGGTGCTATATCAGCAATTAGATGTCTTTAACCGAATAAAGCAACAATAAATAAAACTGAACATGTAATTTACATACGTAAGCATATGTTAATAAAGTTTAACTATGATGTATGGAGATATCCACGTAATACGTACATAAAATGACATAAGAGTCGTAATAATGCATAAAAATACCGTTATGTTATGCGTGTTTGGTGACGCCCTTGTTATCTAAAGTTGTTTATTCAGAGAGGTTAACTTTTCATCGTCATCGTTATGATCATTCACATCTTTATCAACCCACTGATGGGCGTAAACCTAAGCTTTTACGATATTATTCCGTTTTATCAAAGCAGATGTACAGTCAACAAATCGGAATCATGACCCACTCCGCCGATAATTCGTATGAAATTGTCAAACCAGTAAAATTTTCTTCTTATCAGCATCGTGCTGCACTTAGGGCATTTTTAATAATAAGGAACCTGCGTTAATACGTGTCAGAGGTCTATGAAATTTTGAGCTTTGTTATTAAATGCAATAGATTAATAATTGAATAAAAAGTTACGTTTTTGATAAAGCTAGAATTATGTTTTGAATTTCGAATGTTAATTCAAACAGTCACAGTTATGTCATCCCGCATAGTTTACCTATAGAAAGATGTAAACATATTTTTTTCAATAACCTATACATATAAAATACATTGGTAAACTAACTGTCACTGCCCAATAAAATTGATAACAAGTTTGTTGTCAGGGAAATATATTTAAGCGAAATTCGACCAATACAATTAGGTCGAATTTCACTTAAATATATTTTTTAAAGAATTTTTGTAGAAAATTAAGTTTATGGTGGGTTCACAGATAGTCTGTGTGGTGGGTCATGATTCCGTTTGCTCGAGTGTACTTATATGATATAACTAGATGTTGCTCACTACTTGAATGACACATCGTTCAGTGATAAGTCCATCTTGACTTTATGTTTTAGTGATGTATCATTGAGTGACCTAGTACATACTCGTATCACCAAAGATGTACCATTGAGTGAAACACATAACCAAAGACGCATCATTTAATCTCTATTTTTTCTTAATTATCTTATTTAGTAAACAATCTTGGTATGTCTTTTTAATGTCATTCGTCTATAATAATTATTAAAAGACATTGGGTTAGCAATTTTACACACTAAATAACATTTTTAACCCTAATTACATGTGCAGAACTAGTAATTTTATTTTATCAGTAGTTATTTGAATAAAGAGACATGCCAAGATTGTTTACTTCTCTTACTACTTTTTGTTTACTTTTCTTATGTATTATAAGTAAGTATTTACAAAAAAAAAAAAAAGTATATAAGTATTATATCCATTGTCTAGTACCCATATCACAAGCTCTGCTTAGTTTGGGACTAGATGGTGCTGTGTAAAAATGTCCCGAAGATATTTTTTTTTTTTATTTTACTAAATAAGACAAGACAGAAAAAACAGACTGTAGTAATTTCGTGTACATCCGCTATCACACTTGACTATAGGTTTTTCCGACGAAGTGTCATCACCATCGAAGTTTTGTTTACTTGAAAAATATTGCGGTAGTTTCATGCAGAAATCCACGGGGAAAAGAAAATTTAGAACTCATTATTATTCAGTAATTACTTGATTAGAAGATTAATAAGATTATATTTAGAGGCTGGCTGGCGGATCATGCAGAACTATACTTCCTCTAACACCAATAATATGTAAGACGTTTCGTGCAAATAAACATTTCATTTCTGTTCCTAACTTGTGGGTGTCACTTCTTCTTCTATCGTGTCGACATAAGCTACATAATGATAATAGCTCATGCCGTGGGAAAAATATTAGCCAGTCAGCAGGTTGGTAGCGGGGCTGACTGCCCAGGGTGCGCCGGACGATCAATTAAATATCGTCACTCGTGGAGGCTCTTTTAATGCATTTTTAGGTGTTATTAGAATTCTCAGTGGCAGCCCGGAGTCTGGATTGGTGCCCGGTTAATGGCAATAGGCTCGACCCCTATTACATGGGACTGATAACATAACTGGCGAAATGTGGGTGTACTGTTACACCTCTGCCTACCCCTTCGGGGAAATACAGGCGTGATGTTATGTTATGTTATGCCATTAGAGTGCCCGTTAACGTCTAATACTGTAGTACAATGAGCGGCCAAAGGGAGATTTGCTACAATCACCACGGCAGACAAATCATAATATAGGTAAGTGATCTTCATTTGTAGATACTAGATATTAAACATAGGAGGACGCTCCAGCCCAATTTCCTAGACTCAAAGTAATAAATTAATTTATATTCCCAGATCAACAAAAAAAATAACAATTAACTCACATTACATCTTTAAAATAAGGTGTACTTTCATCCAACATAAAGGTTTCTGAAGGTAATATCAGTTTTATTTCCACATCGACGTCTGTAACTAGTTTCTTAATACACTCAATCACATTGCAGGGGGCATATGGCACTATAATTGATCTCTTCCAATCTATAACTTTTGTTTTCCTTAATGCTGCTCCAAGGTTTTCTGTGTCGTCGCTTGGACATTGAATTATTATTTCGTAAAATTCATCCTGGAATTGATAAGACAATAGTTTTAACATAACAACATAACATAATATCACGCCTGTATTTCCCCGAAGGGGTAGGCAGAGGTGTATAGTACACCCACATTTCGCCAGTTATGTTATAGTCCCATGTAATAGGGGGCGAGCCTATTGCCACTAGCCGGGCACAAATCCAGACTCCGGGCTGCTACTGAGAATTTCCTAAAGAAAAAACCTAATAACACTTTGCCCGACCCGGGAATCGAACCCAGGACCCCACGATCAGCAGTCGTGCTTGCGACCACTAGACCAATAGTTTTGACACATTTAAATTAAATACCTAATTATTTTGTATTTTAGTCAAATTCGGATTGACTTGAGGATACTGCTGCCCATGTTCTTTATATAGTAGGTATAGACCAATGGTTTTGAACATTTGGGTCTATAGAGTTGGAGGGGCATCGCAGTCACAAACAATAAAAAAAAACACTGGACCCTGAGTAAAACGCCTTAGTAATCCTATGTCTAGTGAAGGGTGGGGGGGGGGGGGTAGTTCGGCCTTTTTTACAGCATTGGTATGGACTATTATAGCATCTGCTTATCATAATTTCAGCCGTAAGACGTCCACTGCTGGACGTAGGCCTCCCCAAATAGGGGGAACATGCCATAATCGCCACGCCTGGCAGGCGGGTTGGCAATCGCAGTTGGTTGGATAAATACTCAGAAAACGCTACTGCCCATCCTCTGGTGAATCCCTTAGTCGCCTTTTACGACACCTATGAGAAGAGATAAGGGTGATGCTATTCTTTACGTCCGGCACCGCACGGAACTGCAGCTGCGGCATCTGCTTATAGTCTTATACTAATTCTATATAGGTATAATGTCGCCCATCGAATAGTAGGTACAAAGTGTAGTTATTTTCTGGAAAGTACGGACTACCTGTAACATGCTGTAACGGATTACCTGTATGGACTGTGTCCGTCTAAATATAAATTCATAATAACATTAAATAATATAATAATAATAATAATACAAAGTTGACAAAATTATGATAGCAATCGAGCAGTCGCGATCCGATTTTATTATTATCAGCTCGTTCACATGCTAGCTCCATCTACGTAGAATTTAGAAAGTTCGTTTAGAGATTAGTTTACATAAATGCTGTCAGATGGCAGTATAATACACTTAATTGTAATTGTAAACTTGTTGCACTGATTTTATGGTAAAACTAATTAGCACATAAAAATATTGTCTGTCCTAAGATTTAGAAATTCGCCTTTCAGTATCAATAATAGAACAAGTTTGATAAGCTATGTACCTACCTAAATCAACATTTTATTTATTTATTTATTAGCTTTATTTTATCCCTTACAAGTTAGCAAGTAGTTCTTATCTACTATTTTGTGGCGTGTAGGTACTTATTTATTTGTTAGTAATGTTAGTTTTTATTTAATTTTTCCTTAAATTAGGTTAGTATTTTTAGGTGTAGGTATCCGTGTAAGGGCCGCCTTTTGCGGTAAAAGCCTCCTCCAAACCGTGCCAGGTGGCTCTATCTTGTGCCCGTCTGGGCCATCAATCATCAAAATCAACATACCTAATTAGAAAAAGATGGAGATAATGATAGAGATACCTAACTAAAATTAACATTTTTTTTTTTTATCAGACAACAATAATCTATGCGTTAGTTAAATACTTACTTGTCTGTGGTTAAATAATACTTAAACTATGTTAGTAATGTGATATCTTCCAGTCCAGTCCAGTGGTGCCTAACAACTGTATAAAATTATTCAGAACTGGCGAATCAAATTTATCCAGTAACATCTTCACAAAGCTATTAGGACTTGACCGCGTTCTCCGTAAAAGTGAGGGCGTCTTATTATTACCTACCTTTTCATTGACAGCAACCATGCCATTTTTCGCTTCACCAAAAGGGCAATATACTTTGAAATCATATTCAATCCCTTTATGAATCCACTGTCTCTGTATTTCTAGCACTGTATATCCTGAGATTCCTCTCGGCCAGTCCTTTTTGAAGGCACTCTGAAGTACGCACCATCTTTCTGAAGGTAAATACTGCAATGGCTCTTGTGACATTATTCGCGTCTGATTTTCTGCACTAGTTTATAAATAGTGTGGTGTTGTGTGCTGGTCCTTTTATCTATGCCTTTGTTGCTTTTGTATTGAAACTGGCCTTTGCTTGTGGATTTGCTTGTCTTTTTAGTAATACGTGATTATTTAGTAGTTTTTTTATTTTACTTGGTGATTATTGCTATTATCTAGGTCAACGAGGTTAGCAGTAGTTCAATAATTAATTGCTTAATTAAATCATCATCCTCCGAGCCTTTTCCCAATAATGTTGGGGTTGGCTTCCAGTCTAACTTGTCTAACCATATGCGGCTAAACATCATTATTTCATACGAAGCGACTGCCATCAGTCCCTTGTAACTCAGTTACTGGGTAATACCGACATCCAGAGGTTAGACCATCATCATTCTCCTGCCCTTATCCCAATTTATTTGGGGTCGGCGCAGCATGTATTTTTCTTCCATACATCTCTATCAGCCGTCATCTCCGTGTTCACTTTCTTTCTTTTCATATCATCTTTCACACAATCCATCCATGTTTTCTTCGGTCTGCCTCTTTTCTTATAGCCATCCACATTCATACTTAAAACTTTCCTCGTAATATGCTCCTCATTCCTCCTCATCACATGTCCATACCATGATAATCTGTTGCTACTTAACTTCTCTGTCACTGGCGCTACTTTTAGACTCCCTCTTCCATACTCATTCCTTATCCTATCCATTCTCGTTACACCACACATTCCTCTCAACATTCTCATCTCAGCTGCATGCACTTGCCTTTCATTAATTCCTTTCGTAGCCCAACATTCCGATCCGTACAGGACAGCAGGTCTTATCATGGTCTTATAGATTTTCCCCTTCAGTTTAAGGGAAATTTGGGAGTCACATGTAGTTCCCGTGACCTGCCGCCATTCGGATCGGATCCGGAGGTTAGACCAGTTGTCAGAATTTCAGGCTTCTGACTACCCATAACAACTGCCATAGATATTTGTTTGAAAACGGGACCGACAGCATAACGTGCTCTCCGAGGCACGGAGGGGTCTCAGTGTGTAACGAAAGGGTCACCCATCTACGGACTGACCGCGGAAAGTGCAGCTTAACCTCATAGATAGTACAATACACGTGGTTGCTACTTCGCCACGAGCCCCTTATTTTTAATTAAATGCATATACTAAAAAATTAAAGTACATATAATTCAAACAACTTTATATTTCTTGTCCTTTTGTCTATGAAAGCTAGTATTCTGTTACAATCAAGGGTTTTGTTTCCGCCTGTAACCATGACTTATAACTACAGCTAAGTAACTACAGCAAGATTGAGTGGAGACCCCGAAACGGCAAACGCAGCGTAGGGCGCCCCCCGGCCAAATGGATCGACAACCTAAAGAAGGTAGCTGGAAATATATAATAAATGCGGAAGGCGGATGACCGAGTGTTGTGCCCAACTTGGGAGAGCCCAGAGTCCAGCAGTGAACAGTGATAGGCCGAGTTAATTGATTTGATTAAGGTACAGCAAGGTTAAAAACATACAGAAATATATTTTTCAGTTGCAATGACACCTTGTAGGATTTGTTCAATGACATAAATTCCAGTGCATTGCACTATAGCTGTTGCATAATGATAAGATAAGTTTACAGCCACGGTTATTAGATTGTAATAAATAAGATGTAACTAGGCAAGTATTGTAAATGTTTTGCATGGATACAGATTGCAGTTATTAATTTAGGAGATAAAACTAAAGAAATGTAAACATCTCGTCTCTATTATGTGTACTAATGAAAATTAATCAATCTTACTTTAATATTATAAATGTGTTACTAAAGATGTTTGTTACTCAATCACGCTGTAAGGGCTGAATGGATTTAGATGAAATTTGGCATACAGATAGAACAAAGCCCGGATTAACATACTACTTTACTACTTACTATCCCGGGAAGATGAATAGTTCCCGAGGGATGCGCGATAAACGACATCATAATACTATTGTTACATTGTTTTAGAAAATAAGGAGAAATAAAGTAGTTGTTGTATGTAATGATCTTGTTTTTCTTTGAAACTTCCATTCCCTGCAGAAAGGGCATCAGTTTGACCTTTTTTTATGAAAAACTGAAACAGCACGGAGGTCATGACTGGATGAGTCGGGCACAAGACCGCCAGGAATGAAAAAGGAGGAAAGAGTCCTACATCCAAGACTGGATAAGTGACAGGCTCCAATGATGATGATGATGATTGACAGTCTAGTATACAAAAACAAAACTGAAGTTATAAAGCAAATTTTGTTTCAGTGAAAACGTTTTATCGTTTTTCTCAAAATGTAGTATTTATGACTGATGCCCTTTCTGCAGGGAGCGATTCAATTTAGGGAACTGCAATATTGTGCGAGGTACAAATTCAAAACAAATGAATGTGGGCTTCATCACTTCACTATTCGCAAAAGTCAACGAACTTTCACAACCTATGGGAAATATTTAGCGGTGACATAAAATAAGTATTCTATGTATTCATCGAAACGGTACTGAAAAGTAATGGGAGATGAGAATATAAGTTTATATAGTAGTGGAGTGCCTTGGAAGTTTGACCTCGGACACAGGTTAACCATAAAACTGTGCCTCGGAACCCAATTACTGTGAATTAATATGTAAAACCTTCTGAATTATGTTTTTTAGATAAAATACTAAAATCAAACAGGGTTCAAGATACGTAATACATTAAACGGTAGAACTTAAAAAAAAAAGTCACAAAAAATAATAGAAAAATAAAACAACTGTAGCAATGTGTTTCAACGTGATCTCGATTGATGAAGCTGTAGTTATTATTAACATTAACATAACATAACATCACGCCTGTATTTCCCCGAAGGGGTAGGCAGAGGTGTATAGCACACCCACATTTCGCCAGTTATGTTATAGTCCCATGTAATAGGGAGCGAGCCTATTGCCATTAACCGGGCACAAATCCAGCATCTGGGCTGCTACTTAACTGAGAATTTCCTAATGAAAAAACCCAACAGCACTTTGTCCTACCCGGGAATCGAACCTAGGACCCCACGAGCAGCAGTCGCGCTTGCAATCACTAGACTAAAGAGGCAGTTATTATTAAACACTATTAAATGCATTAAGAAACCAAAAACCGCGTGCTCTTCGGAAGCAACCGTAGTTACTTATGTTATAACTTACGTACCAAAGACAAGGGTGGGTTGGTCTTAACTTGGTAACCTCTCTCACTTTGAAAAGTTTGTAACGGAGTTGACACTGATGGACTTCGACAGTTATTACGTGGGAGGCCCCAGAATGGACTACTTGGAAGAATCACTAAACCTTTCACAGAATTCACGAAAATGAAAATTGATTTTCTTTTTCGGGGACAAAACTTTTGTTATTTTATTATTTTAACGCATTTTACGCATGCGAAGCGAATTCTTAAGATTTAAATTGTGGAAAGAAAAAAAACACTGGCTAAAGCACTGGCGTACTGAGCCAGGAGTCGCAGGTTCGAATCCTGCTCGTGAGCGATTTTTTCTTTCCACAATTTAAATCTTTAAAACTTTTGTTGTTTGGTTGCTTACAAAATTTTCATGTCACGGTTTTGTTGTGTAATAGCCCAGTTGCTGATGAATGTATAATTAAAATTAAAATTTCTTTATTGTGCCAAAAATACGTGGGACACTCAGAAAGTTTTGCGAAACTAAAAAAAAATGTTCTATACGTACATATATTTTTATCAAATCTTTTCAAAGTACTTTCCACCAGCCTCTATACAAAGATTCATGCGCCTAAACCAGTTTTCAAAACACTTTTTCCAGTCCGCCGCAGACACCTCGTTTACAGCCTGCTCGAACGCAGCCAGCGCATCTTCCGGCGACGAAAATTGTATCCCTTTGAGCTGATTTTTTATTTTTGGGAATAAAAAGAAGTCACACGGTGCTAGATCAGGGCTGTAAGGAGGGTGACCCAGGAGTTTGACTGGCGTGCTGTCCAGGAAGTCCCTCGTTTTGAGTGCGGTGTGCGCAGGTGCATTGTCGTGATGGAGCAGTAGCCCGCGGAGCCCTGTGTTTGGTCGCTTGTTGCTTATAACAGAGAAAACTTCTGGCAAACATTTGGTAGTATACCATTCGGCATTAATGCTTCTTTGATCCCGTAAGGGAATTGATACCAAGTGGCCAGTCAAATTAAAAAAGCTAGCGATCAAAATCTTACCCCCGCTTCTAGATCGCTTCACTTTGGTAGGCGTTGGCTCATTTTGAAACACCCAAACAGTCGACTGGCGCTTGGTTTCTGGGTCGTATTGATAAATCCAGGACTCATCACCTGTAACGATGTCGTAAACACGCCGAGACGAGCCTGCTTCAAATTTGTTAAGCATATCACGGCACCATTCCACCCGGGCCTGCTTCTGAGCATCGGTGAGGTTGTGCGGCACCCAGCGTGATACTATCCTCCTCACGCGAAGATGGCTGTGTAGAATCTCGTGAACGCTTCCCGATCCAATCTTCAATATGTGTTGAATCTCCTGATATGTAATTCGCCTATTGTCTTGGATTAAATTTTTCACTGCTAGCACGTTTTCTTCGGTAACAGCCGTCAAAGGGCGACCGCTTCTTTCGTCATCCCCCAAAGTTGGTCGACCGCGCTTGAATTCGTTATACCAACGATACACGGTTGCCTTGGAAGGGCCTACATCCATGAATGCCATTTGAAGTCTATCGTACGATTCATCCGGTTTCAGGCGACACTTGAAATCGTATAAAATCATAGCTCTAAAATGTTCCCGGCGCAGATCCATATTTCAGTGAGACACAATACTTTGAATTAACTCGCAAAAAATGTGGAGGGAAATTTTGAAATTGGAACTTACTTATTTTTACTTATAAATAATCATATTTTCGAAAAACATTATAACTGGCCAGTCTCCCATATATAAAAACTTTTTTTCGCAATACTTTCTGAGGGGCCTGGTATATATAACATTGGTTGAAGCCCTAGACCTAGCCGTTCTGGTATTGGGTGTAAGTGAAAAATAAGACATTATATTAGGTGGATGATAGCTATTTCATGTGCTTACTGTTATCAAAATAAGTGTTAATATTATAATAGAACAAGTTTAACCGGATTACGTCGCGTATATTATATAAATTGGTTTTCCTGACGTTTCGAAAGCTTTGCAGCGCGTTTGCGTTTTATTATAATGTGTAGTGATCGCGAAAACCTAATAAATTATTATAGTAAGTATTCTTGAAAATAACTTGGATTATTAATACTTACACTCGAAATGTGTAGGTAATTGCCTAGACGTGATTGCAGATGCGATGCATTTAAAAAATCTCAAATTTCAAATTCAATTGCCATAGGAATGCATTTAGGTACATTTTATACAAACAAAAGATAATTCTGAATAAGACCTAAACATTTTGAGCAAGTCTTAATTAAGTCTTTGGATAACTCGTTAGTTACTGTTAAAAACTTGCCAAAACGCAATATATTTGAAAAACAGAAGAAGGCTCTTTTTCAATTGGTAATTGTATTTAAAATAAGTAGATGATTATTAAAATGTTGTCTCCTCTTAATCCAACAACCCAATATGCCAACCAACAGACATCCCTATTTCTATACACTTGGCAGCACTGAAACAAGAACGCATTCAGCTCCACAAATGTGAAGTGATACACACCTCATTTCTACAGAATTATAGACTTTAAGCCCTTATGATATGGTCGATATTTCTTTGGCATTTCCGAAATTATTAGCCCGGATTTTCATAAATGAGCATAACTTTCTGTGTAATCTGTATTGTAAGATGTTCATACGAGAATATGAAGTACCTACCTAGATCGTGAAGTGGCGGGAAAGTACTCTTAAGAAAATTGTCTATGAATCTTATGACGCTTATAATGAGTATCTTCCTGTGTTAGGCGGTGATGATAAGCCGTTAGCACAGATTAATGATATATGTACTAGACCATTAGCGCCACTTTTGTGACTGTGACTTTAGGATGTAGAGAGAGATTTTCACACTGAAGGCCAATTCACGTAACTAAAGAAATGCAGTTGCAGTGCAGTTGCAGTTAAGTTTCGATCAAAACAATGCTTTTCGTATTCTCTTATCTACGACGATCGCTGTCAGAAACGAAATGCGGCGTCACTGCAACTTGATCGGCGCGTCATGAAATTACGTGAATTAGGGCCCTGTGGGGTAATTGCTACGAGGAAAGAACCTACTTACGGTAATTGTGTAATGCATTGACATTAGCTTCCATTTTGAAATGATAACAATATTCAAAACACACGGAGCAATGAACATTGAAATCCTATTGAATGCGATCGCGAGTGAGTTACGCAATTCGGCAGCAGGACAAATGGTGTCGATTCTCATGTTTACAAACTAAACTTATTTTAAACTACCGCTCTCTTTTATTAATAATAGATACAAGAAAGGGATGGTTACAATTTTAGTGCTGTCACATTAGTCTGAGTAAAAATGTCCATACAAGTTTTTTAGTCGTGATCTCGGAACGTGCTCATTAAAAATACGAAGAAGTGTAACACATAAACTAATTCGACAGTTCTAAAATACTTGCTATCTCTTTCTTGTCTTCATTATTAGAAAAAGATATGAATTGTTTAAATTAAGTTGGTGATCAAGAGAATACAATACAATACAAATCTTCTTTATTGCACAACAAGATTATATTAATTTCTTAAATAACTACTTATGCGCTAATGTACAACTGGCGGTCTTATCGCTCCACGGCGATCTCTTCCAGACAACCATTGAATGGACTGGAATGTCATGGAAGAGACAAATGGTAGTTACCGGTGCACTTAATTATCGGAAACATAACTAATTAAACTAAACTAACTTAGCTAATAAAATAAAATAAATATACCAAAATATACATAGGTACATGTATTATCCTCTATAACATCATAAACTTACACACGACTACAATAAATAAACATTGCTATATATATATATATATAAATGCCAAATGAATATAGGACAACAACATACTCATGTCATTGCTGGGACAGATAATGCTCCTTAACTAATCGCTTAAAAATAGTGATTGTGCACGTCTAATCCCTACAGGTAACTCATTCCACAAACGAATAGCCTGCACAGTAAAGGACTTATCGAGGAAGTTTGTGGAATGAGTTGGCATTTTCAACCTTAAAAAAAATAAACACCAATATTTATTTTCATTTCAAGTTATTTTTTGTTTTTACGTTTGCCGTATGTTAGACAACTTTTGGGCTTGTACCGAGTGGGTCCCGAAAAACGTCCAACGGCGTCGGGGCAGATTCATGCGAAGGTGGCGCGAGACAAACTTGATGCGTATAAGAAAGACTGGTTCACACTGGCCCTTGACCGGAAGGAGTGGAAGAAGGAAAGGAAGGCCTTTGCCTTGCAGTGGGACAGCATAGGCCGAAAATAATAATATCTACTAATGATAGTACATTACTGTCGAGGCCTGGAATGAAGCAATTGAAGGCCGAGTAATATTGGAAGTACGAGGCGAAGTCGAGTACTTCCGAAGTGATTTTAAAAGGACGAGGCGCTATCCGAGTCCTTTATAACAAAACGAGACCGTTAATTGCTATTTCAGCCGAGACTTGTACTTTTCTCTCATTCGCCCGCGCGCGGTTCTTGTTCTATTTTCAAAGTTGAGAAAAAAAATGTTCAGCCTTTACAAATAATTTTTATAAATAATTTGTACCTAAAAACAGCTAATCTAGGTAAGTCTAACATAATTTAAAAATAAAAACTGTCCAGCAATTTATATTATTGTCATGTTGGATATTGCTAACGGCTAACGTGTTATTTCGTTGCGTACGGAAAACAGCCGATTGATGTATTCTTTTTTAAAATAATGAACCAATTTCCGAGCAAGTGGGAGAAAAGTTACTTTCGTGTCGATTTTTTCAAAATCTGTCATAACAAACTCCCCGTATTTATAACAATGCTATTGTAGGTTGTAGGTTGTAGGGAAACAGCGTCGATACATCTCTATCAGCCTGCTGCAAAGAACGAGAATCCCTTAACTCATCTGGATTTAAAACTTTGCGGCACCCATGTACAGTCAGCTGCACCAATTCGTTAACATAAGCGGTAACCAATTAATGCAGCTGACTGTACCTACCTATTTTACAAAAAAAAAAAAAGTTGTATGTATACGTTTTTTTTAAACCAGTATTAGAAATGGTTTAGAATATCAGAATACCATTCAACAGAGTCGCAGTATAGTCATGTTCGTTTGCGGGGGAACTACGAAGTGGAACAGCTGCTGCGGTCTTTGCATTTAAATGTAACCATTAGCGAGTAATTGTGACGGCTGTGCTGAGCTGAATGTCAAGTAGTCTTGACTCTATTGTAGAAATTGGATTCTAATACTGCTTTTTCTTATCGGATTATTTCGTTGAAAAATACTATTGAATAACTAGCAGTAACATATTACAATCACATGAACTTTCCATCTTTATGTCGCAGTTTGGCGTACGCGAGTTTGCAATACCATTTAGGCAAAAGCCTAGGTGGTAGGTAATGCATGTGTTATGGACAAATATAGCACGTTTCGCCATCCTATATCATAAAAACACATATTAAGACTTTCCTAACCTCAGGATCGTATCAAATCTTGTACAAAAATCTCTTTATTAATAAACTTTCTTTTTGAATTTGGACTTTATGCCCATGAGCACTGTTTGAAAGTTCAAAGTTCAGCAGATGTGAGATTTTCATTTGTTTTTAAAAATTGGACGAATCTTTTTTTGAAAGATATACATGCTGAAATTGGGTCGCTTAATTCCCGAAAGAGGGTCATTATACTCATCATTATGAACAACTTTTTCTATGGGACCAACCCTGAATTCGCGAAAAAAAAATGAGGTGGTCCCTACATTTTATTGATTTAAGAGAACACAAATGTAGGGACCAACAGATCAGGCGACTCAAATTTCAGCGTGTATTATTTGAATTTGGACTTTATGCCCATGAGCACTGTTTGATAGTTCAAAGTTCAGCAGACGTGAGATTTTCATTTGTTTTTAAAAATTGGACGAACCTTTGGTTTGAAAGATTATATTGACGACTTCTGTGGTCTAGTGCTTTTCACGAGGTCGTGGGTTCGATTCCCGCAGGACACAAATACTTGTGTGATGAACATGAGTGTTTGTGTTGGTCTGGTTGTTTCATAAGTATTATAAGTATGTATTTACAAAAAAAAAAAGTATTTAAGTATTATATCCATTGTCTAGTACCCATAGTACAAGCTCTGCTTAGATTGGGACTAGATGGTGATCTGTAAAATGTCTTAAAAATATTTATATTTATTTATTTATTTGTAAATAAATATAAATATTAGCTAGCTATTAGCTGTGACTTTACTATGATTTTTTGGGCTTTTTATTGTAGGCACCAAACAGATGCCAATCTTTTTGAGCGATCAAGAACGTCAAAGGACGTCAAATGGCAACAGACGTGAGCCAGATGAAAGTATTTATACTATTATCTGATCTGTGGTGTTTATGCATGGTGCAGCCATGCCAATGGTCGACCATTTTAAATACTAGGGGTCAATCAACAGCAATAATGGCAAAATTGAGCGGAACGAATCCCATAGGACAACCACGGAGTGGCTGAAGTGGAGGCAATTTACGGGCGTAATGCGCGACAAGAAGATGCCCAAAACTGTACAAAACAGAAATTAGACCCGCTATACTCTATGGTACAGAATGCTGAGCATCCTTAAAAACACCTGTCAAAACTGTGCACGACTGAAATGCGCATGTTACGCTGGTCAGCGGGTGTCACACTGCTGTAACGTCCGCATCAGAGGAACCTTCAGTTGCACCCATTGCTGAGAAGGTCAAAACGCGACGCCTTTGATTGTATGGACATGTGCTTTGCCACCCAGAAGACCAAATGGTACGAGCAGCCTTGACTCGCAAACGACAACGTGACGTCGCTGTGGAAGACCTCCCGCCACCTGCCTCTCGCCAGTCCAGAGGGATTTGTAGGAGCCCGATATTGAAGCCGCGACCGCGCGGGATAGATAAATGGAGAAGGCAGACAAGGATAGCTGACCCTAGATAATGGGTAAGGACTAAGGGAATAAAAAAGAACGTCCATAGATGAAGCATCGCATACGTTGCAAAAGGAATGTCAAGTGAACGGCGTTTGATCACTAAAAAATAACGGACGTTATCTTTTAAAAATGACTGTCTCTTCAAGGCAAGAATTATTACCTAGAATGCAGATATTTTAATAGAGAAGATGGTTGACAGCTACCACCTGTTTGGAACTCAGTTCTGAAAATAATCTAGTCCCAAACAGCACGCAACACTGTAAAAGATAATGACATTGTGAGTGATTAGGTACTGCGTGTACCTAATCACTCACAATGTCGTCCGTGTGGTGCCGGACGCAAAGAATTTCACCACCCTATATCTTCTCATGGGTGTCGTAAAAGGTGACTAAGGGATTCACCAGAGGATGGGCAGCAGCGTCCTCTGAGTATTTAACCAACCAACTGCGATCGCCAACCCGCCTGCCAAGCGTGGCGATTATGGCAAATCCCACCCAACGTGTTTGAGGGAGGCCTATGTCCAACAGTGGACGTCTTTCGGCTGAAATGATGAGGTACTGCGTGCATAGAAACGATTTTAATTTAAAAAAAATATACGGTAGATCAAAATATATTTTTAGAAATATCTGTCAAGATGCTTGTCGTCTTAGTCTTCCTGCGACCACGAACGCTGCAAAGCTTTCGAAACGCCAGGAAAACCAATTTAAATAATATACGCGATGTAATCCGGTTAAACTTATTTTATTATAAGAATTATTCGTTTTCCGAAGACATATCAAACGTTTTCTCATTTTCTAAATAAACCAAAACCTGAAAGCAAAGTGACTTTAAGGCAGACCACATTCAATAAAATAAAGCATAATCGTGTCATATAAAACTTTTTAACAAAAAATTGAACCGACGAAAAGTGAAACTGAAAAGCGAAAAATAACTAATTATGAGTCGGCGCCAAACGAACTTTTAACAAGCAAAGTGCGTGTAAGTTGCAAGTGGCCGAGCGGAGAACGCATTTTTGGAAAGTTATTGTTTATCGTTGAAAATTTCACGTTGTATTTGATGTGACATTGTTTTCATTATTTATTTAAAGTAATTTAATGATCTTCGTTGATTGGTTGTTTGGCGCCGACTCATAATTAGTTATTTTTCGCTTTTCAGTTTCACTTTTCGTCGGTTCAATTTTTTGTTAAAAAGTTTTATTTTTCATTTTTTTGTGGTTAAAATCTAACTCCAGGTCTCCATTATGTCGTAGTGTCTAGAACTATATTTATGTGTGTCAAGTTTCAACAGAATCGGTTAACAGGTAAGAATTCAGTGGGTGAACAAAAACTCATCCCCTGTTTTACTACCCTTAGGGATGGATTTTGATTTTGAAATTTAAATGGGACCAACTTCAAGATATACCCTATCCATTAAAAAAAGAATCATCAAAATCGGACCACTCTGTAAAAAGTTATGCGTGGTCATACATAAAAATATATATATATATATATATACGCGTCGAATTGAGAACCTCCTCCTTTTTTTCGTCGGTTAAAAATTAAGCAAAATATCTTTCAAAAATAGCAGAATTTTATTATCTGCGTAGGCGTGTATAACTGAGCTTCCACATATAATCTTTGTTAATTATAAACAATAACGGTTAATAAACGATGAAATCTTAATGATATAGCAACTAACAACCTACGCACGTAAGCTCGAATATTTGTCCTTGAATAAGGTATTAGCTTTGTGATAACCGGATGAGACTATCCTCATCCCTGTATTTACTCTCTCCGAACCTTTTTCCGATAATGTTGGAGTCTAGTCTAACCAGATACAGCTGAACATCGGAACGGAGCGACTGCCATTAAAACCCCGCAAGTCCCGCAACCCAGTTACTGGGTGATACCGACATCCTAAGGTAAGACCGATTGTCAAACGGGCTTCTGACTACTCGTAATCATTGTCATAGATATTCGTATGACAACTGGAACCATTTCGAGGCATGGATGCGTCTCGATGTGCAACAAAACGATCACCCATCTAAGGACTGGCCGCGGCTAGCGCAGCCTTATTCCGCAGATCTTGAAATCCACGTGGTTCCTACTTAGCAACGAGCATCTTGTTCATCCTGCAGATATCGTAAAAAGTAACTCAGTTTATTTTGTCCAAGCTACCGGTGTGGTCAGGGCTTCAGAGAGAGGCCTGCCCTTCTCCCTGCTTCCCCTTGTGACGCCCATGGTACTTACAAGGGAATGGTCAAAAATATTTATTCAAATGGAGTATCATAACCTCCTAACAATATAATGCGACGTATCTAGCTGCCGAATTGTATAACTTACTCGCGATCGCAATCAAATCAATTTTAATATTTATTGCTCTATACATTCCGCCTTATCGGCAACTATGCACCATGCAATGAATATTGCTGTAATGTCAAAATGAAAGCTATTGTAATTGTGAGTGCGTTACACAATTACCCCACAGGATTACTGTGTCTGTATCTGTAGCAAGCCTTTGATACAGTCCCCTGAAATATGGTCGAAGCTTTTAAGGTGGCCATATACGCAAGGGTATACACCTGATAGGTTTTCCTATGCAGGTTACCTATACAGGTAAACTGGAGCATAAAATGTAGGAATAACTGTACAGTTTTATCACTTAAACGCTACTGTTTGCCCGCATAGTTCAACTGTACATAGGCAAAACTGTGGAGGCAATTATGCTATTTGCCGTAACAACTATCGGCACAATGACAGCTCAGTCAATATACCAATGTCAACAGTAAGATATTTCGTTTCTTTATCTTTCTCAATTGGAGATATAATTATTATCGTGTTATGAAAAACATAACATAACCCTCGTAGAATATATTCCCTTGCTATCATCTCACGCAACCCGTAAATGGCGACTGAGGAAAAGGGTTATCCCTTGGCGCGTCTTTCATGGGATGTTATGACAGTTTTGACATTATTATACGCTATCTGGCAGTAAAAGGTTAGGTTTTATCGGATTTGTTGGAGCTATTGAAATTCCAATTATTAAAAATTGTAGACCCCACGACACAGGGAATCCTAGTGTGAGGTCTAGGGCTTCAACCAATGTTATGTATATTTTTTGGCACAATAAAGAAATTTTTATTTTTTATTTATTTTTAATTCCAAAAAGTTGTTTGATAATGAACTTACTTTATCAAAGATTTAAATTGTTGGATCGATTGTTTGATTGTAATTGTTGTTTTTTAGTTTTGGCTCCGCATGCGTTAATGCGTTAAAATAATAAATAATTACTTTAATAAAATTAGAATTTGATGATATTAGATGATATAATTTATGTTGGTCCTTATAAAAAAATGTTAGAATTTTTTTTTTTTTTTTTCGACTATTGAGCTTGAAATGGAGTTCAGTAGCGCCATATAAAATTAGAAACTCGTAATTAATAGGTAGTTATGTAAGTACTATACCATTCCATTCCATCAACAGACAACCACACGCAAGGCAATGCGCCACCGTTTATGGTAGACATTCCACCCTCACGCACGAAGCGTTTTGCTACTAGCTTTATTATAGGTAGGAGTATCGCCACAGTTTTACTGTGGTATCGCTAAGGAGTGGAATTCCATGCACTGTGTCTCTGTTTCCCGTTATGTATCAATTAGTGGTATTCAACGCTCGAGGGAATAGGTTTTTGCTGGGCAAGCGTGTAGCGTGTACCATCGTCGACCGCACAATCGCTTAATATCAGGTGGCGGTCAAACGCAAGCACATTAGAAATAAAAAAAACACTATTAATTACTCATAGTCATAACATAATGATGTACATTATTATTATTACATTCTTATTTATTACAAGTATGTATTTACAAAAAAAAAAAGTATATAAGTATTATATCCATTGTCTAGTACCCATAGCACAAGCTCTGCTTAGTTTGGGACTAGATGGTGCTGTGTAAAAATGTCTCAAAAAATATTTATTTTATTTTTTATTTTATTTAACTAAGTACGGTCGACCGCATGCCAGTTGTAACAGTTTGACACTGACAGCAACCCCTTTATTTTTATTATTTCTTGGGGAAAATCCTCATGAAAGCGGAGCCAGTGTCGGACTCTTACCGACCGTGCCCCGACGAGAGTATCTGCGTCAGCCGCTAGGTGAGGGCACCATGGCTTCTCTCCAGCCACGCCTCCATGACGGGCTTTACCGCCGCTATTGCGGCGTGCCCTATCGGTCGTACCCTAGTCTAATGTTCAGATTATATGTCGTTTATCGAATTCACAGGTAAATTTCAGGCGAATGAGTCAAAAAAAAAAAATACTCCGTATGTAATTCTTCAGTTAAACTTGTTTTATTATAATGTGTAGTGATCGCGAAAACCTAAGAAATTATTAAAAGAAATACTGTCAATGACATTAAAAGGTTACGACCG
Organism: Asteroscopus sphinx; assembly: GCA_949699075.1. Lineage (NCBI taxonomy): Eukaryota > Metazoa > Arthropoda > Insecta > Lepidoptera > Noctuidae > Asteroscopus > Asteroscopus sphinx. The sequence goes on from OX453017.1 coordinate 19,433,913, forward strand.
AAAATTGACGATTAGTATCGTTCGTTGCTTCGTATAAACGATAGTTAAATCGACGTAACTAGAGTAGAATACGACGCGACAAATATCACGATTTTGCGAGTAGACCCCCTGAATTAAGGAGCTAGTACGAGTTTGACACTTACAGGTACTTTCATCGAATTAGATAATTTTCATTCATAAATCAGTGGGGTAATTGTGTAATGCATTCACATTGACATCAGCTTTCATTTTGAAATTACAGCAATATTCATTGCGTGGTACGTAGTTTTCAATATGACGGATTGTCAAAACACTCAGAGCAATGAACATTGAAATCCAGATGATTGCGATCGCGAGTGAGTTACGCAATTCGGCAGCAGTTTGATACAAGGAGACACTATTAATTTATCTTATTTATTTGAGGATTACCTACGAATGTTATATACATTATATTAGTACAAAATATGCGTCGTATTATTAAAAAACACTATCCTGTATGTAATGCACACTCAATTACAGGTAACCACGGCTTACTCAATAAGTAGTTACAAGTATACAGCTAAAGTGGAGTTGGGCGGGACATCTGGCTCGGCGTAGTGGCCGAGGTCAGGTCGGAGAAACCCGGGCCGTCCGAAAGCGCGCTGGGTTGATGATATCGCCAAAGCAGCAGGAAACACCTGGATGAGGGACGCACAAGATCGAAGAGGCTGGCAAAAACGAAAGGAGGCCTATACCCAGCAGTGGGTGATACCGGGCTAGAATGATGATGATGAAATATACAGGAAACTAAACGTAGTGATTTTATTATCTTTGCCACCACTACCACTAATTTATGAATGAAAATCATCGACTTCGATGAAATTTTTCATAAGTGTAAGTGTCAAACTCGAGTTTGACCCGTAGGTACCTTCTATCTACAACGTACAAAGTATAAAAGATTTAACGACCGGTTGAGCACATATACCTATATATTATGACCAAAACATGTATTTGTTTTTTAACCGACGAAAAAAGGAGGAGGCGACGCGTATAGTTTTTTTTTTTTTTTATATTTGACCACGCTTAACTTTTCAGAGTAGTCCGATTTTGATGATTCTTTTTTTAATGGATAGGGTATATCACGAAGTTTCTCCCATTTAAAATTAAACTATATAACAAAAAATTGAACGACGAAAATAGAAACTGAAAAGCGAAAAATAAAAAAGCTTTTTAGTCTTAATAACTATTCTCCTAACTAAACTCATGTAAATAACTAATTATGAGTCGGCGCCCAACAAACAATCAACGAAAATCATTAAATTACTTACTTCTAATAAAAAAAAAATAACATCAAATACAACATGAAATTCTCAATGATAAACAATAACATTCCAAAAATGCGTTCCCCGCTCGACCACTTGCAACTCGCACGCACTTTGCTTGTTTGTTTGGCGCCGACTCATAATTAGTTATTTACATTCGTTTAGTTAGGAGAATAGTTATTAAGACTAAAAAGCTTTTATTATTTTTCGCTTTTCAGTTTCTATTTTCGTCGGTTCAATTTTTTGTTAAAAAGTTTTATCTCACTTCCGAAATTACATGAAAAAGCTTGTTAAACAGTAAGCTGAGGCCTTAGAGTAATGCGGTCACGGGAGTCACTGGTGATCCAGAGCGCCGACAGCCGCGTTTTTCCATGGTAAAGGTATTCCCATAGAACGCTGAAACTCAAATGAGATAAGGGATCGGGCTAAGCATTATTTATGACTCCATTGTAATCCCGAACTGGTTTTTTTCTGACCAAATCCTTTTTTCTAATAAGACTACCCAAATGAGACCTTGATACTCACAACCTTTGGGGATTTGCAATCGTGCTTCTGACTTGTCCGATGGGTTAACTTAACAAAGACAATGTGGTTTTATTCTCTTCGACCAATGAATAGTAGATACATATACTTTAGTTATTAATCTGAGGTAGATACACATTCACATTTTTTTTACATTGTCATTTTATTTTCATTTTTATTTTCTTTGTAATTTTTTAGGGTTCCGTTCCCAAAGGGTGTCAAGCGGGACCTTATTACTCTCGCTACGCTATCTGTCCGTCGGTCCGTCTGTCTGTCTGTCATCAGTACTACAGTATTATATTATCTGTGGTACGTACTGTGCGGTTTTGAACGGTTGTAGGTAGCCGGCAATGGCAATATGCTCGCCCCCTATTATTATTATCGAAATGTGGGTGTACTATACACCTCTGCCTACCCCTTCGGGGAAATACAGGCGTGATGTTATGTTATGTTTTTGTTATGTAGGTAGCCGGTTTTTTTTTTTCAGAATATGTGTTGCTATGACACAAATACTAAAAATAAAAAAAAGTTAAAACCAAAGAGGGTCCCCATACAAGAAACCTCGAAAAACATGCTTTTTTCAACGTTTTTGTTCGTGCTCTATCTTCAAAACGGTAATACCTACATACCAGCGTCAATCTTGGTTGGCCTACCCCTTCGGGGAAATACAGGCGTGATGTTATGTTATGTTATGTCAATCTTGGTCTTCATATTTCGCGTACGGTGCGTTGACGTCTTTGAGGAACTCTCGTAAATTAAATCAGTTTCTATGGGTTATCAGGTCGATGGGAACCCTTACTGCGTGAGCCCGACTCGTACTTGGCCGGTTTTTTATTATTATTCTCTATTTTATTTGACATTGTATTTGAAGTTCATTCAGTATTTTTGATCACTGTAAATGTGAACATTAATGGCATGGTGTCAGATCGACGGGTCCCTCTTATTATTTTATTTATTTATTTCATAAGGCAATTACAACAAGTAACAATCACATGGTATAGGTGGTCATAAAATAATAGGTGTTGTACAGATTGATACCCTAACGTAATCGCACAGCATGATATACAACGCTATTATTAAGGAAGAAAATGAAATGTATCAAGTTCAACACACAGACTACAGAAGTTCAATATAAAAATATACAGAATTTCAATGCTATAACTACAAATAATTAATTATGAGTGTTATGGAACAAACTTTATAAAAACAAAAATGAGCATGACTACTTTCCGATACATTCAGAAAATGTAGCAGACAGCAATCACGCAGCAAAACTTAAGCAACTTTAGTTAGTAACAGAGATGCTGCTGCCAGTTAGACAAATAGGGCAGCAACATTTTTTCTGAAGCCGCGGCACGGGATTCGAAGATATCAATCTTATTACTGTCACGCGATACTTCGTTATAAAGTCGATCCGTCCTCTTATTATGATCGAGCCTAAACATAAAGTCATTATTAATTCAAATCAAATCAAATGTTTTTTATTTCAAACAAACCTAACTATAGGCACTTTTGAAACGTCAGGCTCTAGTTGCACGGTTCCAAATTGTGGGTTCTATGGAGAAGAACCTTAGTTTTCTTCAGTGAATTTGTCTAACTCATTAACCTAAATTGTTCTCACACAATTCTTTCCACATCATGTAACAAACCACTATACCATTTATTACTTGAAAAGAGTATATCCGTGGAGTTTCTTGCCGGCTCTATGTAGAACCATAGGACCAACTTTTTGGAACTGTGCAACTAGATTCTTAACGTTTTGAAAGTGCATGTCAATGCTTATGCGAAATAAAAACTACTACTACCTATGTAACTAACACCAAAAATACCTGTGTACACAAATAACCATTTTGATGTGATTTGAACTTTTGACTTTCACATCATAAAGAAAGTATAGTTCCCGGCACGAGACGTGAGCACAAATTGTACCTGTGTCACATAATATCTAATAGTACTAACGTACCTGTGTGGTAGTCTCTGTCGTCACTGTATTCTAGTATTCCGTTTTCTAACATAAGTGTTTGTGTTGGTCTGGGTGTTTCTTATGTATTATAAGTATGTATTTACAAAAAAAAAAAAAAGTATATAAGTATTATATCCATTGTCTAGTACCCATATCACAAGCTCTGCTTAGTTTGGGACTAGATGGTGCTGTGTACAAAATGTCCCGAAGATATTTATTTATTTATTATTTATTATTCTATGTATATTCAATTATGCATTATCATATAATTAAGAAAGAAAGAAAGAAAGAAAGAAAAATGGTTTATTTACTACAGCCAGAGGCACACAATAACAATAATATACAATTTTAAACAACACAGACTCCTAAAACTATAATTGTGTGCCCCGCGGCTGCACCAAATAGGCTCAGTTCAGCAAAAATGCCAGACAACTAGTGTCTGGCGCTGGTTTTCAACTGGACCTTGTTTGAAAGTGTCACGGACGAAAATCAAAAAAAATAAAAAATAAAAATTGCCTGTTTCTAGTCTGTTGTACTGTGAACAGAGATTCGACCACTTACGCAGTGGAATCTGTGCTCACGACTCGTGCCGGCAACTATACATTGATATTATGGTAACGTCACTTAATTTGACTATTGCGCAACAGATTGCGGATTTGATGAGCACGGAACTTGTGTTTGTATCGCAAACGGATATTCCAAATGTAGGTGTTCATGCTATGAAGATTTATATAAAATTATACCTATCTACGTACAGTCACGATCCTTCCCGGTGCCGTACATTACACGTACATACGGCTGCCGTCGAACACTGAGCGCAAGCGATTCTAGCCTTACTGGTGGTTCACCGGAAAGTTTGCTGATAGTACAAGAGGAATGTTCCAAAAAATGATCTTAAAAAACGCGTATTTTGTCATTTTGTGCTTATCCCCATGAGAAATACGCGTGATGTTATGACAAACAGTATCAAAATAATCGGCTTGAATCATCCACAAAGCTAATTGGAGTGTATTGTTATGGATTGTTCCGTTTTTATGAGTCACCTATCACTCATTAATTACGAGTCTACCACTAAATCTGTAATGGACAAAATGGATTGGATGGATTTGGAATAATACACGCCTCATTAGATTTGATCTAATGTGTTTTATAAGTATGATTTTGATTTTGTGTATTGATTTATTTGTGACAGCGTATTAAATGATTTATTTCACAGGACATCCTAGATCGGGAGTCGGGGCACCACATGAATGTACTGTACTGAATATGCTAAATAAATGATTATTATTATTGATTATTTATTTGCATCTTAAAAGGACATTGCTAAAGATCCTTAGTGACTCCGCCTTAAGGCGTTACAAATTAAAGTTGTTGCTCACCATATACAACTCAATGAAGCCAATGTATTGCAATACATTCATAATCACGGACAGTACTAAATATAATTTTAGATTTTTAAAATATTTACTATTTTGACACATATAATCACAAATATCTGTGCTATTTTGATGTCATGTTTTGCTTTTTTTGTTATGTCAAACAACCTACATTGTCGTCAAGTGTCAGTCGATGCCAATTTTTTGGAATTTCTTGTGTGAAAAGGAGTATATAATATTGAATCATAGACTATAGAGTACCGAAATAAACATATGGATGGTACACAGATATCATGGATGATACAATTTTATCCGGTTACGTCATTAATGTATTGATACTCCTTAAAATATGAAAAATGGTTCTTGTACTGTCCGCATTAATTACAATATATATTATGAAACGAAAAAATTCGCATGTAATTTTCGTATATTGTTCATCTTTGTAACAGTTTAAGGCTATTTTTATCAATGTCCTTTCTTATGTAATGACTGAATAGACGGCTGCCGTTTTTCGCAGAAAATGCACCAATATTTTTTCCGTGGATTAAAGAAAATTAACAATATATTACTGTGCCTTTAACTTTAAACACGAAAATGCGATCCGTTTGCTAAACGTGCCTATAGGTATTAACTGCGATAAATAGTTGCGTTCCTTCTAGATGTTGATCAGGAGGACAAATAGCCGACAAGCTGATGTGCAAAGCGACAAAGGGTTTGGTTGGTTACTAGAGAAAGAAAGGAAGACAGAAAGAAATAATTTATTCAGGGCTAGTTACTAATAGGTAAAAAAAATACATGAAAACAATAACATGCCTGTACAGTACCAAAAAAGGTCCTCTATGTTATTCTTGATAATAGAGATCAATTTAAGGCCGCATCTCCTGTGACCATATTTTTTTTGTCATTGTTATGACATCTAACATGTTTTTCTAATAAAATGGGGGCGTGGTCTAGCTGTTTGGCTCAAAGACATTTCTATACTGTTTGGCTACATTTGAGTGGCCTAAGCAAAATGTTAACATGTTTAGTTAGAATGTTTTGTTAGATTTTGGTTGCACGGCTTTACTTCAGATATCTGATTTATGGAGATCACGTTGCCAACAAAATATGCTTGAAAATATCAAAGGTATGTTGGCATTGTATGTTCTACAGGCCACAGTACAAATATGTTAAAACGAACCTTGCTTTATAGAATAATTGCAATCAATGCGAGGCCTAAGGAGCAAAGTTAATAAGCGCGCATCATCATTTCAGCCGAAAGACGTCCACTGTTGGACATAGGCCTCCCCCAAGCATCGCCACAACGACCGGTCCTGTGCCTTCCGCATCCAGCGGATTCCCGCGACCTTCACCAGGTCGTCGGTCCACCTTGTGGGGGGCGCAAAGACGCTATTTTATACTATTTGGGGATGGCGCTGTTATGACCCTAACAGGCAAATAAATAAGCCTATAAGGCAGTAAAGCCTACATCAGCACTCCTATTGTTACTGTCATAAATGTTCATAGGTATTGTGCTGAGTATCAATTTCATTAGTTGGTCATTTTAATATTAATTAAATTCAGTTAGAATCTGGGCATCACCGCGTGCAGTACCAAAGTTTGGGAAGTCATACGTAATTCGGTGTAACGTAGTTTGTGTTCCAAATAAATATTGTTGTTGGTCATTGTAGTTTTTTTTTTAAAAGACAACCGGGGTCGGCCGTCTAACAGCGCGTTACTGTGTAAGCGCCCTAACGCGTTAGTAGGCTTATTCTGCAAAGTCACGTAGTCATGTATTACATAGTATATTGTGAGCTTAATTATGTTAAATTGAGTGTCAGTGACTTGTGATTTATTTATTCGTTTTGGAATAAGCTTTTATGTATTTTCATTTAGACGTCAGTTTTGCCACATAAAAGTGGCACGAAAATTTAAAGGTAATCTTTGTCTATTAGAATAACATAGCCATGCGCCATAATTGTGAAGAAAAAAATTGAAAAAAATTTGTGCCATTACCAAAAACATATTTGACAAATTTAATTTTATATTTGAAAATTCAACGTGTAACCATTTAGTTGCCAATAAATTATTATGACTATATTTTTTTCTCATAAATTGCTAATAGAAATAAACTTGCATCTTTTTGTACACTGAATGTAATTTTTTGATAAATATCCGATAGATTTATCTTAACGTTTTTATTGGTAGCCAAAATAAATAGATAGATATGAATGCGTAGATGAATACTGGGACATGCGTTTACTCAAAATAGGCCGTGTGTGTGTGTAGTATGTAGAATTTAGATATTTCCAGTAGTTAGCCTAAACAGCGTTATAGACCTATGACGCTAATACATAAGCACTAAAATTCTTTAACCCTAATTAAACAGGCTCATTTCGCGATGCTATCATTAATTATTATGTTTTGCTCGTTAGCTTCGGGTAGATAGGGCTAAAGTTGAATATCCTTCTGGAATGCTGAAAGGGACCGAATGACCCTCACTTACCCTCCGACCTTCACGTCCGATATCAGGGCTGTCAGAGGTTTCGGACCTCTGTTTAGGACAAACTATAATCTCAATATCTTCTTTACCCACTTTTCCATCTTGTCTTAGTCATAGTTCGCTTTAACCTACGATCTTTCTACATCCGTTCTAATAAGTACCTAACATAACTTGAAAAAAGTGTAAGCAACTTATTCGTCATGATAAATATAAGACAGCACAACACCATAACATGATGCCTGTATTTTCCTGAAGAAGTAGGCAGAGGTGTTTAATGCACCTACATTTCATCCATCTAATTTTGAAAATAACCAACTTGTAATAGTGATGTTAACATCCAATTTTCAGAAAAAAATATTAAATTTTATTTCGCCAGTTATATTTATTTAGCTTAAAGTGATCAAAAACCATTTTTTTTTCTATTACAATATTAGCTTTTGTAACAAAAACTTCGCATAAGATAACAGCTCTTTTTAGCCTTTCTAATCTCTAATGAGACAACCCTATCTGCTGTAAATGTTTTATGTGTCGAATATCTGAACATCGTATGCTTCCGATAACGCCTGTAACGATGTTTAGGGGGGTTGTAAAAAGAGAAGGAGAGTAAAAAATTTTTTTTTGGATAAAAAAACTTCCGTATTCCTTATCACCCTTTTTTGAAGGGTAGATAGAACAGTGTATGTTTATACGGGGCTAATATGATATACAGAAAAAACAAATGGAAGACTGACTCTTTAAAAAAATAGAATTTTGTAACTGCGTAACGTTTCGTTAATTTTAAACGGGTAAAAGTGTAGACTACTTAGTTATTTTTCCCGGATGAAAAAGACATATCTTTGCTTTACATCAAAATTGATATTTGTTTTTTTTTTTTTGTGTTGATTCATACACTATTTCCTAGCATTACCTCGACCTATATCAAATAGCGGATTCCCGCGACCTTCACCAGGTCGTCGGTCTACCTTGTGGGGGGCTTACCCACGCTGCGCCTGCCAGTACGCAGCCGCCATTCCAGAACTTTACTGCCACATCGGCCATCCGTTCTGCAGCAATGTGCCCCGCCCACAGCCATTTAAGTTTGGCAATTCTTGGATGCGGAAAGCGCAGGACCGGTCGTTGTGGCGATGTTTGGGGGAGGCCTATTTCCAGCAGTGGACGTCTTTCGGCTGAAATGATGATGATGATGATGATATTAAATAGATAAGGAACACAGACCGAAGAAACATATTCTTCCGTTACCTTAGCCGCCAGTTTGACTTCTCCAATAGTCAATTCAAAGATGCATTCAATACTTTAATGACAAACAATTCAACTGGAATAGTTACCACTTGTGCATGGCAGTATGAATAATGTTCTCCCTTCAGTGGCAGCTAATGCTGTTTGTTCAGACTTCACGAATATCGGAATTGAAAAATCTCCATTAAGGCGAGGTTATCCCAGACCTGTGAGCTAAATAACGCTACCCCAGCCCCCGCCAATTCAGCGCGACGTGTTTATTCTCGATGTCAAAGTTGATTTTAGGGTTTAAAGGGAATTTTAAACGGGAATAAGAACATTTTTTAAATATTTTTGTTCACCTTTTAAACCTGTGTTATGCAAATAAATGTATTAAAAATATTTTATATAAACATTTTTTTTTACCTAGCTCTATAAGCTATACAAGCTCCATAATATTAATTTACTATCAAATTATCGATTATAGAGCTTGTAGAGCTTATCTTCTTCTTCTATCGTGTCGACATGAGCTACATGATAATAGCTCATGCCGTTGGAAAAAGATTAGCCAGTCAGCAGGTTGGTAGCGGGGCTGACTGCCCAGGGTGCGCCGGACGATCAATTAAATATCGTCACTCATGGAGGCTCTTTTAATGTAGAGCTTATAAAAACGGTTCAGTACCATTTTCTCTTATATTTGTCAACCGATTTTCTTTTTTTTTTTGCAGCTATTGACGAGCAAAAAGTAAGTGTGTGTTATCAATAAAAAGATTGGAAATAGCTTTTTTTTCTTGGACTAATTCAATCATAAAAATGTAATGAATTAAGGTCTAATTTCGACCATTGGGTATCCTCTCGTTATTAAAATTGGTTTTCCTGTTATTTTGAAAGCTTTGCTTTGCTTTATTCTCAGTAGCAGCCCGGAGTCTGGATTTGTGCCCGGTCAATGGCATTAGGCTCGCCCCCTATTGCATGAGACTATAACATAACTGGCGAAATGTGGGTGTACTATTACACCTCTGCCTACCCCTTCGGGGAAATACAGGCGTGATGTTATGTTGTTGTTTGCAGCGTTCGTGGTCACGGTGGTGCTTCCTGCTGTTCATATTATTATGAAATATTTTTATTATTGTAATTTTAAGTATATTATTTTATTATTGATGTATACACATGGTTAATCTTGTTTTATTGTAATGTGTAGTTATTGCGTTATTAAATAAGATTATATTAAATACAATGCTTTTACATCCTCACAAACTTTCACATTTATAATATTAGTAGGACTAGCCTATGCCCGCGACTTCGCCCGCGTGTATGTCGTTTATTCCGCATCCTTCGGGAACTGTTCATCTTACCGGGATAAAAAGTAACCTATATGTTAATCCGAGTTATGTTTTATCTGTATGCCAAATTTCATTAAAATCCATATAGTATTTTTTGTGTGAAAGAGTAACAAACATCCACATGTCCATACATCCTCACAAACTGTCATGTTTATAATATTAGTAGGATTTAAACCATTTTTTTTTTTTTGATTTTGTATTCCCACGCGGCGACTAAGGGTTGAAAGAGGAACACCGTGGTGGTTTTAGTTGGTAAGAGTCCGACACTGGCTCCGGCTTACCAGGGCGGAGTGCATCCATGAGGATTTATCCACGTAAAAAATAGTATTGAAAACCATTGGAAATAAAATAATATTATTATCATATTGGCACACAAACCAAAATTGTGTATTTCGTGCTAGACAGTAAATATTTCAGTAATAAATTATAGTCATTGTGGTATTCGGGATAAAATAATAAATAAGAACACAATAATTCGGTATTTAGTGGTACACAGCACTTGGTGGAGTGATGGACTCAACGTCCGCTCCACACGATATGTGAAACAGTGAGAGCGGGGCGCCATCCCCACCAGTTACTATGCATATATTTATTTAGAGTCAATACAACAACCATTTATAGTATTCACATTACAGATAGATAATCAAGTAAATACAATCAGTATTGATATTTCATATTAGTATTATTTAAGCAAACATCACAGTCATAAGGACGAACTATTAGTCGCAATGGTTCGAATCCTACCCCTGAGCGTATTTTTATTTCATCAATTTAGATCTTTAGATTTCGCTTCACATGCGTAAATGCATTAAAATAATAGAAACATTTGTAAGACTTGATACTACTTGAGAATTTGTTAGTTCATATCGATTTCTCTATTGAAAAAAGAAACACAAATTGTGACTACCATAAAGAAATTCCACAGCAAATAAGTGAATATTTCAGAAAGATAGCGGACCCCTCGTTTTGCAATTTGGACTAAGAACTTTTTTAGACGACGAAACCAAAAAAGCCTTCAGCCGGGCTCTTGGGTATTTACCTGAAATGCCAGTTGAAGCCCGTCAAACGTTACTATATTAAAACAAATGAATAGCTAATTATTATAACATTATTTCCACCCACGACAATACGTCACCACATCCTAGGTCTTACTATAAAACCGCTGCGACGCCTACACCACTTAAAACGATATTTCATCACGATGTCTACAAATGTTTGCACTTGCGTGGAATTACACGAATATCATCTCACATTTACAGCCCTCCGCCCTTGTGGAACTCCCACGTTAAAGCCTTGACCTTATAGATAGCGATGCAAAGCGAGGCGATAGCTAACCTAATCCAATCGTGGATGGATGCGTTATTAATTTTGGCCGTACCTACATCATAATAGGTAGTATCGATTAGTGGTGTCAATAAAAAAATATAAATCCGTTTTGAATTATTAATTACTTTACAGTGGCGTAGGGTGAATATTTTCAGAAGGGAAGCCAAAATCATAAAATAGCTAAGATGGTACGTTAATAAAAAATAAAATAAAAACAACAATTTAACAACTTTAAATTTTTTTTTTTTTTTTTTGTCTTTTAGAACAATAAAATAGCATAGAAATGTCGTTGATCTGTATTTATGCAATTCCTAAAAGGAAGCCGGTGGAAATCGTCTTATATGGACCCTTTGTCACTGGTTACTTACTATTTTAGCTGCGATGGCTGTACTGTACGCAGTTAAATTTTTTTTTAAACAAAGTTTTTATAGTGTCGTTGCATGCTCGGCCGTCAGGGAAAACATCGTGAAAAAACGTCACCGTTAACATTTGTGCGCGTTCTATCCGACTTTTCAATTGCGTGTAGAGGCTTCGATTTTTAAAGGTGGGCACTGGGCAATACTGGGCATGCCATTGGAGTGCAGAAGATGATACCAGTTAAATGCTGGAGGAAAGTACTGTGTGTGTAAGAATTTGCATTGGGCATTCTGCCTCTTCTGTCGTCCCTCCAGAGCTTCATTTGCGTGGTAGACTTACCTTTCCTTGATGCATTAGAGTTACCTTGTTACGTATTCCACTCACACTTTTGATCTGTCATATAGTTTTTTCAGTAATCACCATTGGAACTATACGAAACGTGCATGATATGGTGAATAGTTTTGATTGACTCTTGTTCCACAAAAGTTTATTTAATCAAATCGCTAAGTTGACCGGCAAAGATGTTTGACTAATACAACTACAGCCCAGTAAGTCTTAAGACGCCACTTAGCCGGATACCACCGGTCACCAAGGTTATGCAGTAGCACTGCATAACATTCACCCCACTGTCAATCAGTACGCCACTCAATCAGCGAGCGGCACAAACCATACCACCAAAATTTTGAGTCGACTAAATCATAAGCACCGTCCACCCCCTGTCCCCTGTAAAACTGTTTTTATGCGGCGTCTTGAGGCTTACTGGTCTGTAAATACAATATCAATCAATCAACTCAGCCTATCGCAGTCCACTGCTGGACATAGGCCTCTCCCAAGTTGCGCCACAACGCTCGGTCCTCTGCCTTCCGCATCCAGTCCCCCACAGCCACGTTCTTTAGGTCGTCGGTCCACCTGGCAGGGGGGCGCCCTACGCTGCGTTTGCCGATACGCGGTCTCTACTCAAGGACTCGTCTGCTCCAACGGCCATCGGTCCTATAATATAATAAATACAACATAATTAAGTAAAACATGAATGACGCCTCACAGAAAGCGGGCAGTGAAGAAATCCTCCCATAAGATACTTTATTTATTTACTAGCTGATGCCCGCGGCTTCGCTCCGGTGCTATGTCGATAAAAAGTATCCGATGTATTACTCCAGGATATGGTTTATCTGTGTGCCAAATTTTATACAAATCCATTTAGCATTCAGCCGTTTCATCGTGTTTGAAGGACAAACAAACATCCATATTTTCGCATTTATAATATTAGTAGGATAATAGGTAGATAGTAGAATGTGTAGCCACTCGTCTGTATTTCAAACAAACCAAAAATCAACACACGCTCTAATAAGATGAAATTACACACATTAGTTATATTAATCACCAATGACAATTAACATTAAATTCGGCCAAGCAAGGCGATTAGTGATTATGCTTCACTCTACTGAAGAATATACACTTACAGGTTAATCAATTTCAATGGGTCAGGGTGGAGAAATGATAAAAAATTACAGCTAGAGAATTTTGTTCTAAGGAACCACGATGTCGATTGTAAAGTATTGAAAAACTGCATTCAAGGATTTACAAAAACTGATACACAGCGTATGAATCGAACTCATTAATTTTCCTTGAAAAAAAATCAATTCGATTAATCGTGGTAATTGTTAATTTAGGTTGTCAGGAGAAATCCTATTAAGGATTCCTATGTTTACAATAAGTATAAAAATAATCAGAAAAAGATCTTGGGTAGGTCACAGAATAATTTTGCTAAACTTGTTTCTGTGAGGTAGCTCCAATGATGGCTCAGTACGCAGCAGCGATTTCTCTCTTCCGGCTGTGGGTCATGGTCGTGAGCGAGAGCGCTTGGAAAGGTGCCGTCTTCTTCTGTGAGGAGGTGATGCTCGCGAAGGAGGCGGCGGAGAGAGTGCGAGAGGTGGTTACCTCTCTCCCTACCCGCAGGAGATGGACTGGGTACTGCAGGAGGGCCTACGCTGACCTCCAGCCACCCTAGAAGTGGGACTGCGGGTGGCGGACTCGGGGTAGCCCACCGCTCGACCACTCAAGGCCCGTGACGGTGGCGCGTTGTGTTCCGCGTGCGCCAATGAGGAGGAGGGTGTGGCTGATGTTGAGGCTACACAGGGAGAAGGAGCTCATCTGCTAGTGGCGAGCCGGGACCTATCGGGGCTGGTTGGTGAATGCAGAGTGTTTCCCACGCCCCCAGCCAAAGGTAGGTAGATAAACACTGTGGTGATTTTAGTCGATAAGAATCCAACACCGGTTCCGCATTCCTGGGCGGAGTGCATCCATGGGGATTTCCCCACCAAAAAAAAAAGCTCCAATGAGCATTCATCAAAACAGCTATGAAATCGTAGAGAAATCATAAACAGCAGTCCTAGAAATCACATGAACACAAATTAACAACACAAATTACAAAACATAACTAATATATTAGATACATAAAAAAATAACAAATTATTGCGTCATATTTTGGTTATAGTGGAGCTCCTTTGTAAAAGAATTTGTCTGGGAAAGTAGGTACTGCCACCATATCTACTTCTGCCGACAAACAGTAATGCAATTTCAATCACATGAGACTTTCCGTCTTCATGTCTCAGTTTGCCGAACCGACTCGCAATAACTTTTAAGCAAAATCTTAGGTGATATTGCAGCTGTTATGGGCAAAGGTAACTGGTTAACATCAGGTGGGTCTTTAACTCGTTTCGCCATCCTAAAACATACAAAAAAACATGTAACTGGCTGACATTTTGAACTTAACTCAATTCTACAAACAATTTCAAATAAATATTTTTTACTCATTGTGGATATGGGGTTCGCTAGTAAGATTTATTCCTGACAACCTAAATTACAAATTACCATGATAAAGCGAATTTTTTTCAAGGAAATTACTGGGTTCTATTCCCGCGCTGTGTATCAGTTTTGAAAATCCTTGAATGCTGTTTTTCATTACTCTTACATCGACGTCAAGGTTCCTGAGAGCTACCCACTCCTCCACAAACCCATTGAAATAAATCACCCTGAATATTAATTTTATTAGAATCATCTTTCAGAAGAACCAGCTCACATACTAAAATTATCTTAGTATCCGCTCCACATAAAAAAACCTACTTGCAAATCAGCCTTGAGCAAATTATCCAGGCTGTAAACAGACCTACCCAAACGAAGCCATGAAACGGCTTGGCTGATGATGATTCTTTTCAATCTCATTTATTTACATAATTATGAATTCTTTAATTCAGTTCAATTGCTTCAGTTTCAATTAATTCGGTCTGAAACTAATCATAAAGAAGCCATAGTTTTAGAGAAAAAAAATAACATATTTTTATGTTGATTATTAAGCTGGATTATATCTTCGTAGTTTTCAGTTCTCAGTCTGTTTAGTAGTCTATTTTTATGCATTCATTACCAAAATTTTCTGATCCGGGTTAGGCTATTCATTACAGGAGTGATTCTGACCAACAATTTTAATAATGGCAACAAATTATAAATCGTTTTAAAGTTTGTCTGATTTATATAAAGGACGATTTTTTTTTTGAAAAAAAAATGCAACTTTTTACGTGCAGAAATATAAATTTTTCAGAGAACTTGAATTTGTAGGTCATATAAATCTTTGTTCCATAAGGTAATCAAACTTGTACCAAGCAAGCATGGTGGCCGATTATGTGAGAATCGAACCCACGACCCGAGGTTTAGAAAGCCAATCGCTCAGTCATTGTGACCTAAATGTTGCTTAATTTCAATTTTGTGTTAGAACACCACCATGACGGCAAAAATATGTAGCTTATATCGTTTTTTGCCGCTATGTTAAACTGTGAGTGTACAATAGTGCAACTCTGCGAACCCCTTTAGGTGTGTGTATGTAAGTATAAGAGGATGTGCCTGCATGGGTTCATAAGTCAACGTAAACAGGCTTAGTTTACCCTTTCAAGAGGTGTAAAGTAGGCATCCATTGGGTTTTTAACGCATTTGTTACAACAGAATTATAAAATGAGTAAACATAATTTTTTATTTTACCAAATATGAACTCAAAAAAAATCAAAAATATTTGTTTGTCTCACATTATTACCAGTAATATAAAATTAAGGAAAAACTATTGAAAATCACGTATAATATTAAAAAAATAATCACAAAAAGTGAAGTTGAAGTTGGGATTGGATCTCAGAACAAAAGAATCGCATCCTACTCATTAGACTACCCAGTTACGTAGTCACTTCCTGAGCCGTTCAAAATAGGCGTTCTTATTTTTAAAAATCATCGTCTAGCCCCTTTTGGATATAGCGTGATGATTATTAATTTAGGTTGATGATTTTAATAACCGCTTTTAGAATCCGTTGTTTTTTTACAACAGATAAATACTGTCTCATAATATAGCTTTGGTGTACACGTTTTGTTCTACTACTCACCTCCTATAAAGAATAGCGTGATGATTTATACTGCAGTTTCTGAGCAGGGCTCTAAGAAATGTTTCTGCAAAATTTCAATGAAATCGATCCAGTAGTATTTGCTCCAACCCTAGACAGACATACAGACAAACAGACAAACAGACAGAAATTCTAAAAATTGCAGTTTTGGCATCAGTATCGTTCTTAGAATGCTTAGCAACCAATTTTTCAAAAAAATATTAAATGTACAGTTTTTTCTCCGTTACGATTTTATTATATGTATAGATTATTTATTTATAGTTAATTAACACGGTACAAAAACCAATTACATTAATTAACATAGAAACGATACACAATATAACGATCATATTACAATTTACATAATCACAGATTACTTAATTGCTATAATAGCCGGTATATTCATTCGCAACGCTTCCGATCTTCTTTCTATGTGGCAAAGGCTCAAGAACCCACGCACGTGATGCGTTATTGTGACATAAATATTTTAAAGTACTTTTTTTGTGTATTTCGTCTGCTAGCTCACGCTAGCTAGATTTTAAATGTGCAGCAGTGGGCTATTAAAAGCCGAACATAATTATTTTGCTCTTAAAATAACTAACATAATATTTACGTATTATGAGCAACTTGAAACACTTTTTCTGTCCAAATCTTCGCGTTAAAAGCATTTTATATTAGAGTCTAACCTACAAAGATTAAGAGTAGAAACTGGCTCTGTAGTCTGTATCACTAACGGCCAAAATTAATATCCAATCTATCCACGATTTACCCTACTAGATATAGAAATTTGACATATTTTGTATAGTGCTTACAAATTCAAAAAAAATTTTGCTTTATGTCAAATTCCTATCTCTAGTAGGGCAAATCGTGGATAGATTGGATATTAATTTTGGCCGTAAAAGGCGAATGATCGAATGACTCGTGGTTTCACTAATTAGACCCACCAGTAGTGCAAAATTTTCGTTTTACCTTCGTCTAATCTAAAATTGCGCGCCCCTCTACCATATAAATAATAAATAAATATATTCGGACATTTTTACACATCTAGTCCCAAACTAAGCAGAGTTTGTACTATGGGTACTAGAAAATGGATATAATACTTACATACTTTTTTTTTTGTAAATACTTACTTACATCACATGAGACTTTCCAACTTCATGTCTCAGTTTGGCGAACCGACTTGCGGTACCATACCATTTAGGCAACAGTCTAGGTGGTATTGCAGTTGTTATGGGCAAAGGTAACCACTTAACATCAGGTGGGCCTTTAGCTCGTTTCGCCATCCAATACTATAAAAAAAAAAAAAAAAACATAATATATAATATTCACACCAGTGAGTACGTCGAGGTGCGCATTACAGTGCGCAGATTTGTAATGTTACAACTTCGAACATTACAAGCAGTGAGTACGTTAACCCGAGCATTACAGTGCGTAGATTTAGAATGTTCATCTTCGAACATTACCAGCAGTGAGTACGTTAACCCGAGTATTTCAGTGCGCAAATATATAATGTTCACCATCGAGTATTACCAGCAGTGAGTACGTTAACCCGTGCATTACAGTGCGTAGATTTGGAATGTTACAACTTCGAACATTACCAGCAGTGAGTATTTTATGGTGCTTGTATACACGGTGCATGTTAACGGAGCATGTTACAGATGTAGGCTACATGCACGAGCTCCACGCACGCGCTAATACGTACATTCATAAGGTACTGGATCCGCGTATTTATTAACCCGGTCGTTTACACGATGCATAGAACCTGCGCAAATGCCTCAACATGTGTAATGTGCATGTTACCCACGCCATGTGCCGAGAAATATAATGCGCGCACCACTTCTAACTAAGCCGAAAAAAATTAATCAATGTTAAAGGCACGAATGTTTGCAGTTTGTAATGTTCGCAGCTTGTAACAAGCGATGTTCAATGTCGAGCGGTTACAAAAGCGAATGCTCCTTGGTCAATAAGTTGAGCTGGCGCACTATTGTGTTGTAATGCTCAACATCGAATTTTTATTTGTTACATTACATGTGAATAGTCGCGGTGAGTACGCTCCTTTAGATTAGATTAGACGATTTGAACATGAGTAGAGTCTAGTGAGTCGAGTCCCGGGTCGGGCAAAGTGTTATTGGGTTTTCTCATTAGGAAATTCTTAGTAGCAGCCCGGAGTCTGGACTTGTGCCTGGTTAATGGCAATAGGCTGGCCCCCTATTACATGGGACTTATAATATAACTGGCGAAATGTGGGTGTACGAGACTAAAACATTTTTTTCTTTCTTTCTTTCTTTACTATACGCCTATGCCTACCCCTTCGGTGAAATACAGACGTGATGTTATGTCATGTTGTTCTACATGAGTTTGTATAACTTTTAAGAATCTCTCGTGTGTATTTCCAGGATGCCCCTAGTTTCGAGCATGGCCTAAATCGCTATTCGTTCCAAAGACTATTGTTTTGGGCTTAAATAAAGCTCTACTATAGGTGCGGTACTGAATACACTCTGGTTCAAATGTGTATTCAATACAAACAACACGATTAGTGTAGAAATTCGAATTGTATTCAATTTTGACCCTAAGCTTGCAGGTTTCTGGGAAGGTCCTGAAATCAAAAGCTTGCACAACGAAGTTGAATCTACTGTTTACTTCGAAGAAATTAATCTAAAAATCCAGTATTCTTATTTTACCACTTTTTAACATGCGGATAAATAAATAATTTCAATACCAGTGGGTTCACAATTTAGAGTTCTTAGCAACTAAATACCTACAGACTGGAAATTAATGTCACTAGTTTGAAACCACTGTGCACTGCCTGCCAAACTAGGTTATATAGGTAATTTGTATTTTGGGAGTCAGTGTTCCTTCGCAGGCTAACATACATTTAATGCAGTAGTTATATTCAACACAGAAACTTTTTAATTTATTTTATTTATTTAACAGTACCTAATCTACATATTTTGAGGTAGGTTCTAAAGTATTTTTCCTTAATTTTTATGGGTGTATCGGGGTGTGTATATGTGAGGAAGTGCGTGGGGTAGTTTTGTGGAGATTCTAATAAGCCATCCCAATCATTATCATCATTTCATCCGAAAGACGTTCACTCCTGGACAAAGGATTCCCCCAAAGGTGGGGGGGGATATGCCATAAACGCCACGCTTGGCAGGCGGGTTGGCGATCGCAGTTGGTTGTTTAAATATTCTGAGAACGCTGCTGCCCATCCTCTGGTGAATCCCTTAGTCGCCTTTTACGACACCCATGAGAAGAAAGAGGGTGGTGCAATTCTTTACGCCCGGCACCACACGGAACCATCCCAATAAAACCAAGTAAACTACCTAGTATTAGTAAGTAAAGTAGGATACTGCAGCAAATCTTCCCACAAACTAGTCCTTACCCCAATAATGACCATTCCTACCAACAGCGTATTTACATCATAAACTACCGTCATTATCACGTCGCCTGGCTATTAATAATACAATACGGAGCCTTGCTTTGTCATGCCCATGAGTACAAACTTTACGGGCTTACTCTATTTATACGTCTCCTGTTTTGACAGTAGGAGATGAACTAGGCCTTAGTCGAAATGCTAACTGTAAAGCATTTGGAACTCTATTTTGCATGATAAAGATGGGAAGTTGCATTTTAATTCGTGTGGAGTTCAATTGAATGACGTTAGGACTTTGTTGGCGTTTTCTTTGTGCGACAACTGAGCATTGAGCAATCCTTAAGTAGATACATCATAACTGTGTTTCAATAGCCCCACGTATGGTTAAATAAAGAAATGCAATATTGTCTTCTGTTAACCATAATTACACTAACGATTCCTAGCTGGCTTCATTCCAGTTTTTGTTCATATATTTTCTAAACATAATCCGCCCATTACTGGCCCACACCTAGCAATAAGCTGAAGCCTAGGCCTCAGACTGGGAACGGCAGGGCAATTGCGTAACTCATTTGACAGTTTCATTTTGATGTAAAATTGAAGACGATGTTGAAAACATCGCAATCAAACATCGGAATTGTGTAACGAAATAGAGGGACTTAATTTTAAAGTAAATGTCGTCAGGAGGGATATCTATTGCGATGTAATGACGTCATGTAGGTATGTTAGATCACGTTTCGTTAAGCAAGTTTTTGAAATATGTTTTTTCATCCCTACATAAGGCTATAATTTCGTTAATTTTTCATAATAATGATTGGTCTTCCTATGTTTCGTGGTAATAAAATAAAATAATTGCTTGTAAATTTATTTTTAATTTTTAAATCTTTCTCTACCAAAATTGAATGCTTCAGTCCCAGTTAGATCTTTCGATCAACAATAGCGTTGTTGATCGAAGATTAGACCCTATAGAGATGTATTACGGGCTGTCCAATCGCAAAACTGTTCTATTTATTAGCACAGATTAATATCAGACCAAGAGTACCTACACTTGCTAATAGGAGATCGCTTGGGCGCGCTCCTATTATCTCCCGCAATGCCTCGCTTGCCCGAACGAAAGGACCAGCAGCCGTCAGGCACAAGAGGAGGTTTTCTGGTCCAGCATCCCTTTTCGCAAGGCTTAGGCTTAGGCCAGCTGACTGTAAGCGAGCATTACGTTTGTTGCAAGCCGTCCTTTAAAGCCGTTTTTAAAATAGTATAACTTAATATTATTAAGAATTAAACCTCAACTAACGCTCACTTGACTAATACAGAGCAAAGGAATCCTTTCAGGCGTACTTTATACGAAAGATTCTAAGGGAACGATAAGATTTGTTCAAAGCAGTTGAACGAACCACAGACCGACATCAAAGAAATCTATTCCACTTCCACATTTCGCATTTGTGAAGCTTTTCTATATTATAGTAGGTGATTATGTGAAGTATGTGTAAGTAGCTCTTCTCTAATAGGTATTATAAATGCTATAGTGTCGACGTTTGTTTGTATTTTCTTCAATCACGCTGAAAAGACTAAACGGATTTGGACGAAATCTGGCACACAGATAGACCATGTCCTGGATTTAACATATAGGAAACTATGTAGTTACGTAGCATCCGTGTTCGCCTCTCGAGTTCAATTTATTATTCACCATTGAACATTTACATCTAGGCGGTATAGGGTATAATATAATAATATATAAAAATATATAATAATATTGCAGCAATTATATTGTTATTAGTGGTATTTATTTATTATTAATATATGTAATTATAAGTCCGTAGTACTAAACATATTTTTCTACTTTACTGGTGCATTTACTCTTTGTCTCTGCATTACCTTAAGGTTGTCTGCTAGAGAACGCCTATGACGTTAAGACCGCCTTTGTACCCAGTTGTGCATAAATAATTAAATAAAATTAAAATAAATTAAGTAGGAGTAGGACCGAGGACCGAGTGTTGTGGCGTAACTTGGGAGAGGCCTATGTCCAGCAGTAGACTGCGATAGGCTGAGTTGATTGAAGTAGGAGTAGAGCTCCTTGTGAAGGAGCTCGTCCGGGGAAGAACTACCACCAAACAATCACGTGAGATTTTCCTTCTTCGTGTCTCACTTTGGCGATGTACAATAACAATTATGCAAAATCCTAGGTGGTATTGCTGTTGTTATGGACAAAGATTACCGCTTAACACCAAGTGGGCTTTTAGCTCGTTTGGCTTCCTTTACCTGACAGAAGCGTAGCTTCTAAGCAAGCGCGGATAGAACGTGCGCGCACAGAGCTTTGTGTGGGTGTTATAGACAGTAGTGTGTGTGTAGTAGTGTAGTGTGTGTGGAAGGGGAATTTAACGGTGATGCTGACGTCGTTTTTTCTCGGTTTACTCCTCGGTGCGGTGGTCGAGCACACAATGACGTTATAGAAGTTTTACTTAAAAAGTTTCATTCCTAGCACTAACTGAACTCTGACCTATTTTCAGTTCATTCCAAAAACTCAAACAAATACACATATATCTTAACCTCTCATTACCACTAGTTTTTAATGTTTTTGGTAGTTGTCTATACAAGTACAAGAAACATTAAAAAATTACTTAATTTACCAAAGTCAAACAGAGTGGCCACTCTTTCGTTTGACTTTAGTAAATTAAGTAGAATGAGAGCCTAGTGAGGGGCTCGTAGCGATGCAACTACTGCGCGGATTGTACGATCTGCAAGGTTAAGCTGCACTTGCCGCGGTCAGACTGTGGATGGGTGACCGTTTCGTTACACATCGAGACCCCTCCGTGCCTCGGAGAGCACGTTAAGCTGTCGGTCCCGGTTGTCATACGAATATCTATGGCAGTCGTTACGGGTAGTCAGAAGCCTGAAAGTCTGACAACTGGTCTAACCTCCGAATGTCAGTATTACCCAGTAACTGGGTTGTGGGAGTCTGATGGCAGTCGCTCCGTGTAAAATGCTGATGTTCAGCCGCATCTGGCTAGACTGGAAGCCGACCCCAATATAATTGGGAAAAGGCTCGGAGGATGATGAGAGCCTAGTGATCTGTTATAGGTAGCTACATGTCTTGAACCTAGTACAGACTCCAGCTCTCACAAAGTTAGTCAAGCTGCAAATCGTATTATGTAGGTGACCTTACATAGAACCTTTATGAGATAAATAAATAACGCAATTATTTATTCATTGACTTCCTATCAAACTTTTAGGACAATTGTAAATGTGCAACGAGCCGGCAAGAATATGCCAAACACCATTTAAGTCATTAATAATCGTCGTAAAACGGGAAAATTTCAATGGGCTTCCCATCGTCGGGCCGGTTATTCATTAAATAAATTTTATTCGTGTGATAAGGCGCGGGGCGGGCGGCGGCAGGGCGGGCGCCGGCCAGACGCCCCAGTCGCCGCCCGACGCTGCCACAGCGACGACGCATGCCGCCCCGGTCCCAGCCGCGCTAATTTTACACGCCAGTAACTCTCCACATAACGTTGACCCACTGATAGTGAAGTGTTGCCACCTAGTGTAAGTGAGTCACCAACGGCCCGCGGCAGCCACGTCGCCGACCCAGTGAGTACACAACAAATACCTCCGCTAACTTTGACGGCGACTTATCTCAATCACCCGTCGAGCTTACGGCCATTTTATACGAACGCTCAACCTTGAGTCGTCAGTATTTTGGTCATTGTGACTCGCAGCTGACTTATGATTTTTTCACGCTCGCCACTCGCGATGTTTCAGCGTACAACAGAAATAGCCCTGAAGGAATTTCATTAATGTATCGGGCTGTGAAATTTATTTGTATAGCTCCGGCTCCAACCGATTAATATTCTGGATGTTGTGTGAAAACAAGGGCGATATCCATGTCAAGGTTCTGATACCTAGTTATATCGTTGATGTCGTAAAGTATACGAAAAATCAGAAGATCGCTTGTTTGCAGCCATTATGAGATCGTAAAGTTTATCTATTTTTACTCCCGAGTTGTTACAGGTATGAAAATAAAAGAATGCGATGTAAAGATGACTCTACAGTCCACATTCTCGTAGTAGAGATGTATACAACAGCTCTGCCTATATGTACATGGACGTAGTCAGGATCGTAAAAATGTTGGCAATGTCTGCGATTCAGTTTGTAATTTCAAATAATGCACCCCTAGATTTAAACTGTAGTAACTCAAAAATACACTTTTAATAGAAATGCGGAAAAACTGATTCTCACGTCCCTACTTTTTTACAGAAATGCGGAAAAACTGGTTTTCATGTTCCTATAAGTGTTCGGCTTTTGTTGAATTCTTCTATGAAACAATTCAAGTAGGTACCTAACTACAATGCAATATGAAAAAAAACAATTTTGTGGCTTTATGCAGCATCGTTGCATCGACGTTGTTCCTGGTTACTACTATTTTCATGGTGTACAATAAAGTAGGTATATTCTATCTATATATCTATCGTTTTCAATATTTGCACAAATAACTTACCTACTGAAAAATCGGAGTTTTCGAGTTACTACAGTTTTGATCTAGAGGTGCGATATGTTAAAACATAATATTTTTATTGAGTTAACGCGCAAGCATTTATGTACCTACCTAATTTCACACTTTATAAAAATTCTGATATAATCAGGTTTATTGTCACGAACATGCGATGTGGGCCGCTTATTACACAATTCGTGATTATTTTATTACCTTTGTGTTTCGCCTGAACACCTACTGTTTTCATCATTTTAATGAATGAGATGTCATTGAATATAATAAACAGCTGAGCTTCGCAGAATCGATAATTAATTTTTCTTGGATTCCAATCCAATCTGGATATTAATTTTGGCCGTAATAGTATAGTTATCCTAATATTATAGATGCGAAAGTGTGGATGTTTGTCTCAGATTAATATGTTTGTTTATTTAATTAATTTTTGTCCTTCAATCTTGCTGTAGGCTGAACGAATTTAGATAAAATTTGGCACTCAGATAAATCATACCCGGACTTTTAATTTAAAAGCTTATATGCATTTACAAAAAAAAAGTATATAAGTCTAATATCCATTGTCTATATAGTAGGAACCCATGGTACAAGCTCTGCTTAGTTTGGGAGTAGTCGGTGCTGTGAAAAAAATGTCCCAAATATTTATAAATTATTCATTTATTATTTATTAAATAGAATCAATAACGTTTTTAGGAGTTCTGAGATTTAAAAAATTTCACTGCCCAATCCCTTCGCTAAATCAAAACATACTATAAAGTTACACATTTAATCCATTTCCTCATTAAATCTATAAAAAATACCAGTCATTACTCAAATCGGAGCACTTCAAATCAATTAGATTGATGGATTACCATCAATTCTCTGTCAGCTGCCAACGAAGGATGGCGGAAATACCCGAAGTGATTCGTTTATCGTGGCCGAAATACAGGGGGTCGGCAGGGACAACGTAACACGGAGCCAGGTTATTGACGGCAAGCGGATATTATGTGCGCCACGCTTCCGGTCCAGGTTCCAGGGTAAAGACGTGGTCAAACGACGCGATTTGTAGTAGATATTGCTCGATTGCTCGATTTGATTTTTGTTTGAGTTGTTTATTTTAATGCTTCTGTACCACCACCCTTATTGTTTGTTTGACTACAAAGTATTATTTATTTATTATATTCTTTATTGTACATACACCAAACGAAAACAAAGACAATAGATTACATATAGATGTAAATACAATGGGCGGTCTTATCGCACAAGGCAATCTCTTCCAGACAACCTTTGGATGGACTAAAAGAATGGAATGAAATGGTGAAGTATGCACTACAAGCAGACCAAGTTTGATGCCGGAACAAAAAATGTTGTATAAATGCATTTTAAGTACAATCGACTGCACGTCAGTGGTGACACTTGAATTGGAAAACGGCGCTTACCGCTTACGAAATAAAGACATTGTGAATGTCAAACGGTTACCACTGACATGCGGTCTACCATACTTGTATAGAGGCCATAGGCCATATAGGCGAATTAAATAATTAAAAAAAAAAAACAATTGGGTGTCATTACGGTTAAAATATGACAGAAGACAGGTCTGTGACAGACAAACTGACGGCGTCGGCTTGGTAATGGTCTCATTGGCATTCTTTGACTTTGTGTTTTAAAACACCCCCGGGGGGGGGGGGGGGGGGGGGGCAATTATAAGCATAGCACGTGTTGGGCCTTTACAGAATTTAAATCTAAAATGATTGAGATGGCTTAATAGGTAAGGCCTGCCCATGACAAAAGTCGATAAACACATACCTATTTCAAAATCATTTTCATAGGAGTTAATAGTTTATTTAAATTATTGTTAACAAATAACAACAGACATGCTTATTCATAAACAATTATTAATTTAGATAAACCATTTAACTCTTGGGGAAGTAGATTTTGAAATAAAAAAATTGTTTATCGAGTTTTGTCGTTCACTGTACTCTGTACTATAATAATGTATTATCTCTATTGTTACTCCACTATAACTCTATGGTGACGGCTACACGGTGATCTAGTTTCTTTAGAGGGTAAACGAGCAAGCTGGTCATCTGGTGAAGGAATCTCCGCCGCCCATGGACATCCGCAACACCACGGGAGTCGCCGATTGCTATTGCATCGATGCGTTGCCGAACTCATAAAAAGACTTAATAATAACACGTTTGAAGACTATCATGTGGAATTTGTTCAGGAAAATAACTGACGGGATTTAGATAATAATGATCCTGTCCTAGAAGAAAAATCGTGATCACGATCATTGATTTTTTTTGATCCAGATCACCTTTTTAACTGCAATAATTTTACTAACTTTTTAACTGCACTTTTAATTAAACCTCTATCAGTAGGAAAAATCCGAAAAATCCAATAAAGTTAATTAAAAATTGTTGCGTCACATGGCGTGCAGTGGCCTACTTCACTTGAATTTATTTTTGTTGTAAGTTATTGATTTTTTTATGTAGGAAGATTTATTCAGCATTAATAGGTTTAATAAAGGATAAAGAATCATCGTACTTTGAAAAAAATATAATAACTTACACCACTGTTGAGTTTGAATGAGGAAGGCACTGGGTATTGCCTAGATGTATGGGGTGGTATCGCAAAAACTCATTTGTTAAAAGTTGAAATAGCACAGCGTTCAATTCTTAAAGTAATGACTTTTAAAAAATTCACCTATCCTACACACCTTTTATATAAAGACACTCAATTACTGTCAGTAAGAAAAATGTTTATACAACAAGCAATTCTGTATCAACATAAAAAAAGTCCGGATTTCACGGGCAGACGTAGAACTGACATTGTCTATTCTGTTCCGAGATGTTCTACTAACTTTGCGCAAAAATTTATCTGTTATCTTGGTCCAAGCCTATATAATAAACTTTGTAACAAAAACAAAAATCTAAGGACTATGACTAAATATAATTGTAAAAAAATGATTACTAACTACTTAAAAACATTAACCTACGCTGATACAGAAAGTCTATTGATACCTATGGTCTAATACTTAATAAATATGAATTTGAAACAGAAATATATGCAAACACATACTTAGGAAGCTTGAACACCTTAATACCACATTCGTACACGCACTCATCCACTTATACACACCCTATCACATGTACCTATTCAATCATACCAATTCACGTACTCACAATCATAATTTATAAAAATAAAAAAATGTTAGTATATAAACTTATATATCTGCTAAAATCAAACAAAATACATTAAGATCTCATTTTGACATTACACAAATACACATACCGTATTCTAATCAAGTCACATTGTACTTTTATACAAAATTATTCTAATTCAGTTAACTACTTCATAACAAAAAAAAAATACTACTTAAGTATCAGTATTTTTTGCTTATACTATGTAATTTTTGTTTTGTTTTGTGCGGTACTTTTTATCTAGTGACATACTGT
This sequence comes from Asteroscopus sphinx, assembly GCA_949699075.1. Lineage (NCBI taxonomy): Eukaryota > Metazoa > Arthropoda > Insecta > Lepidoptera > Noctuidae > Asteroscopus > Asteroscopus sphinx. The sequence continues at coordinate 19,461,497 of OX453017.1, forward strand.
TCTAACTGGTTGGACGTGCGTGCGCCACCCACTTTAGTTTTCTCCATGTACCTACGTTTAAAATATTACACCGTGTGAGTGAGCGCTCCTCCAACCATATTATTATGAGACTTACTATTTATTTATGACGATGTTTGTGTTCGAGAAGGAGAAGACCTATTCTTTCCGTAATACAGTTTTAACTAGTACGGGGGATAGTGCTAATCGGACTTGATACAACTTGCTACGCTCGTAAGTGATAATTATGTTTTATGGTACTAATTTATTCTATCTTCTGTTGTAAACATTCACTAGTACCTACACAAAAAAGTATTGTAATTTAAAAAAATAAAATAAAAAAATGTAATTGCCTATATGCAATGCACGCCACTGCGTCACAACTACTTTCTAGATGTATTGTGCAAACTAGACCATGTCAAGGTGGATTCAGACAATGGTTGTTAATAGCAGCATTAACTTAAATACTGATTAAATATGTATGTAGTTACTGCAGATAGAATTTTCTACCATTCATTTAGTCAACATTCCAAACAACTTTACAAACACCAAGAGTTTATACTACCTTTAACTTAACGATTTAAATTGTGGAAAGAAAAAATCGCTCACGAGCAGGACTCGAACTGCGAGTCCTGGCTCAGTACGCCAGTGCTTTAGCCACTAAGCTACCGTGAACACTACTCGTGGTATCGAAATTAACCTCCACTTTTGTACGTGTTTGGGTGACGTCAGCAATATCTTATTAAGAAACAGTGTTTCTGACTAACTTTGCAGTTAATTCAAAGTTGTATAGATATGCCTTATACCCTTAGTAATTTTTTTTTTCTTTTTTCTTTCCATAATTTAAATCGTTTGATTTTGCTTCGCATGCGTAAATGCGTTAATAATAATAAAATAACTACCTATACTTACTACATTTGAATGTCTATGCACGAACAGTATCTACCTGCATAAAAGGAAAGCGTTCAGTCACTAGGTTATCTTCACAATGCAGCAGTGGCTGCCAGGGGGACTAGTGGCGGGGTCCCCCAGCAATGCCCTATGCCGGCCGAGGTTAGAGCCCTTCCCTGGGGGACGTCCTTAAGCAGTTATAGCAACTGGTTTTACTGGTTACCGGTTTTAGTTTAGTAAATTAGGGAAACTTTTCTGGCGTATGAAGACCCTAACGGGACTCTCTGCCATACTAGTCCGGTTAGGCAGCAAGAGTACCTAGGTACCAGTGGCGAAGGGTGAATATTTACAAAAGGGAAGCCGCAGTTACCTAAAAATCCTAAAATAGCTAAGATCGCACTTTAACAAAATAAGAAAACAATTTAACAACTTTTAATTTAATTTAACATTCTTTTCTTGTACTTTAGAACAATTAGAAATGTCATTGAGCAATTTCTACAGGGAAGCCGGTGGGAATCATGTTATATGGACCCTTCGCTACTGCTAGGTACTGCCTGAAACAAAGTCCATTACAAAAAAAATCGCGAAGTTATCACTGCACTTAAAACTGTAGGCGTAGCTTAACCACTGTAGACAAGAAATTTGTCTACTTAAGAATAGACAAAACGACATTGTATAAAACTTTAACTGTCATTTTGTATATTCTTTCGTAGACAACACCCTTGTCTACAGTGGTCATGTAATGCTACGCCTGCTGGTGTTTTAAACTTGCGCGAACTTCACTCAAAATGTTTATTTTGATGTTAAATGTTTGTTTTTAATTGGGTTTAAATTGGGACTTTAATACGCGTACAAAAAATTCAAAACAACGGGAAGACTTCTCGTGACCACGGCCAATGCAACTTTGCCGAAACGTTGAAGTGTGTTGTTTTGATTTTTCTGTGCGCGAAAAGTCCAGTAATCATAATCATAAAACTGTATAACCATGATTATGATTACTGGGATTTTCGCGCACAGAATAATCAAAACACAACTCGACGTTTCGGCCAAGTTTCATTGGCCGTGGTCACGAGAAGTCTACCCGTTGTTTTGAATTTGCTGTGCGCAAAAATTCCCGTAAACCCGATGTTTGGGTGTTTGTTACTCAGTCACGCGTTAATTACACCTGGGCGAAGCCGCAGGCATAGGCTAGTATATAGTCTAATATAACGCAATTGGCCAAAATTAATAATCTATCTATCTACGATTTGCCCTACTAGAGATAGAAATTTGACGTAAGTTGTGTTAACTATCTCTAGAAGAGCAAATCGTGGATAAGATTATTAATTTCGGACGTAAAACAATACACTGCTACTGTGTTTAAAACACGCAGTGATTGTCCCCCTATTGAAAGCAAAGGCCCCGTCCACCGCAAACCTTCGAGTCAAATTAGAGGGGTCCCTGCCTGATTGACATTTTATTCTGATTAAATAGCTACAGAGCTTCCATTTTACACACCCGGACCCCGTTTGTAATAAGTATTCAACCGATTGTCACGATTTCAAGTCGGGGGTATTACAAATAAATGATTTTGATTTTGAGTTCGTTTCAAGGATCGTTGAACTCTTTAGGACAGAATTGAGCTAACTACACGATGGCTGATGCATGCGTGCCATCAGTTGAGATATGCTATTGTTTTAACAATAAAATATTAAACCAATGACTGATACCGACGACCTGGTGAAGGTCACGGGAATCCGCTGGATGGAAAGCGCAGGACCGGTTGTTGTGGCGATGCTTGGGGGAGGCCTGTGTCAAGCAGTGGACATCTTTCGGCTGAAATGATGATGAATGAGCCACGAGGAAGTGGCGAAATGTTGGTGTACTATACACCTCTGCCTACATTTGTATACTGTAATAATATTATTTTCAACACACTTGCTCGTAAAGTGGCTCTTATTGCATCGCTTTTAGGTTCATAATGTGGCTTATAGCGCACGCGTGCTTTTTTCATTATATTATCGCACTAGTGCTTTTTACTTTACAGTTTATTTTTAAATCGCAGCAAAGAGTTTTTATGCCTGAACTAAATTAAACATTTTTGGGAATAAATCAACTGTATTAATTAAAATATGCTATACATATAAACATTTCATTTCATCAAATTATTAATTTTTGTCAACAAATTAATATTAATTTGTGTTATAAATAAAAAAAAAAATTTATAATATTTTTATATTAGGCTGTATGGCGGTTTCCTTCGACCACCTGCGCGCGCATAGCTGTATGTCATCGCACGATCCACGCGCCATTTTTATCATTTTTCACAAATTCGATATTTGTCTAAAATGTGTAATTTATGTTTTTTTCCTCGCAAGTGTGTTGAAAAACGTCGTATGACGTGTCACGCGTGCGTGAGCATTGACTATACTATTATACTCTCGGCTCCATTACGCCCTCGCCTTCGGCTCGGGCTGCAATCCAGCCTCGAGTATGATAGTCAACTTAGCTCACTTGTATCATAATGTACTATTAATTATTTTAATTATGACATCTGTTAAATTTATGACATGCTTATTTTTTTGAATTTTTATTATTTTGTGACATTCCAATTTGACATTTATTTGCTATTGTGACTTTTATTTTATTAATCTACAAGTTTATATTGTGAACTTTATTATTTATGAAACTACTGACGTGTAAATTAACTTTACAAATAAATGAATATGAATACCTCTTCGGGGAAATACAAGTACGTGGGACACTCAGAAAGTTTTGCGAAACTAAAAAAAATTGTTCTATACGTACATATATTTTTATCAAATCTTTTCAAAGTACTTTCCACCAGCCTCTATACAAAGATTCATGCGCCTAAACCAGTTTTCAAAACACTTTTTCCAGTCCGCCGCAGACACCTCGTTTACAGCCTGCTCGAACGCAGCCAGCGCATCTTCCGGCGACGAAAATTGTATCCCTTTGAGCTGATTTTTTATTTTTGGGAATAAAAAGAAGTCACACGGTGCTAGATCAGGGCTGTAAGGAGGGTGACCCAGGAGTTTGACTGGCGTGCTGTCCAGGAAGTCCCTCGTTTTGAGTGCGGTGTGCGCAGGTGCATTGTCGTGGTGGAGCAGTAGCCCGCGGAGCCCTGTGTTTGGTCGCTTGTTGCTTATAACAGAGAAAACTTCTGGCAAACATTTGGTAGTATACCATTCGGCATTAATGCTTCTTTGATCCCGTAAGGGAATTGATACCAAGTGGCCAGTCAAATTAAAAAAGCTAGCGATCAAAATCTTACCCCCGCTTCTAGATCGCTTCACTTTGGTAGGCGTTGGCTCATTTTGAAACACCCAAACAGTCGACTGGCGCTTGGTTTCTGGGTCGTATTGATAAATCCAGGACTCATCACCTGTAACGATGTCGTAAACACGCCGAGACGAGCCTGCTTCAAATTTGTTAAGCATATCACGGCACCATTCCACCCGGGCCTGCTTCTGAGCATCGGTGAGGTTGTGCGGCACCCAGCGTGATACTATCCTCCTCACGCGAAGATGGCTGTGTAGAATCTCGTGAACGCTTCCCGATCCAATCTTCAATATGTGTTGAATCTCCTGATATGTAATTCGCCTATTGTCTTGGATTAAATTTTTCACTGCTAGCACGTTTTCTTCGGTAACAGCCGTCAAAGGGCGACCGCTTCTTTCGTCATCCCCCAAAGTTGGTCGACCGCGCTTGAATTCGTTATACCAACGATACACGGTTGCCTTGGAAGGGCCTTCATCCATGAATGCCATTTGAAGTCTATCGTACGATTCATCCGGTTTCAGGCGACACTTGAAATCGTATAAAATCATAGCTCTAAAATGTTCCCGGCGCAGATCCATATTTCAGTGAGACACAATACTTTGAATTAACTCGCAAAAAATGTGGAGGGAAATTTTGAAATTGGAACTTACTTATTTTTACTTATAAATAATCATATTTTCGAAAAACATTATAACTGGCCAGTCTCCCATATATAAAAACTTTTTTTCGCAATACTTTCTGAGGGGCCTGGTATGATAAATATATAAATTGTGGAAAGAAATACACACACTTTGCACAATTTATATCTTTGGATTTCGCTTCGCATGCGTAAATGCGTTAAAAATACTACTTCCTATCCTATCTTACCTATTTCCTACTAATCCTACTAATATTATAAACGTGAAAGTTTGTGAGGATGTATGTTTATTACTCTTTCACGCAAAAACTACTCTATGGATTTTAATGAAATATGGCATTCTTATAGAACACAACCTGGATTAACTACTAGGTTATACCGGGAAAATGAACAGTTCCCGAGGGATGCGCGTAAAACGATATCCACGCGGGCTAAGCCGCAACATAAAAAAAAAAATGTCTTTGGGACATTTTTACACAGCACCATCTAGTCCCAAACTAAGCAGAGCTTGTGGTATGTGTACTAGACAATAGATATAATACTTATATACTTTTTTTTTTGTAAATACATTCTTATGATACATAAGCAACACACCCAGACCAACACAAACACTTATGTTCATCACCAAAACATTTGTGTCCTGTGGGAATCGAACCCACACACTCACACATACACATAGGCTAGTAATGAAATAATTACAAGTATCATGTTTGTTGTCAGTTGTTGCTACTATGAGTATATGGGTAGCCTAAACTTATGTTCGTATTTACTTGGTTGCCCACGTCAGACCCTGTTACTTGATAATTATGAGAGCACGCCTCGCTTAACTTTATTTAACTTCAAATTAAATTGTTGCTAATGTAGAAACATTTTGTGTGTTCGTCTCTTGAAGATAGGCTGGAACTTTGTATATTGTTATATTATGTAAATACGTATTATTTTGTTATGTACCTAGTTTTAATATAATCTAAAGAAGATACACCGAGCACTTCCTAATTACGTTACGTTAGTTACGTTACGTTACGTTTAGACCCATACTATTTCCGACAAATGAACTTTATAATACATGCAAGGTAATGAATGTAAGGCAACAATTTATTTTACATATAGGTAGTCCTTCTACAACACCAAAAAACACCATTCCGACAAATCACAAAACGCCGTAAGGACCTAATCTGTACAATTCCTCCTGCTCACACATCTTTTATAAAGAAATTCTCATTCTATCTTGGCCCTTCGCTATAAAATAAAATTAATGCAAAATTCCCAATCTATAGTTCAACATACTTTAACTGTAAAAAGACTGTCCGCTCATATCTTCAATCCCTTAACTATGACGAAACTGAAGAGTACCTGAATAAGTGAACACACACACAGACCCCACACACACGCTTATGTAACTCCTAGCAAAACTCAAACGCACTACACAAATTTGCACACTTACTCATTTAACGCACATACACACACATGACCCACCCCCTCATACCTCCACACTCACACTCACACTAACACACAATGCCTATCAATTTTAGAAATTATTGTACTTACCTTTTGTTTGCTTCTTTTTATTTTTCATTTTATTAAACTCTTAACTATAAACAAATAAAATTAGTAATATAATAAGAATTATAATAATTGTATAATTTATTAATAAAGTAATAATAATAAGTCATTTAATTAATTCTAATTTTCTAATTGTAATAATGTGATATGGGTGTATTGGGTGTATGTGTATGTCGTCGCCTTGCCTGGAATAAAGAAATTTTATATATTTTATTTTATTTATTTATTATTATTTATAAACTCGGAATGTATATATAACATGTGCTATAATCCTTCCATATCGATAGGGCATCGGAACTGTCTCTCCAAAACACAGGTTACTTTGTTGCCTATCTGGGAGAAAAGTACTCTACCCTTTAACTAGATTAAATAAGTACTTAAATTGTAAGCCTGTGCTAAAATCCTTCCATGTAATCTAGTCCAAGTAGTAGTAGTAGTAGTACAAATAAATAACTATAACTAACTTCCTAATTATGTTGGCTTCCAGTTTAAACAGATGTTGCTGAACATCAGTATTTTACACGGAACGACTGCCATCAGACCCCGGTAATCTAGTAAGTGGGTAAAACTGATACCGACATCCTAAGGTTAGATCAGTTGCCATACTTTCAGGTTTTTGACTACCCGTAACAACTGCCATAGATATTCGTATGGCAACCGGGACCGACAGCTTAACGTGCTTTCCGAGGCACGGAGGGGTTTCGATGTACAAGGAATCGGTCACCTATCCAAGGACTGACCGCGGCTAGCACAGCTTAACCTCTTTCACCCCACTGTGACGTTTTTCACTCACCCAATCGTAATAACCCTTAAGCATCGCTGGGACGAAAACGTCCCAGCAAAACCAAGTCTTATATGAGTATGAGGTATGTCAATATTTATAATTTAGACAGTATCAGTATCTTCTCGTCCGAAATACCGCAGTGTCTCAAGATGAATGTCTATGACCATCAGTGTGTGTTGCCAGTAATTACTTACGGCACTGAAACGTGGTCGCTCACAATGGGCCTGATAAGAAAGCTCAAAGTCACGCAAAATACAATGGAGAGGGCTATGCTCGGAGTGTCCCTGCGTGATCGAATCAGAAATGAGGAAATTCGCAGGAGAACGAAGGTAACCAACATAGCCCGAAAATTTCCAAACTTAAGTGGCAGTGGGCGGGGCACATTGCTTGCAGAACGGATCGCCGATGGGGCAGTAAAGTTCTGGAGTGGCGACCGCGTACTGGAAGGCGCAGCGTGGGAACCCTCCCCCACAAGGTGGACCGACGACCTGGTGAAGGTCGCAGGACTCCGCTGGATGCGGAAAGCGCAGGACAGGTCGTTGTGGCGATGCTTGGGGGAGGTCTATGCACAGCAGTGGACGTCTATCGGCTGAAATGATGATGATGATAATTTAGACTGTCATTTAATTAACAACATTTTCGAAAAGATTGTTTACAAATTGAATTGACACGGACGTCATGGGTGGCCGCAGCCCTATTATATTACACCCACATTTGTGCGCGTGTACAAACGCCATCTGTTTGTAAGTATGTAAGAGTAGTAGGCACTTAAATCAACGTGGATGTATGGAGTGTCCGGGGTGTGCCACGAGCCTCAAGTTAGTTTTTATTATAAGAGATATAAATTACGGAAAGAAAAAAAAAAATATCATAAATTAATATATTATAGGTATATTTGAACTGAGTCAAAAAAAAAATGAAAGAGTACAGCAGGCTGCTATTCTGTAAGCACAATCCTTGAATACACTTCAGAATTCGATAAGTAGTCGTTAAAAGTTAGAGAGTGAAATGAAAGCGAAATCGCGGACGTCCTCAAAAAAGGCCAGGTTAAGACCACTTTTAACCGACGACGACGAGCAAATTACGAGGGTAATGAATGTAGATGAAGCAAACGAGATGTGTCAGGATCGAAGAGGGTAGAAGTCCATAGTCTCTGTCACAGATAACGGAATATAAGAAGATCGGGCAAGCCGCCTAGTTTCCATGGAATCCGAGTGTCGCAATCTCAACTTACACACACAACGCATTTCTTGCGCTTAAATAAATTACAACGACCATACAGCCTATAGACGCTTCATAACCGGCGACCGATGTCTGCAACACATCTATGAAATTTCACTAATGTGGGGCGGTATACCTCAGCTACACCATTAACTAAAACTTACAAAGAGACCGCAAACCACAATCTTTGCCAATTAAAGGTAATCACAGCACCGTAATCCGTGGTAGAGCAGACCATGCAGTCAGTTTGACTCCGTCCAATTAGCCGCTTGTCCCGGAAAGCCGGATTTCAATTACAGGACCAGCTTATGTCAAATTAAACTACTTATATGTATGGCATTGGACTTAAGGAGTGGGGTTCAGTCGGATTTTTCTTATCGGAAGGGTTAATCGAATTTCCTGTGTCAGAAGCAGTAGATAAAAGGGTTAATCAAAGGGTTTATTGGATTTGGTTATTTGGCTTTACTTTACTGTCAAATAAGAGCCGGTGGAATGCACACGTGAGATGGTTAATCAATCTTAAATCAAATCAAAACCTTATATTTGCACGAAATGCGTTACCAAATTAAAATAAAAACAAAAGTTTTTATAGTACATATTATTGTATTGTCATCAGACCTACGACCAAATTCAAATTCAAATTCTAGTATTTTTTATTTCAAATAAACCTAATTACAGGCACTTTTGAAACGTTAGGCTTCAGTTGCATGGTTCCAAATTGTGGGTCCTATCTCCTATGGATAAGAACTGGCAAGAAACTCCATGGATATACTCTTTTTAAAATAGGTTATTGTTTATTACATCAATTTCATTCAAGTAATGTGAGTATAATGTACGTTAATGACAGAAATAAACAAGAGTTTAAAAGTGAGAATATTGACTTTAGAAATAAACCTTAAAAGAGTGGCCATAGTATGTAGGAGCTGACCTGTCTCGAGAGTCGGCTCCCACATGTGTATGTACCTAACCTTCAACTAATAGGAACTGGCTTGAAATTGACTTGCAAGATTTCCAGCAGATATGCAGAGAGATAAAAAATCCAGCTAAATAAAAGCTTTTAATAAAAAAAAGATAGTGTGTTGCCAGCTTGATGCAAATGTCTAAATCCTTTTCAGAGAAAAAGCTTGAGCCAGCTTAGCATCAGAAATCCAATTCTCGTAAAAAAAAACAAAATATAGTACCGATTTAATTTAAAAAAACTTTATTAATGTCAATATTTTATAACAGTTGATGTGCCGTGTGACTTGTGCCTTGTTGTGTGTGTATTTGTGAGTCTTTGTGACATTAAGACTAGATTGGAACTACATTTTGACTATTTTAAATTACAAGAATTGCTCCTCAGACCGTCGTGTCAGCATATGACTATGTACATCTTTAGTAAGTCGTCTAAAAGTTATAAGGTCATCATAAACTAAGGTCAATAATTACACTATTATCACTAGAAAATTTATAAAAAGTCAAAGAACTTCTTTAACAAAGAACAATCGTTCTCCCAAAGAAAAAAAGCGTGTGAAAAGCGATAATTCTCTGAAATTGAGGTCCATTGACATTGAGCCTAATTCTGAGTAAAAGAAAATGTTTTTCGTCTTTTAATACATAGTAAAGAATACATTAGAGGGTCGGGCTACTCATAGACCGTCATTTAGACGTCGAGTCTAATTTAACAAATACCAGGCCCCTCAGAAAGTATTGCGAAAAAAAGTTTTTATATATGGGAGACTGGCCAGTTATAATGTTTTTCGAAAATATGATTATTTATAAGTAAAAATAAGTAAGTTCCAATTTCAAAATTTCCCTCCACATTTTTTGCGAGTTAATTCAAAGTATTATGTCTCACTGAAATATGGATCTGCGCCGGGAACATTTTAGAGCTATGATTTTATACGATTTCAAGTGTCGCCTGAAACCGGATGAATCGTACGGTAGACTTCAAATGGCATTCATGGATGAAGGCCCTTCCAAGGCAACCGTGTATCGTTGGTATAACGAATTCAAGCGCGGTCGACCAACTTTGGGGGATGACGAAAGAAGCGGTCGCCCTTTGACGGCTGTTACCGAAGAAAACGTGCTAGCAGTGAAAAATTTAATCCAAGACAATAGGCGAATTACATATCAGGAGATTCAACACATATTGAAGATTGGATCGGGAAGCGTTCACGAGATTCTACACAGCCATCTTCGCGTGAGGAGGATAGTATCACGCTGGGTGCCGCACAACCTCACCGATGCTCAGAAGCAGGCCCGGGTGGAATGGTGCCGTGATATGCTTAACAAATTTGAAGCAGGCTCGTCTCGGCGTGTTTACGACATCGTTACATGTGATGAGTCCTGGATTTATCAATACGACCCAGAAACCAAGCGCCAGTCGACTGTTTGGGTGTTTCAAAATGAGCCAACGCCTACCAAAATGAAGCGATCTAGATGCGGGGGTAAGATTTTGATCGCTAGCTTTTTTAATTTGACTGGCCACTTGGTATCAATTCCCTTACGGGATCAAAGAAGCATTAATGCCGAATGGTATACTACCAAATGTTTGCCAGAAGTTTTCTCTGTTATAAGCAACAAGCGACCAAACACAGGGCTCCGCGGGCTACTGCTCCACCACGACAATGCACCTGCGCACACCGCACTCAAAACGAGGGACTTCCTGGACAGCACGCCAGTCAAACTCCTGGGTCACCCTCCTTACAGCCCTGATCTAGCACCGTGTGACTTCTTTTTATTCCCAAAAATAAAAAATCAGCTCAAAGGGATACAATTTTCGTCGCCGGAAGATGCGCTGGCTGCGTTCGAGCAGGCTGTAAACGAGGTGTCTGCGGCGGACTGGAAAAAGTGTTTTGAAAACTGGTTTAGGCGCATGAATCTTTGTATAGAGGCTGGTGGAAAGTACTTTGAAAAGATTTGATAAAAATATATGTACGTATAGAACAATTTTTTTTAGTTTCGCAAAACTTTCTGAGTGTCCCACGTATGTCTTAGGGACCATTACAGTCGAGCTTTTGTCAAATTAAGTCACTAACATGTATGTAGGGTCAAATAAAACTTGAGGGCTTTGTTGTCTCGTCCTAATTATTCATCCAAATTCGTGTTTCAAGAAAGAGATATGACATTAAAACGTCTCGTAAAAGTCCAGACGACTTTTACGAAACATTTTAGATATTTTTAGGTCAATTAACAAATCAGTGTTTCCAAACAGTGATAAAAAAGTAAAATGTTTGATGTATGAATTGTGACTGCCTTTAAACCTTTCTTTTAACTTTTTTGCAATATTTTGATACTTTAATAAAACATAGGAAGAGAACAAAATATCATACAACTGGTTTAGTTAATAAGCTTCTTAGGGCTAAAGCTCACACGATACTTTTAGCGACAGTGATCGGCGATTTCGCGACTGCAACGGTGCTGTATCGCGTTTTGCGACTCGCTGCGTTCGATCGTAGTATCAAAATCACGCGTTTTAAGTGATTACATCGATGCTGCATCGCGTTTTGATGTCTAAATTGCGGTATTGAAATTGTGCGTTTCAGCGACTACAGCCATGTTCCACAGATGATTAAGCCTCACCAAGTTGTTATAATAAATAATAAAATAAATAATAAATATCTTCGGGACATTTTTACACAGCACCATCTAGTCCCAAACTAAGCAGAGCTTGTGATATGGGTACTAGACAATGGATATAATACTATGTATGCGGAGTATGTAATACATACATATATAATGTTCTTGGTGCGGAGTGTAGCGTTTAGTCGCTGCATCGAGCGTTCAAAAAGTGACTTGATCGCCGTGACTCGAGTTTGTATGTGTGTGGATTGAAGCCACCACCAGGTCCAACCGGGTCGATTTAGTTGATTTTCAAAATCTACTAATCGTTGATCACCGATGCTTAAAGTAACAAATCTGATTTAGCCATTATGTTGTGTGCTGTAGTAAATAATGACACTTAGTATTTTCTCAACTCATTTGGCCGTTCTTACAATTCCACCAACTAACAACGCCATCAATTTGTCACTAAATCTTTAATGGACACATCCTAAAAAGCATTTCCAGGTTTCTTCCTTGCAAAATTTACTTCGATTCACTACTGAACAAATACTTTAAACTCGTTCCGTGAACAACTGGGTCGAGCTAAATAGGTTAGTCCGAAAACGAGTTGTAGCTCCAACGAGTTAGTGGCGTCTAACGAATAGGTACTGTAATGCTCGTCACATAACCAGCCCATTACTGTCCCACTGTTGGGCACGGGCCTCTTCTCAGTACGAGAAGGCTAAGGCCTTAGTCCACCACGCTGGCCTAGTGTGGGTTGGCGGACTACACACACCATCGAGAACTGTATGGAGCACTCTCAGGTGTGCTGGTTTCCTCACGATGTTTTCCTACACCGTTAAAGCAAGTGATAATTGAATATAAATCCGCACATGAATTCGAAAAGTCAGAGGGGCGGGCCGGGATCGAACTCAGACCCTCCTTCATGGAAGGCAAGCGTTCAACCACTAGGCTATCATTGCTAGTATAGTAATGCTCGTCACTACACATTTATTGTCAAAGTACAATACAAATCCTCTTTATTGCACAACATAAAAAACATGAAAAAAAAAACAAAATAAAACAAACTAAAGAATGATTATGAACTGGTGCGGTTTGTTCTTTCTTCACTTTGCTACTGCAACGTGAATGTAGAATATTTTCTTTTACGAAAAGGATAACTTAAAGATATAAGAAAGAAAAAAAAATGTGCCAAGGAGATGACGCACAGTAAAATAAAATAAAATAAATATTTTCGGGACATTTTACCCATCACCATCTAGTCCCAAACTAAGAAGAGCATGTGGTATGGGTACTAGACAATGGATATAATACTTATATCTTATTTTTATTTGTAAATACATACTTTCATGAGAAACAACCAGACCAACACAAACACTCATGTTCATCACACAAACATTTGTGTCCTGTGGGAATCGAACCCACGACCTTGTGATCAGCAGTCCGACACTCAAACCACTAGACCACAGAGGCGCTAAAATTAACAATAGTGATCTAAAACAGGTACAGAAACAAAAACTGTTAAAAAGTTTGTAAAGATATTTGTCACACCCGCGCAAAACAGCCACCGCTCAGCTCATTGATGTGACACATGCACAAAGCAAAGCTATAACGACAACAACTATTACAATCTTTAAAACCGGCCAAGTGCGAGTCGGACTCGCGCAGTAAGGGTTCTGTACCACTCATCGACCTGACACCCCATTGAAACCGATTTAATTTACGAGGTTCGACGCACAGTGCGCGAAAAATGAATTTTTGCATCTATTTCTTACGCAGGTACCACCACATATGTCCATGTTTGTCCTATTTTTAGTATTTTTTGTTAAACTACATAATATGAACTATAATCAGACCAAGTTTGAAGCTGGTATGTATTACCGTTTTGAAAAAAATGCATGTTTTTTGAGGTTTCATTTATTTATTATTTGTATTTTGGTTGTTTTATTTTTAGTATTTGTCGTGATACCCCCTTATAGCAACACATATTCTTACAAAACTGGCTAGCTATTATTATTAAAACGATACAGCCCTGTGACAGACAGACGGACTGACGGACGAACGGACGGACCGACGGACAGCGTAGCGAGAGGAATAGGGTCTCGTTTGGCACCCTTCGGGTATGGAACCCTACAAAAACATTCCCTTGTCCATAAATTAAATACTAAGAATAGTTCTGTTTATGGAGCGCTTGCAGACACAAGCCTTCACACGTACAAAACATACAGATAAAGTTAGAAAATCGCATAGGTTTGTATATATCTACTAGAGAACAAACACAGCTTGGCTGCTTTTGAACTAGAAGTCAATTAAAATTCCTTATTTAACTGGACTATACCTAATGTTCCCTCTCTGCAACTACAGTTGATTGCATTGCCTTGAAGGTCTGGCAGTAAAGTTGCCTTGATACAGTCAGTCGTACTTACTTGACTGATATTGCATTCTACCAGAGCTGAACAAAGCAAAGGTGGCTTGTGTAGTAGACTGAAAGCTTGAAACTAAATGTCACTAACAGTGTACTGAGACTTGAGACTGTAAACTGGTAATGACATTAATGGTGCAACATGCGCTTGTTGAAGCACTTGCGCAGGTTATATGCATCGTGTAGTCGGGTCCAGTGCCATAATGTACTGCATTAGCCCGTGCGTGTAGCCCGCGCGTGTAGCCCACAACAGTTACCTGCTCCAGTCACATGCACCGTGTACAAGAAACACCATTTTTAACCGACGAAAAAAAGGAGGAGGTTCTCAATTCGACGCGTATCTTTTTTTTTTCGTTTTTTTTTTTTTTTTTTTATGTATGACCACGCATAACTTTTTACAGAGTGGTCCGATTTTTAATAATTCTTTTTTTAATGGATAGGGTATATCTCGAAGTTGGTCCCTGGTTGGTTGGTTGGGTAGGAAAACAGGGGATGAGTGCTTGTTCACCCACTGAATTCTTACCTGTTCACCGATTCTGTTGAAACTTGGCACACATAAATGTAGTTCTAAACACTTCAACATAATGGAGACCTGGAGTTAGATTTTAACCACAAAAAAATGAAAAATAAAACTTTTTAACAAAAAATTGAACCGACGAAAACAGAAACTAAATAGCGAAAAATAACAAATTATGAGTCGGCGCCAAACAAACAATCAACGAAGATCATTAAATTACTTTAAATAAATGATAAAAACAACGTAACATCAAATACAACGTGAAATTCTCAACGATAAACAATAACTATCCGAAAATGCGTTCTCCGCTCGGCCACTTGCATCTTGCACGCACTTTGCTTGTTTAAAGTTTGTTTTGCGCCGACTCATAATTTGTTATTTTTCGCTTTTTAGTTTCTGTTTTCGTCGGTTCAATTTTTTGTTAAAAAGTTTTATTAACCATTATTTAAAAAAAAAAAGTTTTAAAAACTTCCATTAGTTTCAAGCTTCGGACAAAGTTGAAATATTGTAATGTAGTGCATATACTACCTACTTTTTTTCTGATTATAAAGAACATGGTTTAAATCTAGCCTCCAAGACTAATAAGTAATTTTAATCTAACTTATTTTTCTACGTTACATACGTTTGATAACTAAGAACAAATAATATACTACATATCAGCCATTTTTGCACGTTGCATAGAATAAATCTTCTGCTCTCATCTTTTTTGTGTGAGTTGTAACAGCGATTTACGATTGTGACTCAAAATTGGAAACGGACGCATCGCACGAATCGGACGGAAAATATAATACAATACAATATTGTATTATTGGCTTTGTGTGAGGGTGTTGGTCAAATATCAGCGGTCACAGTGTTTGAGTAAATTGTAAATCACAATGGACAGAGAAAATATTTGAACAAAAGTGTTCCATGATTTATTATAAAATTTGATATCACAATGTAAATACCTACCTGAATTTACAGAGTAAATATTTGAATGTTAGTGTTTCGTGATTTATTAAGGATTTTAGAATAAAAGGCAGGTATCCTATGAATGTTATACGTAAATGCGAAAGTATGAATGATTGAACTATCCTGAAAAAAACAATACTATTTCCATTTTTTTCATAGATAACCCTAAAGCTCGTCAATAGCTACTAAACAAAAAATTAATAAAAGAAAATCAGTTGACAAACAGAGGAAAAAATGGTACTGAACCGTTTTTTCTTCGCCTATTTATATATAGAACATCATACATAGCCTGTGATGCCCTATTACAAAGCAACTCTCCTTCCGTACTCTACTGCCACTTATCCTATCCATTATTGCAGCAAAGGAACAGTTTTTTTGGAAAGAATCCAGATCGTATCGTTTGTGGAACAGCATCATATTTACAATCCAGACTAGATCGTCCTGAACATGTTTTCCTTGCTTTGCCTAACCGAGTCTGTTATTACATAAAATATATTAATCTGATAAAACCTCTCAAGACAAATAGGTACTCTCATGATTGCAGCAACACAAATTAAGTTCTAAGCTCTACTAAACTGAAACTAGTACAAACTGGTCGAGTTTGGACTCCTCAAGATGAAGCGCTTTATCTAGCACTGTTTCTGGTACGTTAAGCATGTCCAGCGCTGAATAATATCCGTACATTCCAGCGCTGAATAATAACATAACATCACGCCTATATTTCCCCGAAGGGGTAAGCAGAAGTGTAACAGTACACCCACATTTCGCCAGTTATGTTATAGTCCCATGTAATAGGGGGCGAGCCTATAGCCACTAACCGGGCACAAATCCAGACTAATGAATAATATCTATCTATCTATACATATAAAAGGCTTTGTCCTGAATGACTGACGGATCAACGCAGAGCCTAAACCGCTGATCGTAGAGACCTGAAACTTGGAGGGTGTGTTCTCTGTATGACGTAGGCATCCGATAAGAAAGGATTTTCCGAAATTCTACCCCTAAGGGGGTGAAAAGGGAGGGCAAAGTTTGTATGGGACAACGTGATTCCTTGGTCCAATCTACTTAAAATTTTGCATAAACCTTTTTTAACAGAATTGATGGAAGATGTGTTTCGTATTTTGTTGAAATTCATCCCCTAAGGGGGTTAAAAAGGGTTAATTAGTTATTTTGGCGGTGATTTGCTTCGAAGTTGATATCAATACTTCTTAGTGCTTTTGATTTAAATTATATTTTATTTTGACACATGTTTGAAAAACTCAATCCGATTTTATTCAAAAAAGGTTGAACTCACTTAAAAACATAAGGCGAGCTCCACACGTTGGCCCCAACGTTGGTACGAGTGTTGGCCCGTAATCATGCCTATGGACACTAATATTATTGAGTGCAGAAGAGCTGAACTGTCAATTAAAATAACACAATAGTTAAACAATGGACGTCGTTTTTGAAAAATGTTTTGACTAACAAAATAATATCGTTGTTATTTGTTAATAAACACAAAGATTTTTTATAAAAATTCTATAACTATTGCTTTGATGACATTTTCAAGACGCGGTGACCGTAGGAACAGCTCATTCGATTCACGTTACTGCATGAGTGCTGCGTCAAGACTGAGCAAACCGCCAACGTGTGGGCGCATCGCCAACGTTGGCGCTTAATTCCTTTGATAAAACCGACACGCGACGGCTAACTGCCAATACTCGCCCCAAAGTTTGGGCCAACTCCATTTTCCCGATCCACACGTTGGCGAATAGTGTTGGCGCCAACGTTCAGGCCAACGTGTGGAGCCGGGGTAACTGCCAATGCTCGCCCCAACGTTCGGGCCAACTACATTTTCCCGATCCACACGTTGGCGCCAACTTTCGGGCCAACGTGTGGAGCCGGGGTAAGCAAATACTCTTTAAAATTGGAAGGTCCCTAAAAATATCTGTGTTTGATTTGTCGTGTATAATAATACTTATAGTTTTCTTTTAGTTTGTCTTAGAAGTTTAATTTAGTGTGTATTGTTTTTTGTAATTTTATTCCTAGAGATTCCTCTAACACCATCTAATTACTCCTTCGAATTCAAGAGAGTGCAGTTTCCCATCAAAGTTTGCTTCTCAATAACTATAAACCAAGCTCAAGGTCAAACTCTTAAGGTAACGGGAATAGACTTGAGGGAAAGCAGCTTCTCTCACGGCCAGTTGTATGTGGCATGCTACAGAGTAAGCGCACAGAGTAGCCTGGTATTCTAGCTCCCGAAGGAAATACAAAAAATATTGTTTACAAAGAAATACTGCGGTAGGTGTAGTATTTCGTTTTCGTTGTAAAAAGATAATATCATAATACCCCCCTATAGTATTAACATAATAGTAACTTTCACCAAATCAAAGGCCGAGCTTCGTGCTCACAAAATATAACGAAATTTCATTTTATTTTCATGTTTATTTAACCTTTAAATCCCTACACTATAATAAAGATTGTTATATTTTATAAGTATTTGAACATAATAATTGCAAAATTTAATAACGTAAAAAACTTGACTAACCTCGACGTTTCGGCCAAGTTACATTAGCAAGTCCCGTAAATATAGTTCAATATGAGTGAAATTCGCGAAAGTTTAAAAACTTCTATTAGTGGTCAAGTTAATTGACAGTCAGTAACTCGTAAGTCAAGTTAATCAATCACATTCACAGTCATATTAAACAAAATCAGTTTCCAATCAAATTTGATTGATAAGTTTTGTTAGTCCAGATTTTAAATAGTCGCAAAAAAGTGATAACGTGTTGAATGCAGTCGACGGTAGCCACTCAATACGGTCTACGTAAAATAATCGCAATTCTGCGGTTTATGCATGAAGCCCTATTACTGTCGGACATTTTGGCTGGTAATTGGAAAAATGATTGCTTGATAATGAAGCCTAGCTAGGGTTTCATTTTGGCGGTCTACTTGATATGTGTTACGTCATTCCGTGTATGCTATCCTCATTGATATGGGGAAAAAGGCACATTTTGTTTTTATCGTTCACAGCTTAAGGGGAATGTAGTAGGACCGTATAATTCGGTTTATCACAGAAATACGTTATCGCTCATACCTACCTCGGGAACTGCTAATCTTTCTGAAATAAAAAGTAGCCTATTATTCAGCCGCTTCATTTTGATTGAAGGACAAACAAACAAATAAACAAAAAAAAAACCATACTTTCTCTTTTATAATATTAAGTAGCAAGATTTAAAGTTTTCAAAAGACTCAGTTTATCTCGTCGCTTTTGATATCAACGAGCTTTCAATGCCTGTTAATTTGGCAAAGAATTTTGAAAAGGAGAAATGAATATATTTTCAATTCACCCCTATTTTTCCTTCTGACGCCGCGGACACTGATGGCTTTTTCTGCTTCACCGGACAATCGGTCGGTGTCAGGGAATTTTAGAACAAAAAGTATTTTTAAACTCGCGCTTACTGGATCAACTTGAAGAGTATTTTATAACATTTTCTTATAGACATGATGTAGATTCAATCACGTTTACATGATGCCTGTGTTCTTGTTTGCAAAGACAAATTAAATGTCTGTGAAAGCTTGATGCTTCACTGATTTTACATGCAAAAATACAGGATAATTCTTAAGGTTGTTAACTACACTATTAGAACTGGCTTTAAAACAAAACAGCTTTTGTTCGTCCGCTACAAAATTTTCCGAGTCTCCCAAACAATGTCGATTTTTATTTTGTATTAAAGTGAATTTTAATAATGTGGTTATGATAAAAAACAGATACTTAATCATCATGCAAATTATTCCCACTCCTTAAAATTTTATCCTGTATATAAATCATCAATCATCATAAGAAAGTTAGTCAGTATTGCTAGGAGTCGTTGGAGAAAAATGGCAACACTGCGCTATGACGCCCCAGCCCCACATTTTTTTTTTTTCCGTGGGGAAAATCCTTATTCCGCCCGGGTAAGGCGGAGCCAGTGTCGGACTCTTACCGACTAAAAACCACCACGGTGTTCCTCTACCCGACCTTGGCCGGGGGCGCTAAAGATCTTTATCGTAAGCGGTCGGCGCGCGCTCAGTTGGTGGCAGTTATATTCTCTTTGCAGTTTGTTAAAGAAGTTGGACGACCTTTAAATAATATTATTGAAGTAATTTACTAATTTTAATAACCATTAACTGAATACAGTGCTCTCATGGTTGGTTCGCAATGTGACTTTTATTTAAAATACCTGCTTATCCCCTGATAAATAGACATTGGTTCTAAAGTTCTAACTGTAAAACTATGGTCACTTCCACCTAATTTCGTTCTATAAACGTGAGTGTTAATTCAGAAGTAGCAAAGTATTTTTTTGTTTCATTTTGTCTTTTTTTGTAGAAACGTTCGTTGGTACCCAATGATTTTACATAAGTATGTAATATCATTGTTGGTACCTACTTAAATTGGATGAGAGCTGCCTTATTTCCTCACAGGATAATTTTCGCCCCAGAAAATATTTGACAAGCGGGCGGAGTCAACTGTACAGGTAGTTTATCAACTCACAAATTGAAATCGAAAGTACCCACAACTATGTACAAGTAAATAACTTTTTGCCTTCAATAGACAATAAGAGGTTTCTAAAATGGTCGCCCACGCCTCTGACCCCGCATCAAATTGAAGCATTGGCGATTCAGGTCCACCATTTTGTTTGATAACCCTTCGTAAATTGAGTTTGTCGAAACAATGGAAAGTAATGGAATCACAATCGTGTTCTGCGAGCTTTTTAAAAGGTTTTATGTGTAACAAAACTGCTTAGTATTGCTTGCACTTAGTACAAAGGCACCCTCGTCAAATGTTAATGTAGACTTATGAAGTCTAGCTAATGCATGCGGCTTTGTTTACAGCACCACCTGTCTGGTCCAGATTTTGCGATTTTCTTGTTTGGCACTAAACCTATATTGTGAATATGTGTCATTTTGGTCCATAAATATACATTTTTTTAATAACTTCACTACAGCATCACCTATTGCATCCTAGCATAGCTATGAACTATCGTCTTGACAAAATAAATATAAGTATTGTGTCAATATGACCTCAATCGATTAAATTGTTGAAAATTTACACGATTAATAACAAATGTACCAACGATTACAAATAAAGATAGAGATGCGAGTGGTAATGATCGATTAATATTTGCATGGCTACAAAGTCATCAAAATCGTCAGAGTAAAAATACAGCAGTGTTCTGTTTACTGTATACGGAATAGACTTCTCCCATAGAACGTCACTTACATCAATCCTCGACTACTCTCACCCATGTGCTACCAGTCACCTTGCGAAGATCGTCATATCGTCACACTAACAAGCCTGAGGTCGTCCTACGCTAGGTTTGCTGATTTAGGTAGGCCGTTCTTCATTCAGGAACACGTAAATCCCATCCCAACAACCGACGTTGGTTTTTCGGCTGACGTGGTCAGCTTATTTCCATTGCCACTTCAGCTTGCTTAACATGTCGGCTATGTTGGCAACTTTGATTCTTTCATTTGATTCACTTCGCTTCGGAGACTACGAGCAATAATCGGGGTGAAATTTCAATTTTCTGTTCTTTTCCTAAACTTTATCTAACACGTTTAATCGACACAGTTCTTTGTTCGACAGCATCATAAAAATACTTCCAGGACTAACTGTCCATGTTGGATTGTCCAAGGCAAACGATTTCGTTTTACGTTCATATAAAATGCGAGTGCACGTATCCTCCTAGAACTCTTGTGCAACAAAGTCGTTTTAATTCCTATACTTGTAGTAAAACCAAGATTACTAACATGTTTTATGTGCTTTATTATTTCAAAGGTCTTTAAATTATATTTATCTCTGTTAGTTTTGTTAACAATTTTGAAAATAATCATGGCAGAGTTTGTACACAAAAATAAAGATTTTTAAAGAAATTGGATTAGTTTAACTAATATTACGAATGGGATGCGAGAAGGGAACCATGGTGTCCGGGTTCTTCAACCTGCACACCATGGTTCCCTTCACGCATACATACATAACCAGCCCATTACTGTCCCACTGCTGGGCACGGGCCTCTTCTCAGTATGATAAGGCTAAGGCCTTAGTCCACCACGCTGGCCTAGTGAGGATTGGCGGACTACACACACCATTGAGAACTGTATGGAGCACTCTCTGGTGTGCAGGTTTCCTCACGATGTTTTCCTTCACCGTTAAAGCAAGTGATAATCGAATATAAATCCGCACATGAATTCGAAAAGACAGAGGTGCGGGCCGGGATTGAATTCACACCCTCCTGCATGGAAGGCAAGCGTTCAACTGCTAGGCTATCACTGCTAAAACTGCTGCTCACTCCCTTCACGCATCCCTTCATAATATTTCAGAAGTGGAATTGCGGCGTTAATCCGGTCTATTGGACCATGGACCTTAGATCCATGGTATATTTTTTTCTAAAAATTAACCCTATTATTGAACCCTGGAATAAAATGTAATATTTCTTTTCTGAATGCATCGTACAGCCAGCTGTCAATTTAGTCACGTTCAGAAATGAACTCAATGATAACAATAGAATGATAAATTATATTGTATATATATTGCGGGGCTTAAATATTATAAACTAGCCTATCCCTGCTATGGCTTCGCCCACGTGTAATTCGGCTTATCACAAAAAGATTTTATCGTATATCCCTCGGGAACTGTTTATTTTTCCGGGATAAAAAGTAGCTTTTATATTGATCCTGGTAATGGTCGTATCTGTCATCCAAATCCATTCAACGGCTAACGCGTGATTGAGTAACAAACATCCAAAAATCTTTACTAATTTTCACATTCATAATATTAGTAGGAAGTAGTATAGTAGGATAGCTAATGTTTTGATCAATAAGCACCAATGCTTAAACGCCATTCAGAAATCTCTTAGAATCTTATTTTTTTTGTAAAAATCAATGTATGGGACTAGCCATGATTCTTTGTTTTTATACAATCGCGATTTCAGCGATCGCAATCGCTGAATTTACGCTAGAGCTGACATGATGATGATATATTATTATGTGAAATTGATGCTGAACTTCGAAATAAGGCACATACCTATACAACCTTATTCTTATTTTAATACTAAACCTCTCAAGAGGTCATTCATTATACTCATCATTATGTTTTTTTTTACTATGGGACCAACCATTCGCAAAAACACACAGCTGTTCCCTATAACTTATGTATACATAAATGTAGGGATCATCAGACTTTTTTGCGATGTCAGGGTTGGTCCCATAGTAAAAATTGTTTATAATGTCATCATTCAAAGCTCATTGGCCTTAGCCCTTAAGAGGTTTAGTATAAACTAAGAATAAGGTTGTTTAATGTAGAACTTACGCTATTGTCTTAGCACTACCATTAAGTTAAGCATATTACAAGCTAGAAAACTATAATAAGATGCTTTTAGTAAGTATTGGTGCTTTAATATGAACATTCAGCTGCATTGTTGCTGCAAGTACTTTAATACAAATATGGAACAAAGTATCTGCATTATTTGCATGTCTCCTCCCGAGGAGTTCAAATGGTTTACAAGATCCCTTTGTGGTATGTACTGTTGTATTGATTGCGCCATTTCTGTTATACCTACCTTATCATCAAGTTTTACCAGATTTTTTTCTTGAGCTGTCGAGATTCATTTTTGTTTTAAACTTCATCATCCTCCTGCCCTTATCCCAATTTATTTGGGGTCGGCGCAGCATTTCTTTTTCTTCCATACATCTCTATCAGCCCTCTTATCAGGGTTCACTTTGTTTTTGGCCATATCAACTTTCACACAATCCATCCAACTTTTCTTTGGTCTTCGTCTTTTCTAATAGCCATCCGCATTCATACTTAAAACCTTTCTCGTAACATGTTCATACCATGACAATATACCACACCTCAACTTTTCCGTCACTGGCGCTACTTTCAAACTATCTCACATCACATTTCTTATCATATAAATTTTCGTTTCGGTACCTATTTAGTGCTAATAACAAGAAATCAGTTTAAAATAACGATGATGACATGATTCACAAATAAAGAAAGAACGCCGAATAACATCGTCTATCATTTTCAAGACCATGATATCATTCCATATCACTTTAAAATCGATCACTCATCCCAGAATGCAGCTAAAATCTAAATATAGTTGGGTCGGCTCACAGCTGCTCATAATAGATAGATTTTATTGACCGGGGCGACCAATAATGTGCCGATACTAAATGCTTTAGAAGCCACAGTAATGCCGGCTTTATCTATTCCTGTCATATTTGATCATTGATATTACCGATATTATTATGGAGCTCGTAGATAAACCGAGTTCACCATTCAATAAGAGTGGCCTTCCACCATTATCATAGCTGTACGAGGAAGCTGAATGGTGAATGAGAAAACAATTCACCAACTCGCTCTTTGTTTAGCTCAGCTCCGTTGCACAGCTACGGAGGAAAACCACCCTTATTGGATAGTGAGTGCGGTTTATCTACCAGCTCCAAAATAATATCGGTAGTATCAATGCGCATAATATATCTCATAAAACTCTCTGAAAACTCGAGTTCTGTTCACAACACACAACTGTCACTGAAAACCAGGTGGCTCTGCTCCGTGCATGTGGCACAGCAATATGCTGAGCGGTGGCCGTTTTGCGAAGATGTGACGCATATCTTACCATACTTCTTGACTCTGTACCTGTATTTGTTCTGTGTTTCTTTTTAATTTTCTGGTAATCCTGTAAGATTTTTGAAGTAAAACTTCTTTACGCACGCTTGACTTGGGGAGTAAGCTGGTGAATGCGTTACGAAAAGTGAGGCGAACGGAGGGGGTAGTGCGGGACGCGGGGAACGAGGCGCGCGCTACGACACAGCGCCGCCGGCAGATTTACGCTTGCCGCGCCGCCATTCATTTCGTATCGTTCTCATTGAAATAGTATTGAGGGAGATATAAGTTAGTGAAGTTTTACTTCAGTCGTGTGTTCTAAAGCACACTCGTTTTTTTTCTTTCTTTTATTTCTTTCTGTCACTAATATAAATTCTTTGGTTAAAAAACCGTTTCCCAAAAGTATAGTAGATATTTCTAGTAAGCAATTGTTTAACCAGATGATAAATACAAATTCCGTGGTCGCAATTCAGAGCTGAATGGCGACCGTTTTCTCTCAGCTTGAATTCCGTGATTGGTAATCTCTTATGAATATTTTGTTTTTTTTTTACCACATCTGAGAAAATTGAGTACGTAGTGTATTTATTCCGTGCCAAAAACAAGGCAAACGAGGACGCATAGCCATGATGCGAATAAAAAAACACGTTTCAATTCGAACAATCTTCTACTATGATCTGCTAAATTCAGTTTAGCTGAAGCTTCTGAAATAGACTAAGGCTTGATTTCACCAATGATAATTCTGTGGCTAAACGACTGATTACCTACAATTTCTGTAAATTTTTCCAGTAATCAGCCGTTTAATCAGATAATTAATATTGATGAACACCGGCCTGAATCGACGGAGCTACTAAACATTAAATAAATAAGTAATCCAAATACACAAAAAACATCGACAACTGAACGACACTACAATTAATTTATTTATTTTTCCTACAATTCTCGAAGCTAGTTTAGCGAGAAAGCAAAAAAACTAGTCGCCTAGACAGGACGAATCGCCTGCAATCTCGCGCGAGTCCATCATGAGTTTACTACAATCGTGTACAAACAGTGAGAGATTTCGGAATTAATGACATTGGATTCATCTCTGAATTATAATTGGAATGGCTATCTAGGAATGTAATAATACGGATATTAAAGCTGTGAATGGCTTCGTTTATTTGACTTTACATAGCGTGTTTATCTACACATTATACAGGCATGTAGGTATAAAGTTATCGGAGACTACTTGAGCTTGTACTTCAATCAAACTACTCAGCCTATCGCAGTCCACTCCTTTCACTTTATATAAGGTTCAAGTCCGATCGTGTATGGAGTATTGCAGTTACTTATGGGATGGCTCCACCAAATACCAGCTTGTCGCTCTTGACTCGATTCAACACAGAGCTGAGAGGCTAATTGGTGATGAACTTATAGTAAAATCTAAGCTACAGAGCTTAGCCCGTAGACGCATAGTTTTTTGTTTGTCGGTGTTCTATAAGCTGTATAGCTTCACACACTCCAAAGTATTTTGGAAAGTGTTTGCAAGAGCTCCATGAGCTTATTCCGCCATCTCTTTTCTTTCATCGGACTATAAAACGCACTGCAGGATATCATGCATATTTGGTATAAATCCATACTATCAGGACCAAGCGCTTTGAGAACTCATTCATAATGCGCACAGCCAAGTTGTGGAATTCACTGCCAGCATCTGTATTTCCGGGCACTTACAACCCTAACCTGGCCAGAGGGCGCTTTACGCTGCGTTTTCCGATTCGCGGTCTCCACTCAAGGCCTCTTCAGCTCCAGCGGTCATCGGTCCTTCGACAGACATGGCCAGCCCACTACCACTTCAGCTTACTGATCCATTTTTTTTTTTCCGTGGGTAAAATCCTCATAGACGCACTCCGCCCGAGGAAGGTGGAGCCAGTGTCGGACTCTTACCGACTAAAAACCACCACGGTGTTCCTCTACCGACCCTTGGCTGGGGGCGTGGGAAATACTCCCGTATTCGCCCAACCATCCCCAGCAGGTCCCGGCTCGCCACTGGCAGGTGAGCCCCTTCTCCCCGTGCGGCAACCACAACGGCCGCACCCTCCTCTTGACTGGCGCACGCGGAACACTACGCGCGACCGTCACGGGCCTTGACTGGTCGGGCGGCGGGCCACCCCGAGTCCGCCGCCCGCAGGCCCACACTTAGGGTGGCTGAAGTTCGGCATACGCCCTCCTACGACGCCCAGGTCGTCTCCTGCGGATGGGAAGAGAGGTCATCGCCTCTCAAACCCTCTCCGCCGCCTCCTTAGCGAGCATCACCTCCTTGCAGAAGGAGACGACGCCTTCCCAAGCGTTCTCGCTCCCAACCATAGATAGCACCACGGCCGAAAGCGAGAGATCGCTGCCGCCTACTGCAGTGATGAGGTCACGGGCGCTGCGCGGCCCGGATAATCTC
Source organism: Asteroscopus sphinx (assembly GCA_949699075.1). Classification (NCBI taxonomy): domain Eukaryota; kingdom Metazoa; phylum Arthropoda; class Insecta; order Lepidoptera; family Noctuidae; genus Asteroscopus; species Asteroscopus sphinx. Next base: position 19,488,359 of record OX453017.1, read on the forward strand.
GTTACGTATTGTCTAGGAGCTTGTACTTACATTACATTAATTGATGTCCCCAATAATTAAGGTCTAAGGTGGCACGTGTACCGACAATACACTGGTCCAAGCCCAAGATCACTTAAAATTTGGTTTTCAATAAAAAATACACTTTACTTGATCAACTGTCGCAGTAGTTTAGCAGCGATCCAAAGTAGGAAAAATCAACTCAGTAAGGATTTCGTTGTGGCGATGCTTGGGGGAGGCTGATGTTCAGCAGTGGACATCTTTCAGTTGAAATGACGATGATGAGTAAGAATTTGGATCATAAAGCTAAACATTTTTGTTTCATAAAAATGGAAATATCCAGGTGAAATTTCCTCACTCATAATTATCATTCCCACAACAAAATAAGGTAGGTAGTATTTACCCAATTCACATGGTTTTCACCTCTTTAATTTGTACCAAAATACGTTTCATCTGCGTGAACATTTGTATGTACATACAATATACAATATACAACAGCGGCGCTGGAAGCTCGTTTTTATTGCCAAGTATATTCTTACGAATATTATCACATAAACGCTGTATAATCTCATAAACATTAAGTATTTATTATTTTTGTTTCGCCAGTGAATTCTCTTTCGTAATAAAAGAAGGTTTATTTTCTTCTTATTCCAACATACGTATCCAATGGTGACTCAGCTTCCTGTGTTAAAAGTTGCAGGTATTTTTCTCTGTGGTAATAGGGTAGTTGCTTTTTCTGTTAGAAATCTAGAAACTCTAAAAAAAACGAGCAACAATGAAAAAGCTAATAAAATATTTAGTAAAAAGTCCAAGATATAAATATGCTATTTAAATAGCTAACAAATTTAAATTTGTTCGCCGGACAGACAGCACTATCAAATAATTATTCAAATGAGACTTAGAAACCAAGTGGTTATGGTTTTTCAAAGTCTCTTGTCTGAAAATAAACGTGAAAAGAAAAAAGTACCTATAAATAAAATGAAAAAAACAAACTCCTAAAAATGAGTTTTATTTTTAGGAGTTTGTTTTTTTATTTTATTCTTGAAGTAAATGCTATCGATTAGTAATATTAATAAAAAATAAAAAAAAAAAAGAAAATAAAGATAAATTGATAATAAAAAAAAAAAAATAATTTAAATAAAATTATTTAAAATACTTTCTTTTCGTGATGAGATCATGGTGTGTTTTGGAACACTTGGTATGACACGTTCGTAGCAGAATCCTTTCATACCCAATTTTACCAGCTCTTGACAATTTTTTTTCTTTTGAAGGCATTTATGTAGGACGACTCTGAGTAAAACGGCTGAAGAGCTAAGTAAAAATTTTTTTTATTTATTCTTCGATGTTATAGTTTTCTTTTATCTTTTCTTTCCTTTTTGCTGAGGTTACGTTTGGAAAAAAAATTAATTAAGATTTTCCTTGAGTTTTGAAAGATTGAGTAAGTTGTTTAATGTGTTTCTATTTTATCTGCATACGTTTCGACTCAACGGTTTTGAAAAATTATGAAAAACTGCAAATCAGCAATTATGAAAATTATAGCAAAGAATTGAATTTGGAATAAGATAAAAAATATAAATAGAATATCCTTACGTAATAATAATATGGAATGCATAAAACCCTCAAAATTTACAACGCAATAATTGTGTAAAACATTTTCCTGAAACTACATTTGAACACACAAAAAATCATATCTAATCAAAATGTTTTCTATTTGTGTACACAGGTATTTTTGGGGGTTTTTTACAATTAAATATACAAGGTGGACCGACGACCTGGTTGGTGAAGGTCGCGGGAATCCGCTGGATGCGGAAGGCACAGGACCGGTCGTTGTGGCGATGCTTGGGGGAGGCCTATGTCCAGCAGTGGACGTCTTTCGGCTGAAATGATGATGATTATGATGAATTAAATATACAAAATATAAAAACCTGTTGTATTGAAACTGTTCAGAGTACATTCTGGAGAGCTCCGTATGTATAGATAAATACAAATGAAAAATAAATTAATATTTTTGGGACATTTTTTACACAGCACCACTGCTAGTCCCAAACTAAGCAGAGCTTGTACTATGGGTACTAGACAATGGATATGATACTTGTATATTTTTTTTTTGTAAGTACATACTTATAATACATAAGAAACACCCAGCCCAACACAAACACTCATGTTCATCACGCAAATATAGGTAGGTAGGTACACCTACTTATCAATAAAAATTAAATGAAACTGCAGTCAAAAAGTTACCTACCAATTTTAAAGGATCGCAAAGATAACTGTATAAAAGAATAAAAGATAAAATATATTTTATCTTTCTCTTAGCTACTCGGCACGAGATTGAATCGTTGCTGGCAGAGGCGGGCTAGCAACGATGCGACAATGACATTTGCAGATCTGACATTGACACAAAAACTTTATTCTAATATTAGATTCGCGAGTAAACAGATGTAATTTGTCTATCGCTTGTTAGATTGTTTTTGACTACAAATTATAGAAAATACACCGTTTTTATTAAGAAATTCAGATTGGAATCGTTAAGGCCAGGTTGCTGCAGATAAAAATATACTTTTATTGTTATTTCAACCTTGATAAAAGCCGAAAAATGTTTTGTGTATGAATGTGGCTATAAGAAAAGAGGTAGACCAAAGAAAAGATGGATGGATTGTGTGAAAGATGATATGGATAAAAAGAAAGTGAACACGGAGATGACGGCTGATAGAGATTTATGGAAGAAAAAGACATGCTGCGCCGACCCCAAATAAATTGGGATAAGGGCAGGAGGATGAGGATGAGGATGATAAAAGCCGACTGACTAACAAACCTGAACTATGCTAAAACGAAGGCTAAAACTGACGAACAGTAACGATCTGTAGGGACACTGCTGACGCATGGGTTTAGTACAAGGCGCTTAATTGTATTAGCGCAGCGCAGCAGTCGTCTCCCCGCAGCCATACAGTTAGGTCGTAATAACCCGTAGTAATTATGTAGTCTATAATTATGTATCTGGTACCAGTAAAGTATATATCTCAATAAGTGCTTCATTACAAAGACTTCCAAACCCCACCCCCTAAAGATCCATTGGCATTGGACTAACATCGACCCGTACTTTTGAATGCAACATTAGCACTAAAATGAATTAATACTAAATTAATTAATAGAATAAATAAATAAATAAAATTTATTTATTTCAGGCAAGGCATAAGTTTGACGTCATACACATACACCCATATCACATTAAATCCCTATAAAATTAAAAAGTGTATTTTGTATATTTTTAAACAGTAGTGTGTATTATTTATTATTAGTAGGGGTGTGTGCGTGTGTGTGTGAAGATTTGTGATTAGAAACGCACACACGACACAAAATAAATCGTAATGTCACAATGATTTATTTAAGAAAAGAGTGAAAAAATTGTGATTCCGGCATTTATCATCCTCATCACCATCAACCCATATAACTGTCCCACTGCTGGGCACGGGGCACTGCTCAGAATGCGAAGGATTCAGGCCTTAGTCCACCGCGCTGGCCTACTGTGGGTTGGCAGACTAAATACACACACCATCTTTGTATGAAGAACTCTCAGGTGTGCGGGTTTCCTCAAGATGTTTTTCCTCACCTTTTAAGCAAGTGATAATCAAATTCTGATTCTCTTCTGATTTGATTCTGACAATTATAGTCACTCTTAATTATAGCTATCATCAGCATGTTCAGGAGTAAAAGTTCAAGAGTCTGACATTATAATAATAATAATAATAAAATCTTTATTTTCGGACATAATCCATAATTATTGTTAGTAATACAGCAAAACACTTATAAACTACTGTTAGTAACTACAACACAACAAAACCTTAATTCTAAAACCGCAGCACCGGGCGGAATATCCGATACCAGGGCGCGTGGTTACTTCACTGCATGCAGTCGTATCCAGCGCTCAAGCATCGGAGAATCCCACCGGTCCGCCAATACGCACAAGATGCTGTTGGTACTGCCACGCATGCGCGTTAAGTTGGAGGCGCACCGCTTACGCATGACTGTAGCGAAGCTGTCAACATTCGCCTCAGCAAACATGCTGGAGGCGCTGCAATAACGCGGCAGCCCCATCAGCATCCTGAACGCATTGTTATACTGTACACGCAGGTCGCTATATGCCCTCAGTGTATAGTCCACCCACAGGCTGCACGTGTAAAAGGATTGGCAGTATGCTTTAAACAGCGTGACCTTTACTTGTTTTGTACACCGTGCAAACCTGCGAGCCAACATATTACATCGGACAGCTAACGACCTGCGCTCTCTCTCAATATCAAAACTGTCTTTTAAGTTATCTGTGACCCAGTGACCCAAATACTTAAACTTTGTTACTCTACTTAGGGCAGTACCACACAAGAGAACGTCTGGTACATTCTCGTAACATTTGGCACCTGCCTTAAATAATAAAACTTCGGATTTCTTTGTGTTGTATTTGAGCCCATGGGTCTCCGCATAGGACTCACAGATATTTAAAAGCTTTCTTAACGCACCGATCGAAGGGCTCAGCAGCACCATATCGTCTGCGTAACTTATATTATTAATAGACACGCCGTCTATATGACAGCCAATTCTAGTGCTTTGGAGCCCCTCGATCAGGTCGTTCATGTAAAAGTTAAAGAGACGAGGAGAGGACAACCCTCCTTGCCTCACTCCACAATCTAGCTTGTACTCATCCGAGAGTATGCCCGCCCATCTTACTTGGTTTTTCTGCTGATCATACCAGTGCATTAGCACTGACACTATTTCCCTGGGTACACTGGTATCATGTAGCTTTTCCCATAGTTTGTTATACGACACCAGGTCAAATGCTTTTGACAAATCTAAGAAGCAGGCATAAACTGGAGTTTTCCTAGAAGTGTAGTAATGGACAGTCTGCTTAAGCGACAAAATAGCACTCTCAGTTGAGAGGCCCGCTCTAAAACCGAATTGCGCATCGTTCAATTTCAAGTGCGCCTCTAATTGTCGATCAATCAGACTGTCCAATACCTTAGCCATAATTGTAGCCAGAGAGATTGGTCTATAGTTGGATACCTCTGAGCAGTCACCAGTTTTATTTTTAATTATTGGGACGACTATAGTTTGTATCAACTTCTCCGGTAAACAAGAATGGCTCAAGCACAAATTAAAAAACATTGACAATATTCTCGGCAAGTGAAATCCTGCATACCGCAGGTGCTCGACGCTGAGGCTATCGTGTCCCGGAGACTTCCCACTCACCATTTTCTTAATTACGGAAGCGACTTCATTTGCTGTAAATCTCACACTTAACTCCGGGGCACGAGTCCCAGCACCGGGCAACGTCGTCGGCTCTGCCGCGCTCAGCGGCGATTCCACTTTAAAACTACGCAGAAATACGTTAGCAATATCACCCGCATTGTGGGCCCCGGCTACGCTCACGGGAAGGCTAGGTTTCACATTAATTTTGTTGCTCAATTTCCAAAATTTTGAAAAATTCTTTTTGGCGTGGTTTTCCGCAATAATATTCATTTTAATTTGTTTTTCATTATTTTGACACCATTTTAACCTACTTTTAAAAATTCTCCTAGATTCATACATATCAATGTAAATCCTACCGGAGTTTGGTTTGTAGTATGATAACCATACTTGATAACACAGCCGCGCCCTCTCGTGAACATCGCGCACATATTTGTTCCACCCCGTAACATATTTAGCTTTTCGTTTCATTTTAACATTATAGCTACTTTCCGCGGCCTCCGAAAGAACCGCCACAATGTTTTCATACATTTTATTCAATATTATTTGATGTGTAGAATCACTACACATTTGATCAGCACAGGAAGTAAACTCACACGGAAAATCTATGTCTCTTAACTTAGAATGACAGCTATTATGATACACACTACTCTGTTCCATGTCACGCTCGCCCCATTTTATTTTATTTTCGAGTGTTACGCTAGATATACAAGCTTTAGATTTTAATAGATTAAAGTTACACTTCAATAAAATGGGCATGTGGTCAGACCAGTACGTATCATATAACACAGAACAACTAATTACCGAACGACGCGCCGCGTCAGTAACTACACAGTGATCTAACCACCGCCGGCTACCGTGCGCGTCACTTGTAAATGTATATGTGTCTATAGATAACAATTGCATATCAATGCAAGACCAGTACTGATCCGCACAAAAGCTTAATAATTCATTTGCAAATAACTCACCAGGATGGGCGTTAAAATCGCCTAGCAAGTATATTGATTCCACATTATGACTTTCAATTATAGCATTTATCTCACTTAAACACTCTGTAAAGTCAATTAAGTTGTCTCTCGAATCGGTGGGCATATATACGGAAAAAAATATTGCCGAACAATCGCGTAATACGACTTTTATCGCAGCCAAACGCACACTGTCACACTTTACAACGGTAACCTCTGGGAATGTAGTCTTTTTCCACAACAAAGCCACACCTCCGTACGGTCTACCTCGGAGTACACCGGCAGAAGTGTCGACTGCTGAGGTACCCGTGAAAGCAAAACTGTCGTCTATACTTCCGAGGTACGCAAGGTCATGTGGCAGCAGCCACGTTTCTTGGAGTGCTATGATGTCTGCAAATCGACATAGCCTCCTCACACAATCTACAGATCTTACTACATTTTTACAGTTGAAGCTAACCAGGTTAGCTATATTAATTTCTAAATTGTTATTTGAAAAGTCTCCCATTAATTTGAAGTAGATATATTCCGGTCATTTTTATCGCTATTTTCAAAATCATCTTCATATTTATTTCTATTAAAATAAACAAACCGTCGGAACTGTATTCCTTCCGGCCAAAAACCGTCATCAAGAAACAGTGTTAACTTGGTGTGTGGCACAAAGATTTTATATGCATCATACAATTTCTGTGTCTGCATTTTAATTTTCTTCATTGTAACTCTTATGTTAGTCTTATGTAAAATATATTCACTAATGTCGTTTTCACTTGTCCCCTTATCCACAAAATTAATGAATAGTGGAATTTGTTTTTCCGCGGCCTTAAAATTCGTATTTGGTTCAGCTTTTCCTTTTAAACCAATTAACCGATTAGCTAACCTTTTTCTTTGCACTAGTACCCAGTCTTGATTGGGTTTCTCCTTTTTCCAGTCTCCGCTATCGCTAATGGCATCCGCGAACGTTTTTAACTTGGGACAAGCACTTATGTGTAGTAGGTCGTTTTGCTCGATATTCAATGTTTGTGGTGCTATCTCTTTTTCGCTAAGCTTGGGCGGTTGCCGCGGTTGTAGTGCCGATGCAGGTGCCGTGATAAAGACACTATCATGCGTTTCTAATTGGGGTGACAAGGACAGATCTTTCTCCCGTTCACTTGAATCATTCTTATCAGCTGATGACTTGCTGTTACCGGGTACACTTGTTTTTTCATCAAAGTGGGGTAGGCCTACCGGTCCACTATCGAGACAAAAACTGTCTATTTTAGAATTACCGCCTCTTTTTCGGTTTACATTTAAATCAAAATTGTTAACAATAGATGCTTGCTTTAGGTTCTTCAGCTCATTTTTGACCTCATCTAACTGTGTTAAGGGTACATATGTATTCTTTACATGAGCAAGATCCTTCTGTAACACTAATATATCCTTTAATAATCTCGTCACATCAACATGATCGAAGGTGATTGGCGGTAGTTTATGCAGTTCTTTTGCCACAAATATCGGAATTTCTTCGGGATCAGCTTGCTTGAGTACAGATATCAGATCATATAAGTCACGGTTAGCTTTCCCGCTTCTCTTTCTTGAAATGTTGCGTATTTTGGTAGATATCGCGTTGAATAACAAATTTTTTGCACTTTCTATTTCTTCCACAGAAAAGGCAGTCACACATATTCTAACTAAACTTTCTTCGTCCATAACATCCAGTTTGTTGTGAACGAAAGCTAGCACTTCGTTAATTACAATATTGCAATTTTTACATTTCACTACGTTAGTGGCCATTTCTCACGACGTTACACAGTCACAGTAAAACACGTCCGCTCGTTAGCGTACCGCGCGTCCTATGATATACTGGTATATGATATATGATATAATGATACTGGCCTTGTTCGCGGCTTCGCCCGCGTAAAATTCAGCTTATCACAGAAAGACTTATCGCGCATCCGTCAGGAATAGTTTTTTTAAGAATCCTATATTTTAATTCGGGTTATGGTCTATCTGTCTGCCAAATTTTATGCAAAATCGTCCAGCCATTTCAACGTGATTGAGTAGCAATTACACTGAAAAAAAAAACTGACTAGTTTAGCTACTTCAAAAAATAGCTAAACTAATTTGCTGCCACATCTTAAACTAGTACATGCGTCAGTTTATTAGTCGCCTTTTTATGTTACTAGCAGCTAACATTTGTGCTACTCGACACAATTTTTTTTTCAGTGTATCTAAACATCCAAACATTTTCACAAATATACACATTTATAATATTAATAGGATTTATTAGGAGGTCGCCATAATATAATATTCCTTCCTCTTGTTTGATAATATGGTAAATATGACTGCACGTTTCTCTCATGGAAACATATCACGTAGGGTCTTTTTGAGAAGTTTTAACAAAACGCGTCCACGTATGCTAGATACGCATATTTTATTCCTCGAATTGCGCATGTCGTAGTGAGGGATGATCTTTATCAAAAAAGGGAAGAATGAAAGCTTTGTTTTTATGTACCGCGTGTGTGCGGCTATCAAATGTATGGTGTAATTTTCTAAGTTTGATAAAGATCGAGAGAATAAGAGAGATTTGTAATAGTTATTAAAGCGAAGCTTCTAAGCCGCAGAGAGGAGTAAATCGAGAAAAAACTTGACGTCACTGTCACTGTTAACTTCTCCCTCCATTAGCTACACTACTATCCATTGACTTATATCTAGGGACTTGCCATACCTACGAAATAAGCGTACATACCTACAATACCCGGGCCAGTGTAATGGCGGCAATAGCTAGGGAAGTAAGTAATCAAAACTACAAAGTATCGATATCGATACTCGTGTTTCTTACCAGAGATGTGTGCTGATTATAATAATTTTAAAGTAGTAATAAATAATGCAATTATATCAAATACTAAGTTCGGCTGTCCCTTGGACATAAAAAAACGAGTGTGCTTTAGACCACTGAAGTAAAACTTTCATCATCATCATTACAGCCGAAAGACGTCCACTACTGGACATAGGCCATCATAAGTAAAACTTTACTAACTTATATCTCCCTCAATACTATTTCAATGAGAACAATCAACAATCAACTACTATTTTTCTTTCTTTTCTTTCATATTTTGATACTCGCAAACTCACATAAAAAACCTATATACTTCGCGTTGACCTAGAATCATGAAATTTGGCCGATTATATCGAAATATCGTTTTATTTTTTTCAATATATCGAACTCCAATTGTATATACAAAAATATCGATATATCGAAAATCTAATATTTAAAAAAAATCAACAGCCCTAGTTTGTTTACTTGACAGCTCATGTACTATGGGCCACATTGCGGGGTAAGCGGGGTTGCCACGCGGAGTAGGTATTTTGATATCCCGTAAAGATGTTGCCAAGCAGAGAATATACAAATAGCATGCGATCTCTTTCACCAGACGACATAACACGTTGGTTAACAAGAGACAAAGAATAGATTCATATACACACATACACATATATATATATATATACATTATTAATGTAGGTATAATAAATTCTCAAAAGTTTGCTGCATTTGTAGGAACAACCTGTATCAACACAAATACTACCCTCCACCAGTTTGCAAAGACGGATCGCGCAGTCACCGGTGTTCGCTCCTTCATAATGTAGATGAATATTATCTGGTATCTACCCTCATTGTACTTATTTAATATCCTACCTTGTTAACTATATCTTTGTTTACCTGTTTGTATAGTCGATGATACTGATGTACGGTAAAACTCTAATGAGTTTATGTTTACATCTTTAGAATGTTTTTGTTATGTATACCACTGAACAAATAAATAAATAAAATAAATAAATAAAATAAATATATCAATAACGATTTTTATGACGATTTACGACGAACGATTAGAATACACCGCCTCCATAGATACAACTCACTGCTACTATCTCGAACACGCACACAGCGCTGCGCGCACACGTTCTAGCCCCCCCTTCACCCCTTGCTTAGCTGGTGCGCTGTACTCGGATATTATACATGTTGATCAGTATTCGTGCCATATTTCTAGAGCAAATGATAAATAATGTGCTTAGTCATCTAAAAATACTCAAAAAAATCTACGATTATTTAATACCGAAATTTTCACTTAGAAACATAGCGAGGGTTTGAGGATAAATCCCGAACGACTTGTACAATATCCTAGGATAATCGTAAAAATATTATGTTTGCGGAAATCCTAGGACGATTGCAAAGAACCGGATAATTGGAATCTAAGAGAAATGTTCGGAATCTTCCGAGCTAGTTTCAGGATCATTGCAAAAATCCAGCTCATCTAAACATTACACAATTGCTAGGCATAGCCATTTGAATTTTAATCACATACTTGTTTTTTGTGTATTTTAATGTACTATTTACTTGACCGCATTCAGCGTACAGCAGCTCAAATCGTCGGCGACTATATTATTCCCAATCGGTTTGACCCTTGAGCTTTGCGAAGAGACGTTGCATCTCTATGTATCGTATATCGCATGTACAATGGGGAATGCTCTGAGGAATTGTTCGACATCATACCAGCCGCTGACTCCCACCATCGTACCAACCGCCATAAATCTAAATTCCATCCTCACCATCTTTATGGTTAATGGTCAAATACTGTTCGTTTCACACGTCATTTTTTGCCTCGTACAACAAAACTGTGGAACCAACTCCCGTCAGAGGTTTTCCCGAACAAATTCGACATAGGAGCCTTCAAGAAAAGAGCATACGTCTTTTTAAAAGGTCGGAAACGCATCGGTTTCTCACCTGGTGTTGCGGATGTCCATGGGTGGCGGAGATTGCTTACCATTAGGTGACCTGCATGTTCGACCTCCTGTTTAAAAAAAAAATTGCCCACCCTTTTTCCGTACTAAGTAATCATAAGGGCACCTCCTCTTGTTTTATTTATTTCGTGACTACCACTAATAAACGTTTTAAAACTGTATCAGTTAATAGTTATCCAGTGCGCTCAGACCGTTTTATAAGCGAACTTTACAGAGTCCGATTGCCCGGGGCTGGGCAAACAAGCGCCATTTATTATGGCGCCGGTTATTATGGCCCGGTGTATGTATTATGGTGCCACAGATTTAACCCCACAATTTGTGTAGGACGGCCGTAAAATCTGCTGTAAAGTTCTCGTCATTTTAATGAATCACCGTAATGAGTGTATGTAGGTAAAATACTTGTAATATAATGTGAAAATTTGTTTGTTGTTAACATAATAATGTGATTATAAGTTTTGTTATTATTAGTAAATTAAATAAAAATTAAAAGTAAATTGATAATAAACTACACATACACATTACAAACATCTACACTACACTTTATTACACATACACTTACCTACACACAACACTACACTATACCTACTACACTACATATACTCACAACACTACACTTTACTTGTCAAATGTATAATAATTCAATATTATAATATAAGTATACCTACAGATAAAACAATGTATAAAATGTTATTTTGTACGAGGAATTGTTAATTGTGTTAAATTCGGGAAATAAAGGCTTAATTATTAGTATTATTCCATTTATTCATTCAAGTACATATTTTTAAGATTTTTAAATATTTTTACAAACAAAAAAAATATATAATTATTATTATTAGTGTAAATGTAAAAACATGCGTTTATTTGGAACAATAACAATATAAAACAATTTTACAATAGAAATGAAGATAGCCACAAAAGTATAAACTGTGTCGCAGCTATCAACGCAAATGAAAATGCGCAAATGTGTGCGTGGACTTATAATATCGTTTTGAATTCGATGCGAATAGTTTAGATCGTTCTATACAGATAAGAAAACGAAGTTTTCTACAACACTAATAGTAGTAGTACTATGGAACATCACTTTTCCTTGTGGTACTTACAGTAGCACAAAGGGATAGTGCGTTTCCCTATGGTACTACCAGTAGTACCATGGCCCATAATGCAGCCCCGTGGTCAGGCGCGGTTCCAGCTCAAGGTTTTGGGGGGGGTCAGCTTGGCTTACGTACAGTTTCAAGGGCCAAATGTACCAGCAAAACCTACTGTTTTTTTTAATTTACGCAACAACGACAACCAATATTTTTGGAGTTAGTATAATATGCAACAGAATAGTCACTTCCAAAATGCGCGTTTATAAAGAAGAAACTATCGGCGCGTACAAGCGCGAGCGAAGCGAGCGCGAAATTTTACATATTCATGCGAAAAGTTGACTTCAATTTAAGTGTATTTTTTGGAGTTTTAAGCTATGTACTACTCGTGCAGATAAATAATAAATAATGAGATTGAAAATGGCGGCTCCCGCTCACAAGTAAAGTATTGTGTGAGCGTGAGACACATGGAATAAAAATGCCACCATTTTAAATTTCATTTATCATCCGCGCCGAGTGATATACTTAATATAAAAATGTAGCACAACAGAAGCCCAAAATACACATTAACGAGGAAGCGCGAGCGCAACGAGCGCGAAATTTTCATTTTTATTTATTTTTTCACCTCCAAAGCTTCAATCGCTTGTGTCTTTAATATAGTGTCCAATCGCAACGGCGCGGCGGCGGCAGGCTGTTGCAAAGTAGCGCAAACCGTTCAACAAAATGAAATATCGCCGTCGTGTGTGATATTATTTATCGTTGAATTAGAAATTTCATCCATAATTTATTTTGGGCAAAATATTACCCATGCTGTAAATTGAACTTTAGTAGGTTCTTACACAAAATTCCAAAATAATGTTAAGTATTTTTTACGTACGAGTAGATGTCGTGACAACTCATTATTTGAAATAACACTTAATCTTTCTTGTTTAGTTGTTAGGATAATTTTGAGGTACAGCTTGGATGGTTTTTGGGGGGGGTCATGACCCCTATGACCCCCCTCCCCTAGAACCGCGCCTGCCCGTGGTACTACCAGTAAGACAAATCGGTAGTACCACGGGTCTGTAACGGTTCCAAAATATTAAATTGCCAAATAAAGTTAGTAAAATTAAATTCCATACTCTTATTATTCACGCCTTTACGAATAAAAGTCACTCATATCTTTATCATAAAAATATTTGACAGATATGTGGAAAGGCAAACTCGGACAGGTTTATCTCATGAAAGAAATTGAAAGCACTCTCGGAAAGTTTACCTTTCTCGTATCCACCTACCTCGTTTATCGTATCTCATAAGATATCAAATGAAGAAAATGTTGGTTTTCTTATTCTTATTCTTTATTGACATAAAAAAATATAGTATTAAATTATAAATATAAATTATATGTACTTACAAAGGCGAGCTTAACTCAAAAATGAATTTTCTACCAACAAACCTCTGAGCGATAGAGTGAGTGTAGAAAAGAGGCTGAGGGTATACTTAGTGCACAACTATTTAACATAACATAACATCACGCCTGTATTTCCCCGAAAGGGTAGGCAGAGGTGTATAGTACACCTACATTTCGCCAGTTATGTTATTGTCCCATGTAATAGGGGGCGAGCCTATTGCTATTAACCGGGCACAAATCCATACTCCGGGCTACTACTGAGAATTTCTTAATGAAAAAACCCAAAAACACTTTGCCCGACCCGGGAATCGAACCCAGGTCCCCAAGCTCAGCAGTCGCGCTTGCGACCACTAGACCAACGAGGCAGTCAACTATTTAGGTTTCTATAAATTATTTATGAATCAAACATACATAAAACCTACGGACGAAAATGTTGGTGTTCTAGTTATTTAGGTAATGAAAATTGTAATGGAACATTTCCAAGGCTTCACCCTATTATCCTACTAATACATAATATTATAAAACTGAAAGTTTGTAAAGAGAGATGTTTTTTACTCAATTAAGATTACATAAACGGCTGAACGAATTTAGAGGAATGGAGCATATGTCCTGGATGAACACATAGGATTCTAATAATTTGTTAGGTTTTCTGTATCACTACACATTATAATTTTTTTAAAAACCTGTCGAATACATAAGCTCCTCCTTTTTTGAAGTCAGTCAAAAAACAAGTTTAACCGGATTACATCGCGTATATTATTTAAATTGGTTTTTCTGACGTTTCGACAGCTTTGCAGCGTTCGTGACAAGCGTCTTTAGTCTTTACAGATATTTCTAAAAAAATATTTTAATCTACCGTACAATTTTTTTATTGATTAAAATCGTTTAGATGCACGCATTAATCATTCACAATGTCATTATCCTTTACAGTGTAGCGTGCTGTTTGGGACTTGATTATTTTTAGAACTGGGTTCCAAACAGGTGGTAGATGCCAACCATCTTCTCTATTAAAATTAGGATGTTTTTTAATTTTAATAGCCTCACGGAGCATTCTAGGTACATATCGGTTTTCTTTCGTCAGAACTTGTGGTTTATCAAATCGAAGAAAATGGTTGGGTTTGTTTAGGGCATGTTCACACACTGCAGACTTTGTGGTGCGTCTGTAAAAGATAGTGACATTGTGAGTGATTACTGCGTGCATCGAAACGATTTTAAGTAGTAAAAAAATTGCACGGTAGTATTTTTTTTTAAATATCTGTAAAGACGCTTGTCATCTTAGTCTTCCTGCGACCACGAACGCTGCAAAGCTTTCGAAATGTCAGAAAAACCAATTTAAATAATATACGCGATGTAGCTAGCTTCATTATTCAATAATGAGCCAATTAATGATAGTTTTGCAAATATAGGTATAAGGCGCTAGGATTGCGCCCGAACTGCTTGAGAATAATTGAAACGCAGGTTACAGTTAAAATGTTTGGTTTTAATCCTCTGGTAATAGTTTACATAAAACATAAAAGTAGAATAAGAATTACAACAACTTGGAAACTTAGATAATTGACATCCACCAGAACCAAAGATAATATATTGTCTTATGGCAGTGTTACCATCCCCTAAAACGTAGGCGACTACAGATAATATATAGTCGTGGGATCGCCACAACACCCCCCCACGGAGAAAGAAAAGGTATACAAAAAAAAAAATACAACATAAAGAAAACATACAAAATAAGACTATAAATCTAGAACATCCCGAAACTTAACCCGTCTACCAGCTCTGGTGATAACAGTGGGTGGAAGTGGAGGTGGTGTAGTAGTTACAGTAGGGAAAGTTGGGTTTGCTGGTGAAGGTGGATGTGGAGGTACAGGAGCTTGTTCGGAGGGAGGAGAAAACATTGGGACAGAGGATGACACAGGAGGAGTAGATGCCACAAGAGGAGTGAATGACGTGTCAAAATCCAGGTGTGCTGGTTTAACACGGTCTATGCTGACTGTACTCTCCCTTCCATTCACATCCAAGGTAAGTGTTTTGTCCCTTCTCTTTAGAATGCGATGTGGTCCAGTGTAGGGAGGCTGCAGAGGGCGACGGACAGTGTCGTCGCGAAGCAGGACGTGAGTCGCTGTCGCTAGATCTCTAAAAATAAAGGTCGATGGTCGAGCATGTCGTGAAGCAGGTATTGGACGTAAAGCTTCCATTCGCCTCCTCAACTCTGTGACAAAATCTGAGGCATCATTTGGGCTCCTAGGTTCGTCAGCTGGCACGATTAGTTCTCCAGGTAGTCGGAGCGGCTCCCCATAAACGAGCTCAGCAGACGAGGTGTTCAAGTCCTCCTTGAGCGTTGTCCTCATGCCAAGGAGCACTAGTGGGAGTGCCTTTGTCCATGTTTGACGATGGCACATTAAAGAAGCTTTGAGTTGGCGATGCATGCGCTCTACCATGCCATTAGCACACGGGTGGTAGCTGGTTGTGCGAATCCGTTTTGTTGCGCACACGTTCATGAGGCGCCGAAACAAAACAGACTCGAACTGGCGTCCTTGATCGGTTGTTATTGTGCTTGGAACTCCAAAACGGGATACCTAACCAGTTACCAGCGTATCTGCCACTTCTTCCGCCGTTATAGATGTCATGGGCCACGCCTCAGGCCAGCGTGAGTACCTGTCGACCGCTGTCAAACAATATGAAAAGTTGTTAGAAGAAGGAAGTGGACCAATAATGTCGATATGAATATGGCGGAACCTACCAGATGGGTTGGAGAAAGATATTAGGGGTGAGGAAATATGTCTGGAAACTTTACTGCGCTGGCACTGGAGGCATGACTGTGCCCATTTTCTGCAGTCATTATTAACTTGTGGCCATACGTAACGCTCAGTCACCAATCGAACGGATCCCCGCACACCTGGGTGACTGAGACCATGCAGTCGATCGAAAGCTGCTCGACGGAAGGGTAAGGTAAGGTATGGACGAGCTCGACCTGTCGAAGTGTCGCAGAATATGTATGTGTTGGTCCCGGGAATGAGGATTTTTGCTAACTTTAAGGAAGAAGATGCAGCCACTTCTCTAAGTTCTTGGTCTTCTTCCTGCGATGCTGCGAGGGACTCGTAGTCTTCTTCCAAAGAAATGGATTCAACCCGGGACATAGCATCTGCGACAACGTTGTCGGCGCCCTTTACATATTTAATGTCAGTAGTGAATTGGCTTATAAAGGTTAGCTGATTAAGTTGGATTGGTGGCAGCTTCTCGTGGCGTTGTACGAAAGCGTATACGAGCGGCTTGTGGTCAGTAAAAATTGTTGCGTGTTGCGCTTCCAGTATGTGCCGAAAATGTTGAACACTCTCGTACACTGCCAGGAGTTCTCTATAATAAGCGGGCCACTCTACCTGTTTTGCTGTGAGCTTTTTACTAAAGTACGCGAGAGGTTGCCAATCATTACCGTCTTTTTTTTGTAAACATGCGCCTATATGGGTGCTAGACGCATCAGTGAACAGGCCCAATGGGGACTCACAATTTGGGTGCGATAGTGTTGTTACGTTAGACAGGCTCTTTTTGCAGTCATTAAAACATTGCTCGAGCTCGGGCGTCCATGGAAATGGCTTTGCACCCTTGCTGTTAGTTGCAGCAACTGCGTCGATTAAAGGAGCCTGGTATTTTGCGGCATCAGGCAAGAACCTGCGGTAATAGTTTACCATGCCCAGAAATCTGCGTACTCCTTGCACTGTCTTCGGAAGGGGAAAATCTATAAGTGCACGTATACGGTCTTCAGGAGGGTACGTGCCTGCAGCGTTGATGCGGTAACCCAAAAAGCTTACCTCAGATGCACCGATAACACACTTCGCTGGGTTGATGACTACTCCGTACTCGTCCAATCGACGAAACAGAAGCTTGAGATGTTCAGCATGTTGCTGAGGATCTGTAGAATATACGAGGATGTCATCAACGTAGGCGAAGCAGAAGTCAAAACCACGCACCACTTCGTCAATGAACCTCTGAAACGTCTGTCCAGCGTTTCGAAGACCGAAAGTCATATAGGGGAATTCAAAAAGTCCAAAAGGCGTAATAATAGCAGTTTTGCAAATGTCGTCAGAGGTAACAGGAATCTGTTGATATGCTTTAACAAGGTCCAAAGTACTAAACACTGAGCATCCGGAAAGGTTTTGACAAAAATCCCCTATATGACGGACAGGATAACGGTCCGGAATGGTGCGGGCGTTTAACGCTCGGTAGTCACCGCAGGGGCGGTACGTATCATCTTTCTTCAGTGCGAGATGCAGTGGAGATGCCCATGAGCTGCTGGAAGGTCTGGCAGTGCCCACTCGAACCATTTCCTCAAACACTTTTTGAGCTGCCCGAAGCTTTTGTGGAGCAAGACGACGGGGCCGTGCTGTAACCGGTGGGCCATCAGTTGTATTGATGAAGTGCACCGTTGTATGCTTTGGATCTTTAGGAGCCCCAGGAGGTCGTGAAACGCTGGGAAACTCAGCGAGGATGTGTGCATATGGAGAATCAGGCGAATGGATCAGCTTTATACTGGGTTGGTCAATAGAAATAAACTCTGTGTTGACTGATAGTCCTGTCTTGTCATCACGTAGTTTACCGTGAGCGCAATCAGGTAACAAATGATAGTGGGCTAGAAAATCGGAGCCAATAATGGGAGTCCCTACTTCTGCGACAACAAACTTCCAAACGAAATCGCGTCTTAACCCTAAATTAAGTTTGAGTTCAACCAGACCAAATGTGTTGATTTTGGTGCCATTCGCTGCAATAAGTTCATAGGGCATTGGTTGTGTCTTGCCCTTAATGTGCTTTCTCGGAAGGCAAGATAGATCGGATCCAGTGTCAATTAAAAATCGACGATTTGAATGTCGATCGCTAACAAACAGACGACGACCTGCTAAGGAGCAATCAGTAGCCGCCATTACTGACTGCTGCTTGAGTTTCCCTGGTTATTTGAGGTGGATGGAGCGCTGTGAGACCAGGTACACGGTTGCAGGCATTTCGATGCTTTTCCTGCAAACCGGTCGTGATACCAACAAAGTTGGGAGTTGCGGGGACGTGCGGGTGAGCGACTGCGATTCTGGGTATGCAGGATCCTCTGGCCATCACTAGCACAGAGGCCAGTGACTAGATGAGTAAGGTCCTTTACCTGCTGCTGCAGCAACTTGAGCTGCTCGTTGGTGTCTGAGGAAGGTCCTTTGCTAACAGCGTTAACATTTAGGGCTGGTTGGGAGCTGATCCCTTGCAGCTTGTCTGCTAAGTCACCAAGGTCTTGAAGGGGTGACTGGTTTTGGGCAACTAGGATCCCTTGTATTTGCTGCGGCAACCTGTTCATCCAAATGGTCTTTAGTAGCTGTTCGGGAAGGGAAGGCCCACCAAGTGTGCGGAGATGTCGCAGGAATGATGAGGGTTTTCTGTCCCCTATCTCCTCCGTCTCAAGGAGTCGTCTTATCTTTTCTTCATATGAATCAGAAAACCTTGAGATTAAAGCCTTTTTTAAAACGGTGTAAGGCTGGTCCTTCGGTGGCTCGGTAACTATGTCTTCCACCTCTGTTGAGGCCTTAGTGTCCAGCTGGCTGATTGCATAATAGTACTTGGTTTTTTCTTGTGAAATGTTATTTATGAAGAATTGAGCCTCTAAAGTTGAAAACCAGAGACTAGGCTTGTCCGGCCAGAATGGGGGAACGCGGATAGAAACTCTATTGACTACCATACTGTGTGAGCTAGAAGGGGAAGGGTCATTGGACTGTCCATCACCGGTTTCAGGGTTGTGCGTTGGGAGAACAACGTCTTTTCCCTCATCGGCCATTGTGGTAATGTTTTAACTCAAATATTGTATTAAATTAAATATGACAAAATGCTAGAAATGTGGTACAATGAATATATGTGCACAATAGTACAAACACAGTCACATGCACGAAATACAAAATTAAACAAGAATTAGCCGTTGACAAAATAAAATGTTAATAATAGCACACACACAAACAAAATTATGAGGCACAAACAGTAACTGTCCCATAGGAAAACACCGTTGTTGCAATATTGTTTAGACAAGTCCAAGCAAGAGTTAAATAAAAACACTTACAGGTTATATTGATGTAAACTTCGGTTTTTAGCACAAAACTCACACAATGACGAATAAACTCGTAGTTTTTCCTTTGATGTAGGACGGCAACTCGCGAGCCGGCTGGCGAATAAGTTGGTAGTTATCAATACCAACGACTAAAAGGAAAATTTGCGTTGCTGCTGCTTGCGATGAGTTTTGACCACATAGGGAAGCTTGAACTTAGAGCGCTTAACTTCTTCTTCTTAAAGCCGGCGTCCTACGCCGGAGTTCTGTATTCGTTGTCGGGGTCACCAATAAGGCGCTAGGATTGCGCCCGAACTGCTTGAGAATAATTGAAACGCAGGTTACAGTTAAAATGTTTGGTTTTAATCCTCTGGTAATAGTTTACATAAAACATAAAAGTAGAATAAGAATTACAACAACTTGGAAACTTAGATAATTGACATCCACCAGAACCAAAGATAATATATTGTCTTATGGCAGTGTTACCATCCCCTAAAACGTAGGCGACTACAGATAATATATAGTCGTGGGATCGCCACAGGTATATATAGGTTTACTCAAACGAGTGGAGTGTGAAACTGTACTGTGTTATACCTCCTACCTAGGCAATCTACAGCCGACAGTAGGTATTGTATTGTATTTGTGAGCGGAAATGCAGGCACGTAAATTGTATCAGATTGGAATATCGTTATCAATGTGCATATAGATATACATATCGTACCTATCTATGTTTCATGTGTAGGACTATGTCAGCGTAATAATTGTCTTTGTCAGATATGTGTGCGTTTGTGAGTTGTCAGTTTACAAGCGTAGCTATGGAGTGTCTGGATTCCCATCCAGACACTGGTTTCCCAACCAGCTGCCTAATTGCGTAACTCACTCGCGATCGCATTCATTCGGATTTCAATGTTCATTGCTCTGTGTGTTTTGACAATCCGTCATATTGACAACTACGTACCACGCAATGAATATTGCTGTAATTTCAAAATGAAAGCTGATGTCAAAGTGAATGCATTACACAATTACCCCACAGGTGGGGAAATAGTTTGCGGTTTTCCTAATTAAAAAATGTCAGTTTAGGGCCGGGGTTTGAAATAGTGCTGATAAAATAATACACTCGCTCACTAAATATTGCATGTCAATAGAAACGTTCAAATGAAGATTGTAGAAGACTATTTATATTTACCCAACACTGAGCATGATTCGTAATACATACAAAGGTCCTATTATTTTCATTCAATATAGACAACTACTTTGATGTTTCTCTAGAAACTTTGCATAGATACGTCACAGGACGAGACGTATGTATGTCAAGATATTATCCATTATCTAGATCTTACGTCATCTTTGTGCATCCAAAGGTTGTCTTGAAGATATCGCTTTTAGCGATAAGACCGCCCATGTACCCATAATTTATATGTTGTTCCTGTTTACTACTATTTCCATGGTGTACAATAAAACATATTCTATCTATATTATATAGTGGAGACCGCGAATCGGCAAACGCAGCGTAGGGCGCTCCCCTGCCAGGTGGACCGACGACCTGAGGAACGTGGCTGGGGGGACTGGACGCGGAAGGCAGAGGACCGAGTGTTGTGGCACAACTTTGGATAGGCCTATGTCCAGCAGTGGACTGCGAAAGGCTGAGTTGATCTATATTATAACATTTAGGTACATAATGTAGGTAGAATACATAAACAGGTACCAAAAGTAGACGGTCTTTGTGAAATATATCTAATAGAGTGTGCAGACAAGCATCGTGCGTCGCATGCAAGGTTTGTAAATATGAACTTTTAGAATAATTTTACTCAGACTACGTCGTCCGAGTGAAACACCTTTGTTTGAAACAGGCATTTGGTATCGTACTATTTAATCGAATGTGTATAAGTTCCCTTGGACTGATCGAGTTAATCTATAGGTACCTATATAAATAGGCAAAGACAAAACAGTTCAGTATCCTTTTCTCTTCTGTTTGTCAACCGATGTTCTATTTTTTTTTATTTAGTAGTAGTTTTATTGGCGAGCTTATAGTTATCAATAAAAAAATTGGAAATAGTTTTTTTCGGCATATTTACTCATGATTTTTTTATGAATTACGGTCGAATTTCGACCATTGGGCGACCTCTCGTCTAACAGCCAAAATTAATAACCGATCACATAATCGATATAAGCTCATTTTATGTCAAATTTCTATCTCTAGTAGGGCAAATCGTGGATAGAGCGGATATTAATTTTGGCCATAAATAAACCGTCTTTAACTATTACTCCCTAGCTCCACTCCGGCAGTACGAATTTAATACAACAAAACAAAACCATAATGTACCTCTTAACAATTTGCAGACAGCTACAGAGAGGGAGTCGATGGAGTCTGCATCTGCAATAGGCACTGAATATGCCACTAGCGTTTGTTTACCCCGGTAGCCCGAGAGCTCCTGTTTGCCAACCCTGCTTTGTCAGGGATGACATTTTACTAATTGCATTTCAGTTTAATCCCTCTAGTATTGCACGGTTTATAAATATCTCATAGGTTCCGCTTAATTTAATTAGTATCGATTACTTTATGTAGGGTTTTTGATTGTGTAAGTGTTTTAAATGCGTAAAAAAATAACTTTGTATTTACTGCAAAGTTAATCGAAAGGAATTTAAAAAAAAATGGTTTTCAATTGCATGTTGGCATTTTTTATGTGGACTAGTTTAACATTATGATATATTTTTTTTACTCTTTAGTATTCTGTAAAGGAAAACACGATAAAATATATATGTATATTAGGGTGTCCCAAAAAAATAAAAGTTCTTTTTTTTCATAATTTTATTTGAATGGTGTCAAAACAATTGTAAATAAAATTTCATGAACCACGGCAACCCGTGCCGACTTGCATCCAAACATGTCACTAATTGCATACTAAGGCGCGCGGGAGCTAACGTATCGATGTGCTTGTTATTGCTTGTTTGTTTTATTAGTAAACACATTATTTTCATTCAGTCAACATGTCAGTGGAATTACACAGTTCTTAAATGGAATTTTTTTTTTAAGGGGACGTTAAAAATCTAATTACCAGTTCAAAACTTCCTTCTAATGGACAAGTACTGGCAGTTCTGTTCTATTATATTCGTGAAGTGAATTTAAATGACAATGAAAGCTCAAATCTTACTATTTGTGAGTGCATTATTTATTGGAAAAAGGCACGTATACCGACTAAATCTTTACTTAACTTTGTTAAGAAACTAGTTACCTTATACCAAGTTTGGAGAGATTTGCAAAAAGTGCAAACACAACACAAGGCGTGTTTGAGGCTAAAAGTAGCCAAATAACTACAAGCTCTGACATTCCATTGTTTAAAAAGTTGATAAATGATCTGATCTGATCCGAGAAAACTGGATAAATGTCTATCCCGAGAAAAAACAGAGCTATACAGAAAACTATCATGCCTCAATGTTTCAGAAATTGACAAAGTGCTGGAATTTCACTGAACAGAATTGACAAAAAAATGCTAAAGATGAGTATCGAGAATTAATAAGCGTTCAATAATATTTCTTGGCGGAGATATAGAGAAGAAATTCAAGATTCGTCCTCCAGGTGCCACGCAACAAGCTTGATGGCTGGTGGGAGCAATTTATTCATTAAAAATATCATTACTTAGCTCTCAATCCAAAATTTCAAACAAGAACAAGGCTGCTCTGTTAGAAGTCTGCCTGTTTATCGTGACATCCTACGTCAAGCCTTGGCTGCAATGCACTTTAGCGGTAAAAGCACCTTACCAAGATTTGTGCAAAACGTGGCTCAATTTATGGTTCGTCTAAATTTAGTTTACCTTTGCTTTATTTTATTACTTTGATATATATGATAACTGTTCTCTCTTTTTTAATTTCAGAGAAAAACATCAATAGCCCTGTTTCAATCAAAAGCAAGTTCTTGTTCAATCGACTCAAAATGATGACAGTTTTCTCAAAGTGTCCTACTTTATGGTCAAATAATGCTTTATTTCAACACGCTAAAACTAAGGTGCTGACACTAAGGCAGATTCGATAGATTCCGAGAAAAATCTAAGCGTGACCTCATGCTTCCAATTGTCAAAGTGCAATTTTGACAGTTGGAACTTTGGAAGCACGAGTTCACGCCTCAAACCAATAAAAAAATAATATTGGTCTGATGTTCACGTTGAGTGTTCCGTGTGGTGCTGGACATAAAGAATTGCATCACCCAATATCTTCTCATGGGTGTCGTAAACGGCGACTAAGGGATTCACCAGAGGATGGGCAGCAGCGTTTTCTGAGTATTTAACCAACCAACTGTTAACGCCAACTCGCCTACCAAGCGTTGCGATTATGGCATATCCCCCCATTGGGGGAGGTCTATGTCCAGCAGTGGACGTCTTTCAGCTGAAATGATGAATGAAATGATGAGGTTCATGTTTAGATTCGTCTCTGAATATAAGCCTAAGAGCAGTTAACGATACAGCTAAAAGAGCGGTCAGGTAAATGCAAGATTTATTTTTATTACGTTGCTTACAAGAACACAGACAGGTATATCCTGACTGTAAAAAGCAAAACCTATTTTAAAAAGAGTTATCCATGGAGTTTCTTGCCGGTTCTTCTCCATAGGACCCACAATTTGGAACCGTGCAATTGAGCCTGACGTTTCAAAAGTGCCTGTAATTATTTAGTAGGTTTATTTGAAATAAAAAACATTTAGAATTTGAATTTGAAGAAATTTTGATAATAAAAATTAATAAATAATATCCTTTTAATTAAATATAAGATAAAACAAAGGTAAAATAGTGTTTTATTTACTGAATAAACGTGAATAATAAAATCGCTTTATGACTTCCCTACTAACTTTTAAGCTAAACGTTTGACATCAAGTCGGCACGGGTTATCATTATCCGATAGCAAAAATATTTATTATTTCACTTATTAGGGTCAAATGGAAAAAAAATAGAGGGTATGCGTACCTCAATTCGAAAAAAAAAATTCGCCCTTATAGCCTGGGACACCCTAATGTATATGAAATGTGTATGTTCATATGGAAACACAAAGAGCTAACGATGTCTACACCCGCGAAGTCGACGAGACCCACACAGGCTCGTGCTAGAAAGCGCGCCAAGGCTTACTAAATATAATAAAAGCTGCTTGGCTATGGGTGTGCGTATATTTAACAAATTGCCTAATCACCTTAAAATGTTAAATACAAGATACTCTTTTAAGAATAAATTACAAGAATGGTTAAATGGAAATAATTTCTACTGTGTAACGGAATTCTTTGAAAAGAAATAAGGTTTTACTAAAATTTTGCATGCTATGTATATTCTTAGCAAAACATGTTTGCTCGTTATGAACTATAAGACCTTTGTATACCATGTTTTTTAAACAAATAAATATATTCTATTATATATCAAATAATATTTTCTCTATAGAAAAAATCGGCAATTTACAAGATCGCTTACTTTAAAATTTAGATTGATCGCGTGGTTTCTGTGTAAACGTTCCTGTTTGGCGTTTATTTGTGACATTTAGGACATTGAGACTAGATCAAAACCAAATCGGAACTGTATTCTGAACATTTTAAATTACGAGAATTGATCCTCAGAAATATATCAAAAAGCTGTCTTAAGATAAATATGAGCGAGCTATCACACACTATAATATACTTGTGTTTTTTAACTTGATACTTACCAAGTTACCACAGTTGGATTTTCTGTGCTTACCACCACAGAATATTCAGTAATCTGAGCTTACCACCATAAACTATGACATCATGAACTTTACTACGTAGGTATGGCGTCATTACTCCACATGTTTGCAGTAATGAGGCTATTAAGGGATTATACTACACTCAACCGAGTAGGTACCCACTGATAATATTAGTTCGGTCACATATCCGGGTGCGATAGCGTGGCTATTAGGGAAATGACGATGTATGCTCATATCAGAAGAGATTTATGTACGTAGAATATCTAAAGAAGAGAATAGAATAATCTTTATTTACAGTAAAAATGTGGTTGCTACATTGGTTGTTACATGATAGAAGTTAGCGATCGGCACATCAGGTAAATATTTTCTATCATTTCTAGACCACTCTAAAAAAGTTAGTCAGTCGTCGTTGATACTGCTAGGCAGAGAGTACATTTGTATATCTGCTAGGTACTAATCCTTTTAAAAGGGAAGGGGTATTGGTTCCTGGGGGATTTCAAATGCTTGGAAATTTGAGCACTGTCAGCGATCATGCTTCTTTTGCCGCTCGCTTCTGCAATGTACTATAGTAAAAAAAAAAAAAAAATGTTTTCGTATACAAGTTGGAACACAACACAGTTCATCTTACATGTAATTAGGATTAGCTCTTTTTTTATAAGAACTATACAACCGTATTCTTAGTTTATACTAAACCTCTTAAGGCGTCATTGTAGTCATCATTATGAACAACTTTTACTACGGGACCAACCCTGAAATCGAAAAAAAAAAAATCAGCCGATCCTTACATTTTGTCGATTTATGTGAACACAAATTTAGGAATCAGGTGATTTTTCGCCATTTCCGGGTTGGTCCCATTGTAAAAGTTGTTCATAATGATGAGTACAATGACCCCTTAAGAGGTTTAGTATACACTAAGAATAAGGTTATATATGTAAATATTATTGCATTGTCATCGGAATTACATTTGAAAGCAATATTTATGCGCTTACAAATCAAAGTTTCATGCACTAAGATGATGCACCTGGCACGGCAATTTCCATCAGTCACTATTTCCATCCTCTCTAACTTTTGTACTAGCCAACAGAACCCTTGTCAGAACTTGCGCGAACTTTTTTTCCCCTGACGCGTGATTTGTCGTGGAATATTTTAATCAATTTTTTTTTTCAAATGTACGCACATTGTACTATATTCTTGAAAATATCTCTCGTTCACCCAGTCGTCCCCAACCGTAACCCAGTTGGATGAATTTTCTAGATATCCGTAATAATTTTATTACTTTCACCTTAGATTCATATTCTAAAAAAAAGACTTAACTCATGTTCATGAAATGGAATATAGGTATGCTTGAAGAAGTTTCACAAGTTTATGTATGTAGTTTCACTTTCATTAATTCATTCATTCAGTCGGAAGACGTCCACTGCTGGACATAGACCTCCCCCAAAGGGGGGGATATGCCATAATCGCCACGCTTGGCAGGCGGGTTGGCGATCGCAGTTGTTGGTTAAATACTCAGAGGACGCTGCTGCTCATCCTTTGGTGAATCCCTTAGTCGCCTTTTACGACACCCATGAGAAGATGTAGGGTGGTGAAATTCTTAGTTTCACTTT
Source organism: Asteroscopus sphinx (assembly GCA_949699075.1). NCBI lineage: Eukaryota > Metazoa > Arthropoda > Insecta > Lepidoptera > Noctuidae > Asteroscopus > Asteroscopus sphinx. The sequence continues at coordinate 19,515,160 of OX453017.1, forward strand.
ACGTGCATGTTTTACAAATACCAGACTTGTTTCAATCTTACCATTACATTTTTACACGACGAGCTCGCATACCAAACTCCCATAAAAGCGAATGTCACTCACGAAAGTTATCACATGAAATTATTGCGAAAGTATTCCTTCCCGAAAGCTATCCTACTTCCTACTTAATAATATAAATGTGAAAGTTTGTGAAGATGTTTAATATTTTTAGGACATTTTTACACAGCACCATCTAGTCCCAAACTAAGCAGAGCTTGTACTATGGGTACTAGACAAAACAACATACTTGTACATAAGAAACACCCACACCAACACAAATATTTATGTGCATCACACAAATATTTGTGTCCTGTGGGAATGAGGATTTCCCCAGGGCAAAAAAAAAAGAAAAAAGAAAAATTGAAGCCGCGGGTGGCCTCTAATCTATACTAATACTATTGTACAATACTAATCTATACTAATATTATAAAAACCGGCCAAGTGCGAGTCGGACTCGCGCAGTAAGGGTTCCGTACCTCTCAACGACCTGATACCCCATAAAAACTGATTTAATTTACGAGAGTTTATCAAAAGACATCAACGTACAGTGCGCGAAATATGAATTTTTGCATGTCTTTCTTACGCAGGTATCGCCACATATGTTTATGTTTGTCTTATTTTTAGTATTTGTTGCTAAACTACATAATATGCACTATAATCTGACCAAGTTTGACGCTGGTATATATTACGGTTTTGAAGATAGAGCAAAAACAAAAACGTTGAAAAAAATGCATGTTTTTTGAGGTTTCTTGTATGGGGACCCCCTTTGGTTTTAGACTTTTTTTTGTTTTTAGTATTTGACGTGATACACCTCATAGCAACACATATTCTGAAAAAAATTCAACCGGTTACCTATTACCGTTCAAAAGATACAGCCCTGTGACAGACAGACGGACGGACGGACGGACGTACGGACGGACGGACAGCGTAGCGAGAGTAATAGGGTCCCGTTGTCACCCTTCGGGTACGGAACCCTAAAAAGGAAAGATGTGTTTGTTTGTTGAACTCTGAAACTACTAAACTGATTGTAATCATACTTTCACCATTACAAAGATATTATATCCGGAAGTAACAATTTTATTTCAGTACGCGAGCGAAGCCGCGGGAAAAGTCTATATAATATAAAGCCATAACACAAGCGAGGTAACATCATAAATCATGGCTGAAATATTTTCGACATTCGTGACCGGCGCAATTCCAGTATGGGACTGTCGAAACAAATGTCAAATATGGCAAAACAATTTTTCAGTGCCCTAAAACTTTGCAAAGTATGCTTTTGATATGACAATGTTATCAAATATGTTTTAGTATTTTGTGTCATGGGTATATACAATTCAAATCACATGTATTATTTCGTGATTTGCGATTGAACTGTCTTGTCTTATGTTTGATTTTTCAACAGAAGGTGGGTTTGTCTGTAAAGCGCTTTTAAATTTGGTCTTTAAATTAAGCTATAGTTCGTGCGGGATACCAAGGCAAAAGTGGGCACTGAGTCTTCTTAACTAATGCATTCTGTCATATTAACGATGTGTCAACCACGTATAACAGTAATATCATCACAGGATATCATCCACATTTGGTAGAAATCCCTAGTATCAGGACCAAGCGCTTTGAGAACTCTTTCATAATGCGCACAGCCAAGTTGTGGAATTCACCGCCTGTCCCTGCCAATCTGTATTTCCGGGCACTTACAACTCTAACGCCTTTAAAGCTGGAGTGAATCAGCATCTAATAGATTTGCTCGCTCCATCGTCGACCACATCTTGACAAAGCTGTCTAGATTGCGGTCAAGAGCAGATCTATGTCTCATAATAAAAATAAAAATAAATAACCACGCATAAAATAGTTCCGCGAAAACAGTGTCCGCTATATGCCATATTATCCCGCACAAACTACACTATTTAACACATCATAGTGGGATTAAGATATACTTAAGTTTAAACTTGTTTTATACGTTATAGGTGGGTACACTACCATAATGATTAAGCATGTCGCTCCAGTTTGTGTGACATACTAGAATTTTAAGCGAAGGTATGTGGTTTACTATAACCTAGTGTATCTATGTACTAAATCTCGAAGCTCTAATTATGTATTTGTACAAGTTTTGAGCTTCATTGACTCAAATTCAGAAGATCTTACTCTGAATTTATGTTAGATATATGTAAATATATCGCGCCGTCTTGAATTTAGACTAATGTGGTGATGAATAGCAAATTAAACATACCTACGGTAAAACCGAGAGCTTTCAAGATGAATTTGTACGCGTTTGCAAGAGTATTTCCAACTTGAGTATACAAGTGAAGAATAATGGTTGAAATGTTAACTGTCAGTTGAAACACGTAGGTCTACAAGTTATAGGGATCTCTTGTAGAGCTTTCTATTACTTAAAAGTGGTTTTTTTATGGAATAAAAATATGGCAAAACCTCGGATGAATAAAAAAGGCGGACGGAATCTCGCTAAACAAAGACTGAGCGCACTTAATTTTTTCCTAAACCCAATATAATTTCAAAAGCATTTTAACACACCAGATTGATACTATTATTTTATTTGTGACACTACAACAATGACTACCGTCACACTAGATTTTTTGCGTAATCGCGGCTCTTTGGCATACTATGGATGCGAATGTGTGCCCGTACTTTTAAGCGAGCCGGCATACTATAGATACTTCACTTATTGACTAGCGAGATTCCGTCCGCCTTTTTTATTCGTCCGAGGGCAAAACGAGCTAAAGGCCCACCTGACGTTAAGCGGTTACCTTTGCCCATAACAACTGTAATACCATCTAGTCTGTTGTCTAAATGATATGACAAATCGCATTCGCCAAACTGAGACATGCAGATGGAAAGTCTCATCAAGTCTCATGTGATTTTAATTTCACCGGCACCCGTACCCTTCGCACCGGAACACGACAATGCAAACATCACTGTTTGGCGGCAGAAATTAGTTGCTATGGTAGTATTTCCCCGGACGAGTTATTTCACAAGGACATCTACGACCTACTACTCTATTTCCTACTACTAATGTTTTCAACGTTAACTTACACTAGGAAACAATTATCTGCGTAGACCATAATTTATTTTTCTGCAGCAGTCGAACCCGCAGGGCAATTGTGTAACTGCATCGCAATCAAAAAAATGTCAATTTTGACGTTTGAATCCGGAAAAATGATACAATTCGAATTTCGTAACTACAAAACTGTTGATTACGATGTCGCAGGGATTCATCATGAAATTGAATGAATGATAAAACTCTAAACGCATACTTGCAGCAGCTTACTAGCATACCGAAACGTGATCTAACAAACATGACGTCATTTACATCGCAATGGGAAACCTGATGTCATTTACTTCATAATGAAGTCCCTCTATGTCATTTCACAATTCCAATGTTTGCTTGCGATGTTATCAACATCGTCTTAAATTTTACATCAAAATGAAACTGTCAAATGAGTTACGCAATTGCCTCTCTCTCTCTCTCTCTGTCATCTTACCAAAAATGTATTCATTATTATTAATATAAACGGTTTCACTCACGTTATTTCATCGGGTGTGCCCGTCCAGTTTCGAGCTCGAACGGAGCCATTCATTACTGTAATAACAAACAACGAGAAGTAGATTTTTGGCATTCTAATTCTATTTGATAGAAAGATCTATAGAAATATCCATTACTGACTTAGATATCGCGATAATGAGTCCAGGATCGTGTGTTCCAGAGCCCACGTCGCGAGCGCAAGAAAATACAAGTCTTTTGATTCTAAGTTTATGGTAAGATTTTTGTTATTTATTTTCATTTTTCAATTTTATTATGTTGGTAAAAGTCTGAAGTTGTGTTTGGTATATATTTTGTTTCGAAACTTTATTTATTTAAGAGAAAATTGAGGTTTAAAAAACCTATCGTCTGGTTAGAAAATAGGTAGGTATTTTAAAGTCAGCTGAATAGGACCTTTTTTTTTTATTTTGTATATTTTATATCAATGGGAACATATTTCAAGTCTATTTTTAAATAGTTTATAGCAAAAGGTAACAGATCCAGGAAGTTAAAATACCGCTTCTTAGCGTTTAACCAACGTGGCAGCGGGAAAAAAAAGGTTATTATTAGTCTTAGACGCAATCAATGAAAATTCTACAACATTTTGTATAAAACTATCATATTCTACAAACAAAATTTAAAATAAACACATCTATGAACTGATATTTACGACACCAAAAGTAGCTTAAAACGTAGATTTCTTGTTTTTTATGTAACAGAGAAACTCAACAATAGACCATTACGGTCTTCTATTATAACGATGACGTAGTTACTTCACCAAAATATAATTTGAACAACTCATTTCATTCAACCAAAGCCTTACATACCTACCTACTAATAACTTAGTATAAACAAAGGCAGTAGATCCCTCCCAGACGCCCGGAAGGATGAGGCGGAGACACACCACTAGCAGTAAACACCATTAATCAAGCCACAATACAGCCTGTGACAACCAGATGCTGCTGGGGCAAGGCCGACTGTCCTCGGCTACTTTAGTTATATTTCTTTGAACTAATAGTACATTACTGTCGAGGCCTGAAATGAAGCAATTTACGGCCGAGTAATATTGGAAGTATGAGGCGAAGCCGAGTACTTCGCAAGTGATTTTGAAAGGACGAGGCGTAAGCCGAGTCCTTTTTAACTAAACGAGGCCGTTAATTGCTATTTCGGCCGAGATTTGTATAGTACTTTTTTCTCATTTGCGAGGAAACACAACACAAATTAATTTAACATAATCTCATTTTCATTCACACCAATTGTTCTTCTAGTTCTTGTTCTATTTTCAAAGTATTGAAAAAAAAAAAGCGCATTCACCCACTGAGGATTCAGCCTGTATAATGATAAATATTTTGTTCCTAAAAACACCTAATTTATGTAAGTGTGTACTTAAAAAGCTCGGTAGCATAAATTAAAAAATAAAAAGTGTCCAGCAATTTCTATTATGGTCCTGTTGGATATTACCGGCCTGTTATTTCGTTGCGTACGGAAAAGAGCCGATTGTTGTATTCTTTTTTTTTGAATAATGAACCAATTTCCGAGCAAGTGGGAGAAAAGTACATTGCTTGGTCTGCAGGGCAATTGCGTAACTCATTTGACAGTTTTATTTTGATGTAAAATTGAAGACGATGTTGATAACATCGCAATTAAACATTGGAATTGTGTAACGACATAGAGGGATTTCATTATGAAGTAAATGGCGTCAGGAGGGAAATCCATTGCGATGTAAATGACGTCATGTATGTTAGATCAATTTATGCAAGTAAGGTGCTGCAAGGATGCGTTTTACGCTTTATCATTCATTCAATTTCATGATAAATCCCTCCGACATTATAATCAACAGTTTTGTAGTTACGCAATTCGAATTGTATCATTTTTCAATTTATTCAATTTAATTTTTCCAGTCATTTTTGCGGATTCAAACGTCAAAATTTACATTTTGTTGATTACGATGCAGTATAATTTAATTATTATGTGGTGGTCAGGTTCAAGTACAGGCAGGCAAGATTTTTCAAATAGCAGTATGTGGTTTCTAAGTGAATCTTAGACACCATTGACATGTGATGATGACCTTAAAAAGAAAAACGGAACCCTAACAAGAGATCACTCTCGTGACCGTCCGTCCGGATGATTCCCAGAGGTATTTCTCGAAAGCTATGTAACGTAGGAATTTGCAATTTGGTATTAGTCTTGATGACGGACACAGGACACACATTGACACACATACAGGATTTTTTTTAAGAATTATGGATAATTTGCAGTGGTTCATTATCTGTTTCTTATTAAATTAATAAAATTCACTTTAAAACAAAATAAAAATTTGTCTTTGTGCACCACAAAATTGTCCGAGTTACCAATTTAATTTAATTTTTTAATTTCGTTTTAAAATGAATTTTAACAGTGTGTTTGTGATAAGGAACAAATTCTGACCCACTGTGTAAATTATCCGCACTCCTTAAAAATTTACCCTTTTTAAGTTTTTTTAATTTACATCCATAAATAGCAAGCAACAATTTAGTGTTATCACAATAATATAACAAACAATTATTTGTGGGAGACTGGTGTTAAATCTCTGACATCTGGTGTCCACATAGAATTACCATGGTGTCCATAACTATAAAAATTGAATTGAATTGAAAATACTGTCGAAATTACTTAGGTTTAAGAAAAAAAAATGGTTCAATCTTTTCTTAGCGAGACTCTGTCCGCCTTTTTTATTCGTCCGAGGTTGTACTTATAACTTTCTTTTTAAAAAAAACAAAAGAAAAATCTAAACTATAAAAATAATAATCTTTAAAAAGACACCCCTGAGATTCTGTGGCACTGGGGATATTACCTATCTTAATTCCTCGTATGAGACGTGTCGGAATGTTAATACCCTCCAAGGAGGTTGTTATAGCCGATGACTTTATTATAACGTCGCGCGTCGCTTGAAAATAAATTAATATGTTCTTCCCTTCATGCCGTTTCATTGCTGTTGTCAAAAGTATATAGAAAAAATTGAAAATCTTTTATAAATTATGCGTATTTAATTACAGTCTGAATTAAGATTGTGGTAACTTGGTATTTTTTTAATAAATCGGATTAAAAGTAGTTCGAAGATTTTTTTGAAATATCTTTTGTTTCCTACTTGTTTAACTAAATGATTAATTTTGACTGAGCTGTGTGGATTGGATAAGCCTCCTTTTTAGGGTTCCGTAGTCCTACAAGGAACCCTTATAATTTCGTCATGTCCGTCCGTCTGTCCGTCTGTCCGTCCGATCGTCTGTCCGTCTGTCCTAATCCTTTACAGCTTAATAACTTCTACAGTTATAAACATGAGTAAATGAAATTTTGTTAAAAAATGGTTTAGATATAGATCTCAATTTTAAAAGAATAAAAAAATCTTGTCAACGTATTTTAGGGGTGGCGCCCATACATGTGAAATGGAGATGAAAAAATGAAGGTAATGTTTCATAATGACTTTTTTATCAAGTATACCATCTGCGAAATACAGTTCGCCAAAGTGGCTTGCAATGTGTCCCCCCCCCTGCCATTTCTAAATTATGCAACGTAGAAACTTATAATCTTCCACATTAATAGACCTTTATAAAAACTCTCTTTTAAAATTATTTCGAGTATAATGTGATTATAAATTTTTCAGTTATAGTGAGAAAACTGAAAAATACTTAACACGTCCTAGTTAATAGGTCATTGACCTTAGAGAAAAATGATCTCAGCAAATAATGCTCCTTTAGATCTTTCTATTTAAAAAAATCACAAAAAGAAACTTTGTGTTATATTAATATGACACACTTCTTCAATTTAGCTTCTTCAATTTAGCGCTAGGTGGCGCTGTTTGCAAAAACTAAAATAGCAATTATTAATAATCAATTTGATTCGTTTGTAATTAAACCTACTTAAGGAAACCTATAATACTGAGCATGGCCCGACATGCTCTTGGCCGGTTTTTGTTAATTTTTCGAGTGCTTCCATTTTCTACCCAAAGTTCAACCCACTATTTAATTTAATTTTGTTTTCCTTCCACGTTCAACCCGAAGATATTTGACGTTCCACATTCAACCCATGAGATATTTTGTGGTATGGTTAGCAAAATCAATAACAAAGAATAAACTACTTAAATAAATAAATAAATAAATTTTTATTCACAAAAAGTTTTACATCAAATATCTGTAAAGTCCCTGACTTCTGAGCTGGGTACAAACCTGTGTTACAGAAGTCAGTGTCTTCTCCCATTAGTTTAACACAAATAGTGAGTAATACTTAGGTACAGTTTACATAATTTATTTGTGATGTGGACTATGTGTTGTGTTTGTGTGAGTGTGTGAGCGGTGTTCGTGTAGGTGTGGTGTGGGTGAGTGTGAGTATGAATGTGGAGTGAATATACATGGGCGCAGAAAGCAATAACATTTCTGTTTGTTCATAATCTAGTTCCAATAGCCAATTCTTAATCATAGTTTTGGTTTCACGACCTAAGAGAGGCTGTATGTTTGTTATTTTATTTATTTTGTCATATAAGTAGGGAGACCTAAAACTCTGTTGCCGCCTAGCAGCAGCTGTGCAGAAATTACTTAGTTTCAAAACAGCGCAAGCATTCATATGCATAGCCTTTATATCCTACAAATATGTCAGCTTGAAAGAAAATATTACATACAGGCATAAGAATAGACAATAATACTAGTATTATTATTTAATTTATAATACTGGGTTAGTTTTTGGATACCAAAAACATTTTAAGGGTAGCCTTTGCTCATAATTCTGTACAACTTTTATTTAGGGAACAACTTTGAAATCCTGAAAAATATAAATATAGCCTTTCCATACAAGTGGACACCTAACTCGATCAAAATGTATAGACCAGCTGATTTTTATTGAAGACGTCTGTGGTCTGTTCGATTGTCGGACTGCTGATCACGAGGTCGTGGATTCGATTCCCACAGAACACAAATATTTATGTGATGAACATAAGTGTTTATGTTGGTCTGGGTGTTTATTATGTATTATAAGTATGTATTTACAAAAAACGGAGAACGAAAGTAACCGACATAGCCCGAAGAATTGCCAAACTTAAGTGGCAGTGGGCGGGGCACATTGCTCGCAGAACGGATGGCCGATGGGGCAGTAAAGTTCTGGAGTGGCGACCGCGTACTGGAAGGCGCAGCGTGGGTAGGCCCCCCACAAGGTGGACCGACGACCTGGTGAAGGTCGCGGGAATCCGCTAGATGCGGAAGGCACAGGACCGGTCGTTGTGGCGATGCTTGGGGGAGGCCTATGTCCAGCAGTGGACATCTTTCGGCTGAAATGATGATGATGATGATGATGAACATCGATTATTAAACCATATACCGATTATTAAGCCGTTAAACTTGATAGTTTGGCGAGTTTTCTAGTTAAGTAAAACTAAAGAAATTGTACATGTGATTAAATAAAATAAAAAAAAAATAAAAAATATAGAAATATCATCATCATCATTTCAGCCGAAAGACGTCCACTGCTAGACATAGGTCCACCCCAAAAGGGGGTGGATATGCCATAATCGCCACGCTTGGCAGGCGGGTTGGCGATCGCAGTTGGTTGGTTAAATACTCAGAGAATGCCACTGCCCATCCTCTGGTGAATCCCTTAGTCGCCTTTTACGACATCCATGAGAAGAGAGAGGGTGGTGCAATTCTTTACGTCCGGCACCACACGGAAACAAACACATACAGATATATAATATGTGATACCCTGATGGGAAACAGGCGGCCTGTTTCCCATCAGGGTAATAATATATAATTACAATATTTGAAAGAAAAGAAAGAATGAAAAATGATTTATTGCCACAATAAGACATGCGGTAGATATTTATATGATTACATCTGATTTGTTTAAAATAAATTCCGCTAGTTATTATTGACTAGACATAGCATATTATGCCGGAAGCCCGAGCGCGTTTGTACTAGCCGCCAAGGCTCGGAACCGGTTTGAGAAATACCGGTTAGTACCGGTTTATTGCGGTTTAGCTCCGAACTTTTCTTGAGAACGTGAACGTTTAAAGAACTTTATTTAACCTAAATTAACCGGTTTAATCGACGAGCGCCAAGTAAGAAAGAAAAGAAAAGTAGATACTTACCCATTTTTGGATTTTTTGTAGCGGATCTGATTGAAGCAGTGAAATAAACGTTCGTCGCGAAACAGAAATTGTCTTTCTACTAAAGAAAAAAATAAAATAAACGGTGTTTGTTTGTATCAACCGGTTTTTATTGCTCTAAACCGGTTAATCCGAATAAACCTTTATGTAAAGTTCCCTCAAAATACCTGTTTAAAAAACCGGTTTATTCGAACGAAACCGAAATTAAATTTAGATTTCGTTCGAATAAACCGGTTTTTTAGGTTTTGCGTCAAGTACATAATAACGGTTTGAAAATTCAACCGGTATCCGAGCCCTGCTAGCCGCGCAGCCCCGCCAAAGTGACTCTGACCGGCCGTCTAGAATATGCAAACTATATTTTCGTATTTTTGTATAAAAAAAAGTTTCGAGTCATGAAAAGTCGTAGAACAAACGTTATTTAGGGTCATAAATCAAAGTTCGTGCTAAGAGGTTCGGGTATTTTTTCAATTACCCTGTATAGCTATTGGTGCAATCCTTGGCGGAACATGCAGAACTATACTTTATGTAACACCAGTATGTATATCATGTTTCGTACAAATAAACATTTCATTCCATTTCTTCTTCTTTCTCCGACCCTTTTCCCAATTCACTGCAATTAAGTTATATTATAAGAATTAATTTCTAACCTGCAAAAGTTTACGAATTGGTATGTAATGTAGCACTGCTGCAAGCATTAAATAATATTAAAATAAAATACATAACCGGCCCATTACTGTCCCACTGCTGGGCACGGGCCTCTTCTCAGTACGAGAAGGCTAAGGTCTTAGTCCACCACGCTGGCCTAGTGCGGGTTGGCGGACTATACACACCATCGAGAACTGTATGAAGCAGTCTCAGGTGTGCAGGCTTCCTCACGATGTTTTCCTTCACCGTTAAAGCAAGTGATAATCGAATATAAATCCGCACATTAATTCGAAAAGTCAGAGGTGCGGGCCAGGATCGAACTTACACCTTCCTGCATGGAAGGCAAGCGTTCAACCACTGCTTAATATAATACGAAAGTCAAAATCAACCTATTTTACTCAGAGACCAATCAACAAAGCGCAGAAATTGTCAACACTCACAAATCTTGACACATTCTAAGTCGGTAGATCAAAATCTGTCAAAATAAGTACGTTACCTTGAGCTAAATCCCTTTGCGAAACCCGAGGCTAAATCCTTGCAAATGTTGGCAGGGGATATAATAAAAATATTCGGGAAACGGAGGAAAATTATGCAAACGAGAAATTACTCGAAGCATGAGGTTTTACAACCATCGTTACTTTGATTGTGTGTTACCCCTACGGGGTTTGGTATGGCATGGTTGTGTATAGGGTTACTATTTAAAAATCCCTCCATCTTGACTTCAATAAAAGGAGGAGGTTCTCAATGCGATTTAAAAAAAAAATTGTTCCTATTGGATCCATGTGGAATTAAGGGAACTCCTCAAACATTATAGGCAAACATAGCAATTTTTTTTAGAAATCATTTGCATTTAGAAAGTATCATTTGCTGAAGATCTCATGGAGATCTTCGGAGATAAAGAAGGGAACTCTTCAATGGATCAAATCCGAAAATCATCCGAGATTGCAGCAATCACTTGTCTTTCAAAAAAAAAAAAAGTTGAAAAAAAAAGTAAAAACCGACTTCAAAAATAATAAAATAATTTTTGTAAAACAGTTTAGGCAGTCGGTGCTACTTTTTTCTTAAATCAAATTGAATCAAAGGCACCTACTTCCTAAACAGTTTTTTTAAATAACACACTAGAGTTTTAAAATATGTTTATGTTACCAATTAGTAACATTTCACTTGAGTACATTGAAGCATTTTATTATTTAAGGTTAGCGCACACCGACGGAGTGGCGGTGGCGAAGAGCAGTTATAGTACTGCAGAATAAAATCGTAAAAAAAACATCGTGCATCGGCAAACATCGGAAACACTCGTATTCACTCGTACATTACAAAAACAATTGACAAAAGTAATTTGGTCCTCAAAAACACTCGCAAATTCACCTTTATCACAAACAAATAAATGTCAATGTCATTTCTAAGAAAATCAATTAGTTGTTTAAATACGAAGTTAGCCGATGCCCAATATTTATTCTGTACTACTGTTCACTGATCACAAGGTACACCGAGAAGCGCGCGACTCGTACCGGCTCTTTTGGATCAGTGTGGCCTCGACTCGACCGCTTTTTCTGGCGCTTTGATCCTCCCAGTGTGATTTTATTTTCCATTCGTATGTTGAAGCAAATGAGATTGAATTGCAATAAAATTGTTATTAAATTATTAGTCGCTTCGGCGCCACTCCGTCGGTGTGCTCTAACCTTAAGGGCAGCAGAAATCTCTTAAAAATTAATTCTTTAGCATAAAAGTTCCTGCCTGCATTATTTGCAGTACAATAGAACTACGAAAACTCCTATTTATTTACGTATAGTAACAACAAATGTAAGGTTACGATTAGTCGTTTAATACATTAATGCCAAGACATACACTTTTGACTCACTTGTGGATTTTCACCTATCATCTCGTCGGTAAAAAGAAAATTTAATACAAGCTTTGTTTAAACGAAAGCTCAACGTTAAAAGTTTTTCGTTAAGTGTTAGATAATATTGTAGCAAGTCCCGACAGTTCATGAATTCTCCACAATATGGCTGAAACTCTCCTTGGTAACTCTGCCGTAAAATGTGTAAACGGGCCACGGAGTTTTGTCATTACTTATGCTACTTTTTGACCGACTTTCGTTAAAGCGGTTATTTTCCACGTAGCTTAGGTTAAGGGTTACCTTCTTTGTAAGTAAGGTGAATTTGACTTATTCAAAGGTACAGCCAACGCTAAAAGTATATAAAAATAAATTTAAAAGTAAATTTTCTCAGGAGTAATTTATTTTTTAACGCGAAGCTATTGACGGAATACATTTTTTAAACAATAGTATTACTATTAATTTAGACAAACCATTAACTTCGAAGAAAATCGATTCTGAAATTTACAATTTATTTGTTTATAATAAATAAATAATTATTTATTTCAGATTCAAAAACATACCAGAAAACAAAAAATAAAATTTAAAACATTATTAATTAAATGAATTTAAATTGTGGAAAGAAAAAAAAAGAAAAAGTGGAGGTTAATTTCGATACCACGAGCAGTGTTCACGGTAATTCAGTGGCCAAAGCACCGGCGTGGCGGCGCACCCAGCCAGGAGTCGCAGGTTCGAATCCTGCTCGAATTTATAGAACATGTTGTTTTATTTAGTAAATCTAAACTAACGAGCATGCATGAGGAGGTTGATGAACGTAGGTGAAGCGAAAGAGGTGTGTCAGGATCGTGGCGGGTGGAAATCCAGAACTAATGAAATAAAAATAAAATTTAAAGAAGTTTAACTTCAAAAACATTCTTATTTAATTTTTATTTAAAAAAAACGTACCTAATTACAGGCACTTTTGAAACGCCAGGCTCTAGTTGTACGGTTCTAAATTGTGGGTCCTATAGAGAAGAACTGGCAAGAAACTCCATGGATATACCCTTTTTAAAATAGTTTATTGTTTACTACATCAAATTCATTCAAATAATGTGAGTATAATGCACTGAGGTAATATGTACTACGTACTAGAGTAGACATTACGAACAAAAAATATCGCGCAACTTGCTGGCCGCGGAGCACGCGCGCGGCGAGCGTGGCTAAGTGAGTGAGAGTGCAGGAGCTCTAAAACGTGCTACAAACATTTTGTTTAAGGTGTCTTCTCTAGGTTAATGTCAGAAATAAACAAGAGTTTAAAAGTGAGACTATTGCCTTTAGAAATAAACCTAAAAAGAGTTGCCATAGTATGTAGGAGCTGACCTGTCCCGACAGACGGCACATTACAACCGTGATTAAGTTTACATGCACAACCAATACATTGGATCTGATTACGTTCAGTTCAACAGTTTACAATACGAGTCCCTTAACCCTTCCAAGAAGCATTCACAATGACATTAATACCTGCGTTCGCGTCCCGCCTCTAAGATAAACAACCTCTTTGCAGCCTCTCAAACGGCCTCTTTGTTACGTTAGATCCCTTAATCTGGCCTTCACACAGCTTAATTACCTTCCTATTTTGACGAGACAGTTTCTGTGTAAAGGTTTCATGGGTATTTATTGATATAGTATTGTAGGGTTAGATATTGTACCTATATTGAATTTGAGACTGATAGGGTTGGGTGATCCATGTTCTGTCTACACAAATGGTATTGATACTATGCCCATGCGAACGATGAGTTGTATTGTTGTTTAATGTGTTTTTTTTTCTCATAATCTCATAGATACAAAAAATACAACAAAAAAGTTTTATACATTTATTTTTTATATTATAGGATGGCGAAACGAGCTAAAGACCCACCTGATGTTAATCGGTTACCTTTGCCCATAACAACTGCAATACCACCTAGGCTGTTGCCTAAATGGTACCACAAGTTGGTTCGCCAAACTGAGACATGAAGATGGAAAGTCTCATGTGATTGTAATTTCACCGGCACCCGAACCCTTCTGACCGAAACACAGCAATGCAAGCATCACTATTTGGCGGAGAAGTAGATACGGTGGTAGTACTTCCCCGGACGAACTCTTTCACAAAGGAGCTCTACTACTACTACTCATCTCCTCTAACCCGTGATTGTGATTTCTCAAACCGTGCGTTTTTCGACTCCTTTTCGAATCGAATCTAAGTGCCTATCTCAATACGAAATTGTTTTCAGTGACGTTATGCAAGTTACATAGCTATTATGAAGCGCGTAGGTATCTTCTATTTGTTTAAATTAATGACGAAACACTGTTTTTAATTTAATAGAAACAAAAGCTAGGTAGAAGGTTTTAAACTTTTGCGAATTTCACTCAAATTAAACTATGGCTACGGGATTTTTCGCCAATGCCTATACAATGCCTATGCAATGACTTTCGACCAAGTTGGTCGAAACGTCGAGGTTGGTCAAAATATTTGTTTTGATTTATACAAGCTAGGTAGTACTGATTGTAGACTTTGTTCATAGCTGTCAGGTTTTTACAAACCTGAAGGCTATGGACAAAGTCACGTACTCAAAGAAAAAATTCGGAGGTACATAAGCACCGACAGGCTGCTTTATTCATTGCTCGGTAAGTAATATTTTGTACGTGTTTAACAAGATGAGTGCTAGCAACTTGGAGATAGCTTATAATTTTTCAGAAAATACCAGGAAGAAGCTTATAATTTTTCATAAAATACCAGTAATACATAAGTCTTCTCGTCGCCTATACCGCAAAGTTTGAAGACAAAGGTCTTCAACCAGTGCGTCCTGCCAGTCATGACTTACGGTGCCGAGACGTGGACACTGACAGTTGGGCTAGTCCACAAATTTAAAGTCGCTCAGCGAGCTATGGAGCGAGCTATGCTTGGAGTTTCTTTGCAGGATAAAATTCGTAACGAGATTATCCGGAGAAGAACCGGAGTGACCGACATAGCTTGTAGGATCAGTAAGCTGAAGTGGCAGTGGGCTGGCCATGTCTGTCGAAGGACCGATGGCCGTTGGAGCAGACGAGTCCTTGAGTGGAGACCGCGAATCGGCAAATGCAGCGTAGGGCGCCCCTCTGCCAGGTGGACCGACGATCTAAAGAACGTGGCTGGGGGGGACTGGATGCGGAAGGCAGAGGACCGAGCGTTGTGGCGCAACTTGGGAGAGGCCTATGTCCAGCAGTGGACTGCGATAGGCTGAGTTGCTGAGTTGACATAAGTTTTAAGGCCCTACTAAGATCTAAGTGGCGCCCCCGTCAGTGAAGAAATAATTACTGGCTAAGTACATAATTTATCGAAAATTAGTTTTTAACAATTTAAGTACAGGTACTGTGTAGTTCATTCAGATATTAATTAACTCTGTAAATTATAGTTCGCTGTAGTTGTAGATAGAAAAAGAGCGATAAACGCTACTTTTGGTACTTTTTCTTTCTACAACTACAGCGAACAATATTTTACAGAGTTAATAGTAATAATTTCTTAGGTTTACGCGATCACTACACATTAAAAATGACAATCAATGACAAATGCGATCAATGACATTGTTAGTGATTACTGCGTGCATCGAAGCGATTTTAATTAATAAAAATTGTACGGTAGATTAAAATATATTTTTTAGAAATATCTGTAAAGACCCTTGTCATCTTAGTCTTCTTGCGACCACGAACGCTGCAAAGCTTTCGAAACGTCAGGAAACCAATCTAAATAATATACGCGATATAATCCGGTTAAACTTGTTTTATTATAGAGCTAATAGTTTCTGATTAAACTACTGTACTTCAATTGTTAAAAACGAATATTCGATCAATTGTGTACTCAGCAAGTTTTTTTTTTCTGATGGGGGCGCTACTTTGCTCTGAGTAGCGCCTTAAGGAGGCGCACAAAACCAAAATTCTCAGAATCCCCGCATGCCCTCAGAAAAAAATATTACTATACAACTTGTTATTGAAATAACTGAAAACCTCATATAGAGTCATTGTACTCATCAGTACGAAAAACTTTTATTATGGGACCAAACAAGAAATCGCGAAAAAATATATTAGCTGTTCCTACATTTTGTTTGTTTTTTTATTCACATAAATTCACACAGACACCTGAGGCATATAACATACCCCAACTCACATCCCACTCACTACACACATACAGAAAAACACACAAAAATTACACACAAACAAACACACACTTCGCGCAATCTTAATAACTTTCTTTTCTGTCAAGCTTTATTTTATCATGCCAGAAGACAGCCTTCTTCTAAGGCTGTACAGAACTGTATCTAATTAAAACTTCAGTGCCTTATATTACATTAGAAGATAAATCTACGGAAGAGTGGTTTCTTCCAAAACAAGCATATTGTTGCTTAAAGGAAGACTCCTAATATTGTAAAGCAAAATATTTATAAGTTACTGAAATAAACATTTTGATTTTGATTTTGATTTGTCGATTTATGTGACACAAATATAGGGAACAGTTGATTTTTAGTCGCGATTTCGGGGTTTGTTCAGTTATTTCAATAATACGTTGTTTATTATTGCCCTGTGGCTATAAATCCTTTTCTGATGATTAAATGAAACAGTAATCTATCTATCAGTACCTAACGGCCGCAGTATCTCGACGTAGGATATCAAATACTCCACCCTCAAAGCTATAGTCGATTTCACGATTGGCTTGCAAGTTTGGGAGGTGAAAGCCCTATTACAATATTGCAAGAGTCGTCACTAGATCTTATTAGGTCACAGTGGCTTAGGGGCATTCAACGACCTCTTCTTTCCTCAAAATAATAATCAATACCTAAACTAATATTATGACAATGGTCGGATCTGAAAATTAACATGCACTAAGAGATTAGTTATAACAAGTGCACGGGGCGCGCGCCCGACGTGGTTCTTTCGCTGTCACTATGAAAATTGTTCAACGGACGACAGCGCTTGAGATCATTCGTACGAAATGCGGCGTACCGGGCGCGCGCCCCGTGCCCTTCTTATAACTAGTCCCTAAGCAGTGGATCAGTGTCACCTTCGCTGAAAAGACGACGTTCTATTCGAGTGATTGAGAACGTCGTTTACTTGACATTCCTTATACCTACGCCGAATGCGATGCTTCATACAATTGACGTTATAGATAAAACGCTTATATTCATGGAACAAAAAAAAACTTGTAGTTCCATGCCACAGATTCCATGCTTATATTGAATGACGTTTTCGATCGTTCAAAAAAAAACGTCGTGTGTTCCGTTCCAGTCTTTCAAGTGGCGTAAACCAGACAGAAAATATTAGTTAGACTCCCGGGAATCTTTCGAAGTTTTCTCTCAGCAACACAAGACATAATCAAAATAAATTCCACTATATCAAACCTAACTTCCCATTTATTGTGCACAGAAATTCTTATTATCACCACTTTAATTAAGTTACACAAAGGCCTAATACATAAGTCCTCGGAGATCTTTGTGATTCGCCGGCATTCTTTTGTTCTGAGCCTGTGCCCTTGAGAGCAACTTTGATAACGATATTGCGACCGTGACGTTAATATTAAGACGAAAAGGAACAAAAATGTAAGAACATTATTATCAAAATATGTTTAGGTGCCTTTGGGAATTTAGCACTTCATTCTGAATATAATGAAGTGGATAGTAAAAAAGTGTTTCAGAATATACGTAAATGAATAAAAAAAATATCCCCTTCACCTAACTGGCTATGAATATATTATTCAACTCCTGATGCCATAAGAAAAGAGAAGAGTACCAGCAAAACTCACGCCCTATGGAAAAAATACTCAAAAACAACGCCAGACCTTAGTTTCTTTAGTTTGCTTAAAAAATAGGAAAAGTAAGTGATATTTTCACAATTGTCATTTATTCTCCTATTCATAAATCATTTTTCTAATTCGTAAAGTCATAAGTATAAATGGTAACTACTTTTTTTTCTCTTTCTCTCTGTCCGTAGGTCATTTATAGTCATTTA
Organism: Asteroscopus sphinx; assembly: GCA_949699075.1. Taxonomy (NCBI): domain Eukaryota; kingdom Metazoa; phylum Arthropoda; class Insecta; order Lepidoptera; family Noctuidae; genus Asteroscopus; species Asteroscopus sphinx. The sequence continues at coordinate 19,533,337 of OX453017.1, forward strand.
TTGAACTCATTTTATTTAGTGGAAATTATCTATATAAGTAAAATAGGTATCTACCTAATAAATATAAAATTAAATAATGTCAGTTAATATAAATTTCTTATTACGGAAAACTAGAATAAAATAATGATTTCATGGTAAAGAACAGTCTAAAGTATATTTTTCTAACTAAACCATCACATAACGCATTTAATATTTAGCAGCTAACAGCCCTGGCGGCACGCTCGGACGACAGAGGGACGTTAGGAGCTGAAGAGGGAAGTAGGTATTTATAAGGCGGCATTTGGGGCCCGTAAAAAAGAGATTCGTTTCTATACTGGTATTATTACCTATTCTATGCTGATGCCTTGAATCATAGAATATATAAATAAAAACAAGAAGCGACACTTATGCATGTGTGCTCTAAACTGCTCGCGGCTAAGTGTGCGGATCGTGGCGAGCGTGGGGGCCACGCGCGGTTAGCGGCGCCGGCGTGTGGAAAGGTGCAGTCACCAGGTTGCCTCAGCTAAGAGCCGCTTCACTCGTTAGTTTTATAGGTTTTATACCTACACTTAATATCGTTTAATAGTTTGACTAAGCGGACAACGCAAGACGCAATAGACTACTACGTCACACGATTTGAGTATTTTAAAGTCACATGTGTAATCATGCCGGACGATCATTACCTACAGTTGCAGTAAAAAAAAAACTATTAGGTGTTATATTAACTGACACAAATTGTTGATATACTTGACACTGATGCACCTACTCCCTAAAAGAATCGGGCCTACCTATTCCATCGAGTTTTGATATTAGAGAAAATACCTAATTTAATGACATAGTTAAACTTATCTTTCATGTACAATTGTACACCCAATGATATTTAAAAGTTCTAAAATATCATTGTGTACACCTATGTTAACAAATAAATATTTGTTTGATTATTATCTATCACCACATTCATTTTTGGTATCGGACCTATTGCATACGCGACGAGCTCGCTCGCACGGACAGGGAGTATCACCGCCAACGACCATACCGCTGCGCTGTGCCTAAATCGAGTTACGTTCATCATGTTATATCGCTTCGTTACCAATTATGTGTCTCATCTAAAACTACCATGGCTTCACCCTGATCGCTCGACCTCAAGGCTTGTTATTCCTCCCTAATGAAAAGACAAATTAGTTTTCAGAACCGTATTACTCTTCGTACTTCGTTCACTGTAAACTGTTCGTTGTGGGGTTAAATAAACACAGCATGTCGGTTTCTATACGAAGAAAAGAAGCGTTTTGCTAACCATTCGTAGTATTTTATAATGTCAGACTAGGTTGATTAAAAAAATTCGTTAGTTAGTAAACTTTTTAAAAGATAGGAGCCTTGCTCCTACCTATATTAAGTATTTATTTATTTATCTTAGAGAAACGAACAGCTTTTATAATATCACTTACCAATAGATTTCCATACAAACAAAACTTAAGCCTATAGTTTCCACATATAAAAATTATAATAAAATAATATAAATATAAAGATTAAAAAAAAAAAAAAAAAATTGAAGAATAGATATATTATTATATAAAGATTACCCTTCGGTGTACATAGATTAAATTTAACTTTTCATATTTAACTGCTAAGCGTGGGATCCTGAGTTCGATTCCCGAGTCTGGCAAAGGGTTTTTTCATTTCAAATTCAAATTCTCAGTAGCAGCCCGGAGTCTGGTTTTGTGCTTGGTTGATGGCAATAGACTCGCCGCATAGAAATCTAAATAATAAGGAAGTAGAAATGTCATCTACGTAATGTCTTTTAATACCGGAACGCGTCTCGCCGGTTTTCCGCTACCAACAAATAAATACGCAATTACGCCCACCATGTTTCTAGCATTCAATGCAAATTAAATTAAGCCTAAAGAAAATTCGCTGTTAGATATGCTGCAAAACACAATTTTAGTGACCCCGCTTCTAAAACAGCACTGATGATCAAGCAAACGGTTCGCGCACTGGTGTCCTACGAGACAACAGTACGCGGCGACATGTTCCCGCGGCTTTGTTATTTCTATTACTTTATTATTTAGATTTTTACGGCTCGCCCCTATCACAAGGGACTTATTGCATAACTGGCGAAATGTGACTGTACTGTATACTAAAAGTATACTATATACTACATGTGAGTGTACCATATTTCTTATATATTATAAGTACCTATGCATTAAAAAAAAAGCATCTGTATTATATCCATTGTCTAGTACCCATAGTACAAGCTTTGCTTAGTTTGAGACTAGATGGTGATGTGTAAAATGTCCCAAAAATATTTATTTATTATTTATTTATTCTTCTATCTACCCGTTTGAGGTATACATGCGTGATGTTATGTTATGTTAAATAATAAATAATAATAATGTTATATCATCATAACTAAAAAAACTATGTCATCATAACTAAAAAGACTATGTCCTCCCAGCCGATTTCGGTCACGGCGGCCGATCTCAACGAAGACTAGCCATCTGCACGAGACATATAATAGTCCACAAGTGTGTGCACAAAACACTCTCTTTTCCCTTACTCTCATAACCGATACTACTGGAGAGAGATCAGACGTAGGACCGATGGCTTTACGTGCTCTCCGCGGCACGGGGATACAGCACCACCAACTTCCTGACTCCGGGTTGCTACTGAGAAATTTTCTTGACAGAAAATCCCAATAACACTTTTTGCCCGACCTGAGAATCAATCCCAGGACCTCACGTTCTGCGGTATTTGAAAAACCTATAGATAGTTAGTTAGTCCTAGATCTGGATATTTGTGCCATGTCTAATTTGTCTCAGTAAACTCACTACAACGTGTATCAGAAATGCGTGGTCATATTTGAAGAGCTTATTCAGGGGATGCTATCGAACAACTTTTACTATGGGACCAACACTGAAATCGCAAAAAAAAATCAGCTGATCCTTACATTTTCTCGAGCGACATCGATGATTTAGTATGGAACAGCTGATATTTTTTTCGCAATTTCAGGGTTGGTCCCATAGTAAAAGTGGTTCTATGCTATGCCCTGAATGAGCTCTTAAAATATGACCACGCATTTCTGATACACGTTGTATATTCAAGTGACGTCTTGTGAAGCATTGTTTAAAAGAAGACTAACAAAGATCGGTAAAATTAAAATACAGGAACCGGCCATAATTTATCTATTTTCATTGTACTTCCATCGCAGAGATGGAATGACGTCACAATATTGATTAGAACTAAAATTGTTGCCATAACAACGAGCAAACGAAGCCACGAAGTCGCCTAACGTCATCAGTTGACTGTGTTCTGACGTCAATTTACTTAGTTGTTCCTGATTTGTTGTGTGTTTTAGATAGCAAGGATTGCATTTCAGTGAATACTCGCTCGAATATTATCTAGAGTAGGTAATACTGAAGTCGGAAGAGGAAAGCCAGACATTGGCTTTGATCTGCTCTTGGCAGGTATTTTGAAGACAGTTCAGTAATGTCCGATGTCCGATATACATATGTCAAGTATTTAGCGAAGTGAATAAGGCCGCTGTTCATCAACGTTAATTCTCTGACTAAAACGGCCTCGGCCGATTCCTCAAAAAAAATACTGGAATTGTGTGTAAACGGTCGTATAAGGCTTACCTTAGTACGGAACCCCTTAAAATCTGGGTTTGATAATGGTCACTGGGACAGGGCAAATGTTTTGTTGCTTTTCATGTTACAAGCGCAAAAATTATTTAAGAAGCCATAATAATTTTTCATGTGAGAAAAATTGATGTATAGCAATGGAAGCATCTTGACTTGTATTCTCAAATGTATTTTTGCGGACTACATAATACTAGGTCAAACTGAATAGACCACTGTAAGTGACTGAATTTATAATTAAAATTGCAAAGTCTGAGCCAGTGCAGGCTTGTCTTTGTAGCATATTCTAGTGCCGAAAAATAAAAGTTCCTATCCTATTATCTTTACAAACATTTACAGTAGAGATTTGTATATTATGTAAATTAAAAAAAAAAATGTTCAATGTAAGTACAGTCCACAGACCAGTAAGCTTCAAGACGCCGCTTGAACAAAGTTTTGTATGAGAACGCAGTCGTAAAATGTTGGTGGGGACCGGGGGGCGGACGGCGCGTTATGATTGGTCGGCTCTAAAGTTCAGTAGTATGATTCGATATGATTGGTGCCGCTCGCTGACGGACAGACGTCCTGATTGGCGGCGGGGCGTATGATATGCAGTGCTACTGCATATGCGTTGTGACCGGGGGTGTCCGGCTAATCGGCGTCTAGAGGCTTACTGGTCTGTGGTACAGTCTAACAAAGCAATTAGTATCCAGGGTCGCCTGATATTGATGAAGATTTCCAGGAAATTGTTATAGAACGGTTTGATTAGGGTTTTGTATAAATACAGTTTAACTTTTAAATGATATTTTACTCGAAAACATCCACAATCTTCTGAGAAATTTTCATTTAAATCTGGCGAACCTGGATACTAATTGCTTTGTTAGACTGTACCTAAGGTAACTTACAGTATTAACTCTCATTTAAGTCTGTTAAAAATAAGATTTATGTTTCTCAAAGTCTGTTAAAAACATCAAAATGTTTTAAGAAACCTCAGGCGTAACCCTGAATTTCATAGCTGAATCAAGAAATCGTCAATTTTCGTTTTTTTAATAAATTAATTAAAAATAAATCACCTCCCAAATATCAGTCATATTTCTATCTAGATTCTAAATAGAAAAAAAATCTGACTGTGTGTATAAAGAACGGAAAAGATGAAAACAAGTCTTATTTGTAATTAATCTCAGTAGCAAATCATAACACGCAGGCAGAAGCTACGAATGTTTTCGTCCAGTTTGTGAACGTTGTTGTGTAGTTTGGTGTAGCCAGAGATTTTTTTTATTCTTGTTAATTTTTACTGTTACGAGCCCTAAATAAATCATTTCTTTCTTTCTCTCTATCACTTTCTATTTCCTCAACACAAAAACAAAACTCTTCCTTAGAAAAACACAGAACAATTTTCAATGAAAAATAAGGCTTGCTATAATCCCTTGCAGTGAAATTTAATTAAGCTTTTTTCTTTGCTCCTGGCTTATCAAAGCGTGTTTAACGTGGCAATGTGGCTGCATCAGATTAATTTCTTTTAAGCGAGCAATGCCTGCCTGTGACTGATTTATGTAGGTTTTTTTTCTTTTTCATGGTACCAATAAAAGGCAGTTGTCTTTTAAAACATTATTTTTCTAGCAGGCATTTTACTTTTTTAAGATAAAATGGTTGAAAAATTAAAATTATTGGCAACCGTAATTATTCGAGGGTAGTCAGAAACCTGAAAGTGTGTCAACAGATTTTAATTTAATTTAGTCGGTGCAGTCACTTTGTACACACGGCTTCATATCAAGCTATGATTTCCAGTATAAGCTGACCTCGCATTGCTGGCTTTCCGTACAATCTTCTTCTTCGTGTCAGTGGTACGACCACAGAAATAGATAGAGTAGAATGGTTGTAATCACAAATTTACTTGCGATTCATGCGTGGCAACTTTCGAACAAACTACGCCTTACATAGGTACAGACGTCATTAATTTTTAAAAATTAACTTTTATCAAATGTACTTTACAGCTTTTGTTTCTGCAGTTAGAAACAGCACAATAAGGCATTTATGCGGGTTTTTATTACAGTATTTACAGAAACAAGTCATAAGGCGTACTGAGAAAGGTTTTGAAATGCCCTGCACTATGGTGCAGAGTGTTGCCACGCGTGCGCTGCCCTCTTTTCCATTCTATTTCTGTGGGTACCGTACGTATGAATGATCTTTTGTCAGACTTGGCAAGCCCAAAAATTGCAACCGAGGCAGTAGACTGCGTTGTCTGCGTTATCAGTGGCAGCGCAGAGGTCGCTCAAGGTGTTGGGGTACAAAGGACAGGATAAGAGGTGAGGCATAGTTCTTAGTCCGTACAATGAGAGGTCAGCTATACTGGTATATGTCTTGTTATAATGAATGTCGACGGACCAAGCGGTGTACAGAAAAAACTAAACTGGTTTATGTTCTACACTGTATCTGCCAAATGTATGTATTTTTTTTTTGTGGAAAAGAAAGAAAGAAATAAATGTAACAATTTCGTAGGTAACTGGCGAAATGTGAGTGTACTATTACACCTCTGCCTACCCCTTCGGGAAATACAGGCTTGAGATTATGTTATGTTATGTTCGTAGGTGGAAATGTATAGTTTGATATGTAGCCGTGTGTATACGTGAAAAATAATAATTCAGTAACATCTGCTGCCGAATTGTGTAACTCACTCGCGTTCGCAATCATCTTTGCTGCGTATGTTTTGGCAATTCGTTTTCGTGGGCAAGTGTTTCTATTAATCCATTCTGAGAAATTATCGATGATGACTGAGAATGTTGAATTAAAGTGTGGCGACATCTACCTCACCACATGGATACTAACACTGACTTAGCGTAGACAATGACAACAGAAATTCCGAATCACGCACAAGGGTGATGTAGCGACATCTATCCGGTGACATAAGAACTATCCTACATCGCGCAAGCAGAGTTTACACGCAAGTTAGCATAAATACAACCGCCCAACATCAACCGCTGGGGGCCGGCGCGCCCGCCAGGCGCAGACCCAGCCTGGCCGGAGGATCCCCCATTTATGTTGGAGGGACATGACACCTCATTCCTCCACAAAAGTACTATTTATTCGTAATACGCTACAGTCAATTAGCTCTTTTTGTACGTCAACAATAGAGACAGCCCACTTTCAACTTTTGAGGAGAGGCTTATGGCTAAGTATTAACCACGTGGATTGAAAGATCTGTGAGGTTAAGCTGAACTAGTCGTGCTCAGTCTGTAAATGGGTGACCATTCCGTTGCTCATCGAGACTTTAATACCGTTATCTATGTCTTTTAATACCGGAATGCATGTCGTTGGTTTGCCGCTACCAACACATAAATACGCAACCCGCCCACCATTTCTCCACAATTTAACGCATCATTAAATTAAGCCTATAAAGTTATCCGTTGTTAGATATGCTGCAAAATACAATATTTGTGACTCAGCGTCCAAAACAGCACTGATAATCAAGCAAACGGTTCGCGCACTGGTGTTCTACGAGACATCTGTACGCGGCTACACTTTCACGCACCTTTGCCACTTCTATTACCTTATATTATTAAGATTTCTATGGGTCCAACCATAGGATATCAGTATTGCAGTAACTAGTAAGTAATATGTAGTATTGCCAAATAGATAGATAGATAGAATATACTTTATTGTACACCATGAAAATAGTAGTAAACAGGAACAACGTCACAGCGGTGACACTCCGTGTACGTGTGAGCTCGCTCTCCGGTGACCTTGAGCAAGCGCGTGAATGCAATAGGCCTTGGCTGAGGCAGCCGAGAGACTGCCCGTTCCACAAGCCGCGCACCGCGCACGGCCCCCGCGCTCGCCCCGACCCGCACACATAGCCGCGAGCAATTTTATGAGCACACACATTTAAGTGTCGCTTCTTGTTGTTAGTATATATTCTATGACATCGTATAAATAAGTAACAAGTAACTGGGTTGCGGAAGTCTGATGGCAGTCGCTCTGTGAAAAAAAACTGATATTTAGCCGTACCTATCTGGTTAAATCTGGTTAAAAATAGGTGGTCGATGAACAACAGACAGCCCACAAAAACGTCCACCCTTCGCCGCTTCGTAATATTTAAGCAGAGAAGAAGTGGCGCAACAAACTCCAGCAACACATTTCTTTCTGTCACATATTGAGGTGAATTTTCGCAGAATAGACCACATAATCGGACATTCGCAGGAAACGGGAGTGACGGCCTGACGGAATCAGCACATCGTTGAAAACTTTATCGCTCCATCGCTAATAGAAATATGAAAGGGTGACAGACTCCGAAGAATTTATTACAAGATAAATGATCGGACAGGAATCCCCGCTGACGTTAATAGCCAGGCTGTGACAAACGTTCACTGTTCACCCTTTAATTTCCTCTAAAGGGGAAACTTCTCTTTGTACCGTTTTAATGAGTTAAGTAGAGTTAATTAGCGCTGGTATTTGATGTTTGGTGGATCTGTTTTGGTGTTTTGGAAGGACGTTCCTTTTTTTATGGTATAAGGATGGCGTAGCGAGCTAACGGGCCACCAGATGTTAAGCGGTTACCTTGCCCATAACAACTGCAATACCAAGGTTGCCTAAATGCTACCACAAGTTGGTTCGCCATGAAGATGAAAGTATCATGTGATTGTTATTGCACCGCCAAACTTCCTTTCCTTGTGGGGGCTTTCAGTAGGTGTGATTCGGGAGAAAATGTAGCGTCCGTCACGCTAAAATTTGCGTTATACCCGTAGAGTACATTGAATTTACGTACATAGAGTTGTCAGCTGACCTCACCTTTAAGCGCCATCTGGTGGGTAACGTCAAAGTTGCAGCTAACTATTAAATAAAATATACGATAAGACATGTTTTATATAGGAACGAACCTGGGTTCTGTGGTATCTCAGTCAGCAATTAAGAGGGGTGAAAACACAGGGTGAAAATAAGAAAAAAACATTTTTTGTCATCACATTATTTGTTAATTTTTTGTAATATTGGTTGTACAAAATTATAAGAGGTAGGTAGTTCCTTTGCCTTTTGATAAATATGTATTTTAATGAAAATGAAGGAACCAACAAGTCTTCGTTATAAGTTTTTATCCTTTATGGGCTTGAGTTTGACCGCTAGCTACCTCAGCTGATCTTAAGCGATCGTGCCCGATTGCCCAGCAGAAACATTCACTCGTACAATGAAGACTAGCTGATTATACCTATTGAGAAACACAGGAAGCTAGAAATAAAATTCCACTCCTTAGCGGTACACTTCACTTTTAAGACAAAATAGGTAGGTACCGTAAAATGCCCTAACTTTGCCAACAAGCCTTACTTTGCCTAAGGCATTAACTTAATTTTTACACGCACTGACACTTTATAACTGAACCAAATGTTAGCGTTGTCATAGTTTTCAAAGCTCCCCAAGTACGGAAATCATAGCTATTATAGTTTACTCAAAAAATAACTAGGTAAAGTTGGGCTTGTGGGCCAAGTTAGGGCAGTTTACGGTACTTGAATTTTTTACTCTTTCTGTCAAATAACTTTCTCGTCTTGTAAAACAGACAGATGATAACATTTTCTGATTAAATTTTTATCATAAGTTTAGTGCTTGAATCCTAATGGGTTTGTCTCGAACCGTTTGAGTACCTTACTGGAATAAAATGTACAGAAAATACCCACCTATTTATTTATCTAATAAGAATCTACGTAACGAAGTGGAGAAATAGATCGCTGGTATTAAAGGCACCGGAGTTGCATTCAGAGCAATATAACAGCTTACAACCTGTAACATATTGCTCTGTAACTAATGTGAAATCGATGGATTGAATTGCTCCAATTGTATCGTTTGCTCTAGAATAAGAAGATAGATCGATAGGGTATATAAACTTCATTGTTTACGTACCATAAATATGAAACTAAAGTTATAAATAAACATGAGCACATTATCTAAAATTGGCGGTCTTATCGCTTAACGGCCTGTTATCCCAATTTGCGTCTTGCGAAATTCGGTCTAAAATAGTCAAATTGTGAAAAAGAAACCCGAAAAAAAAAATATGTTACAGATACGTGGGACACTCAGAAAGTTTTGCGAAACTAAAAAAAATTGTTCTATACGTACATATATTTTTATCAAATCTTTTCAAAGTACTTTCCACCAGCCTCTATACAAAGATTCATGCGCCTAAACCAGTTTTCAAAACACTTTTTCCAGTCCGCCGCAGACACCTCGTTTACAGCCTGCTCGAACGCAGCCAGCGCATCTTCCGGCGACGAAAATTGTATCCCTTTGAGCTGATTTTTTATTTTTGGGAATAAAAAGAAGTCACACGGTGCTAGATCAGGGCTGTAAGGAGGGTGACCCAGGAGTTTGACTGGCGTGCTGTCCAGGAAGTCCCTCGTTTTGAGTGCGGTGTGCGCAGGTGCATTGTCGTGGTGGAGCAGTAGCCCGCGGAGCCCTGTGTTTGGTCGCTTGTTGCTTATAACAGAGAAAACTTCTGGCAAACATTTGGTAGTATACCATTCGGCATTAATGCTTCTTTGATCCCGTAAGGGAATTGATACCAAGTGGCCAGTCAAATTAAAAAAGCTAGCGATCAAAATCTTACCCCCGCTTCTAGATCGCTTCACTTTGGTAGGCGTTGGCTCATTTTGAAACACCCAAACAGTCGACTGGCGCTTGGTTTCTGGGTCGTATTGATAAATCCAGGACTCATCACCTGTAACGATGTCGTAAACACGCCGAGACGAGCCTGCTTCAAATTTGTTAAGCATATCACGGCACCATTCCACCCGGGCCTGCTTCTGAGCATCGGTGAGGTTGTGCGGCACCCAGCGTGATACTATCCTCCTCACGCGAAGATGGCTGTGTAGAATCTCGTGAACGCTTCCCGATCCAATCTTCAATATGTGTTGAATCTCCTGATATGTAATTCGCCTATTGTCTTGGATTCAATTTTTCACTGCTAGCACGTTTTCTTCGGTAACAGCCGTCAAAGGGCGACCGCTTCTTTCGTCATCCCCCAAAGTTGGTCGACCGCGCTTGAATTCGTTATACCAACGATACACGGTTGCCTTGGAAGGGCCTTCATCCATGAATGCCATTTGAAGTCTATCGTACGATTCATCCGGTTTCAGGCGACACTTGAAATCGTATAAAATCATAGCTCTAAAATGTTCCCGGCGCAGATCCATATTTCAGTGAGACACAATACTTTGAATTAACTCGCAAAAAATGTGGAGGGAAATTTTGAAATTGGAACTTACTTATTTTTACTTATAAATAATCATATTTTCGAAGAACATTATAACTGGCCAGTCTCCCATATATAAAAACTTTTTTTCGCAATACTTTCTGAGGGGCCTGGTACATGCTTATGTTAGCGAATTTAAAAGATAAAAACAAGATACATTGTATTTTTGTCGATTGAAAAAAAAACCGGAACAATGCCGATTATAAAAGCATTTTTCGTTTTAATGTTCTAAATACAGCACGAAATGCTATAAAAATTACATGCAATAAAAAGATAATGGTATTACAAAGTAATTCCTACAGTTAATTTTTTGATATTAATAGTTATGTTTTAATTAAAATTTAAATAAGTGAAATGGCTCGTGCACAACGCATTTAGTGACATTTTACCATCCGGACGTCGTCAAGGGTGGACCTGCGTCGCCTTTTTACGATGCGCTCCCCCCGCTTTTGTTCGAAATGCAAAATAAATTAAACAATAAGCGCATCGAGAATAAATACGTCGCGCTGAATTGGCGGGGGCTGGGGTAGCGTTATTTAGCTCACAGGTCTGGGATAACCTCGCCTTAAAGCAATTTCTTACAGACAACCATTGGATGGACTTGAAATGTACAAGAAAATATAACGGGCAGTTGGCGGTTTACTATAGAGAAAACTAGTAATAAATAAAAAAGATAATTTAAAAGTCAAAAAACCCGACTGCGTGTAAAAAGAACTGAAAAGATATAAACAAGACGTAGGTATTCAAAATCAAATATTTCAGTTGCATATCATAACACGCAGTCGGAGGCTACCTACGAAAGGTAATTCACTAACTGACCAAAAACATACCTACGTAGCCTCCGACTGCGTGTTATGATTTGCAACTGAAATATTTGATTTTGAATACCTACGTCTTGTTTATATGTTTTCAGTTCTTTTTACACGCAGACGTGTTTTTTGATTTTTAAATTAACTTTTTAAATTAATTATTTTTAGTTTTTGCTTAAACACCGTTCTTGGTTTGGCTTATAAATAAATACACCTATAAAATATCATCCCTATATCTTACAAAAAATCGATAAACACCTCATTCAATCTACCAGAACAATTATTATTAGTTGGAAATGTAAATCATACACAATCACATACAACTTTCAGGTTGTGTGGTTTTTAAACGGAGCTTGTGGCTGTAAAATGGTCAAAGAAACCTCATGTTGATTTTAAAAGACCTATTCATTGATATCTCACATAGTATGGTACGCGAAATTTATTTTTTGTCTCTACCGCCATTTTGCATTTCAAGGCCGCCATTTTGATTTTAGAAAAACAATACCTAGCCTATAACCATCGCACGATTTAAACGAGTTGATAGACACCTCATTCATTAAACTCCATGAAGCCATTGGGATGCTTCGAGGGTTTAAAAAATTCCACATACATACATACATACATAGATACGCGTGGAAAACATAACCCTGTCTTTGCTGTCGCGCAGTCGGGTAATAAATACATAAAAGTATAGTAAGACTGCCTCGTTGGTCTAGTAACCACTAACCGCAACCGCAAGCGCGACCACTGAGCGTGAGGTCCTGGGTTCGATTCCCGGGTCGGACAAAGTGTTATTGGGTTATATTCAATAATAAATTCTCAGTAGCAGCCCGGAGTCTGGATTTATGCCCGGTTAATAGCAATAGGATCGCCCCCTATTACATGGTACTGGTAACATAAATGGCGAAATATGGGTGTACCTCTGCCTATCCCTGCGGGGAAATATAGGCGTGATGTTATGTTATGCTAAAAACATGACCCTCCTTTTGAGCTCTACCGCGGGTGGGTAAAAATAAACATTTGAATAAGTTTTCACGTAAATACCAATGAAGTATATTGTTTACTATCTTGATGAATTTAAGTCAAAGGTCAGGAATGTGACTAAGGGCGGATCCAGGATTTACTTCTGGGAGGGATACAAGGGCCAGGCAGGTAAGGAGTGTCCCCTACAGTGTTGCCAGATCGATGAAACGAAAATACGGTGCATAGTGGGTCAAAATTACCAGAAATACGGTATTTCAGTTTAAAGAAATACGGCAGATTTACGGTGACATATTTTCATACTTTTCTGCCTTTATTTGAAGGCAATATTGGTGATTGCGACGCAGTAGCCCTCGAATATGAAAATTTCTTGCGTTTTTTGTAAATTGTAGCTCTATCTCACGTTGCATACCTATTTATCAGAATACTTTTGAGGTTTAAGACATTTATTCTCACAAAGAACTTACAGAGTTCACTTAACATGAGAAACTTAAAAATTGAAAATACAAAAAGTAGGTTAGTCGATGATCTTAAGAGCTAGTGTTAGTTTAGCCTTAATAGTATTATATAATTTGGATATAAAAAAAGAAGTAATTTAAATAAGTAGGTGTACTGATGACCGAACCGACATCCGACATCGCACACCTTAAAGTAAATCTAGGGTATCTATAGTATCTACATTCTATATATGAATTCTACGGGTTCATAATAATTTTTGTACAGGTGTTAAGCATGACTTAGGAGATATTCTTTTAATTTCTTCTTAAACATATTAATCGAAGTAATATCTATAATATTTCTGGGTATTTTATTAAATATTTGGGCCCCCTCATACATTAAATTTCTTTTACCATAATCCGTCCTTGGAAAAGGGAGATTTAGCATATATTTATTTCTTGTATGGTATCTGTGATTCTTTTTAGTAAATTTTATATTCGAATGAATTTTATTTGTTGTAATTTTTTTGATAAGAATGCATGTTTTATATTTGTATATTTGATATTTTCGCGCAATAATCACAATAATATATTACGTAGTAGGTACTAGGTATTTAGTAGTCGTAGTAGTAAAAACATCCTAGCTCTATAAGCTCTATCTGCAATACTAAGTTACTATCAAATTATCTATTATCGAAGTTATAGAGCTAAGTCATTATTCAGTAGATCATCAACATCATCATTTCAGCCGAAAGACGTCCACTGCTGAACATAGGCCTCCCCCAAGATTCAGTAGATGTATTGTTATTATTGCCACGAATCATGTTCCGGTCAATATACAACGTGAATTAGAGCTACAATTTGCAAAAAACCACAAGAAATTTTGAATTTCACATGCTACTAGGTGCCCATTGACTTGAGTAACACAGTAACAATGACAATTATTAAAAAAAAATTTTGGCTTACTACCAGTTCCGGTTTGGGTTCTCAAAATTACGGTAAGTTTCATACACCGAAATTTATAACTACGGTAAGTGGTAGAAATAAAAACAAAAGCCAAAATTATGGCAGATCTGCCATAATTACGGTGCATGTGGCAGCACTGGTCCCCTACGTATTGCACTGTCTTGGGGTTTAATTCTTTATCAGTGACATACAAGAATAACTATAAAACTAATGTTATTATATCATATCTCCCAGCTCCTTATTTCATTTGAACCGTCTGGGCATGCTCCTGTGCTCCCTGGATCTGCCCTTCAGCGTGACTATTTATTTTAGTCACAGCTTACACTAACTGTAAGCTACTGTTATTTAGGCAAAGATAGCCACGTTTCCACATGCAAGATTTTCGTCATTTTTTCCAATTCCACGCTCTCATTTTTTATTTAACGGAAGTGTAAGTTAAAAGACAGACCTATCCCAATAATTTGGGACATCGTAATTGCTTTGCTAGAACATTACAGACAACTTTCTGCCAACGTTAAAGCGCTGTACACACATTTCCGGGTCAGAGTCTTCCGAGCTTCCGGGCCGTGGATTATTTTTATGGTGTTTTGTGCCGGCGCAGACATCACGTGACCGCCCCAATTTTGTATACACAGGACGAGCGTCCAGGCCGTGGGCCTGGACGCTCGGGAAACCTTGACCTGGAAATATGTAGACAGCGCTTCTTCAATGCTTTTAAAAGTCACTCGGACGGCATTCTTATGCACTGCTGAAGTTCTTAGTCTTACCTGCCCATTACATTTTCCAATTAATTGTATGCATTTAACAAGAGGGAACCAGGAAAATTTTCATAACTTTCAACCAACGCGAATCCCAATGAGAGAGTATATTAGCATGACAACCAACCGATATTGGCAGAGGCCGTCTATCACAACGTAAAGGTACAAACAACACTTTAGTGATCGCCGAATGCCGCATATTGGCGTCTAAATGAACCAAGTTGATTGTGTTCTGTCGGTTTTGGTGTTTGTGTTTGTAATGCTTGCTATTTGAGTTCTGTTTTCACTTTCGTCGCAATACCCTATGTTTAGGAGGATAGTCAAGGTTAACCGGATATTAAGTTATAGTTTTATGAATTAGATTTAACATACTATAAGCTCGGACGAATAAAAAATGGCGGATAGAATCTCGCTAAGAAAAGCTTGAAGCACTTTGCGTTTTCCTAAACCCACTATAATTTCGACTGAATTTTAATGTAGGTAGGTATATTATTATTTTATTTGTGACACTACGACAATGGCAATGTCACACGAGATTTGTTGCGTAATCGCGGCTTTTTGTTTTACTATGGGTGTGAATGTGTGCGTGCCAGCCCGTACTTTTAAGCGAGCCGTCTTACTATGGGTGCTTCACTTTTTGTTTACCAAGATTCCGTCTGCCTTTTTTATTCGTCCAAGACTATAAGTATGTTATGCTAAATATTTACTTACCTACGTAAACATTTATTAACACAAAATAAATATTAGATTCTTAAAATTACAATATAGCAGCCATATCTTAATGCTAATCTCCTTTCAATTTTTTTTACCGACAAGCATTTATTCATACAAACCAAAATCTTTGTAAAATATAAAGCAAAATAATCTAGATTTATTAAGGCCCTTGAAATCTGTGAGAAATAATAAATGTTTTAGCTCTGCTGAGAGTAAATGAGACGTAACTTCGGTTGAATTGTTCTTGAGCTCAAGGCTGTTGTTCGCCATTAGGTACGACACGGTGTGACTGGCGGCCACACAGGTCTTCACTTGCAAATATGAGCCCCTCGTTCAACTGTGCTGATTTATAAATTTCTTAGGTTTTCGCGATCACTACACATAGTAATAAAACAAGTTTAACCGGATTACATCGCGTATATTATTTAAATTGGTTTTCCTGACGTTTCGAAAGCTTTGCAGCGTTCGTAGTCGCAGGAAGACTAAGATGACAAGCGTCTTTACAGATACAAAATTTTATTCGAGTCTTTTGGTGGAGCAAACTCTGAAATACTTGCTTGCACTTGCAGCATCATCATCATCATCATCATCATCATCATTTCTGCCGAAAGACGTCCACTTCTGGACATAGGCCTCCCCCAAGCATCGCCACAATGACCGGTCCTGCGCCTTCCCCTTGTTCAAGGTCAATGACCCCGATGACAAGTGGTTTTGACAAATACTCTTGATCAAAACCAGTTTTGACCGATACTTTTCAGTTAAAAGTAGTTTTGATTGATTTTTTGTCAATCAAATGTGCTTTTGACCAAACTCGTTACTCAAAAGTACTTTTGACTTTTTTTTTTGCAAATAAAAGTAATCTTGACCGGTTAAAGGTTTTAACTGTAACAGATGCATTAGTAAGAACAAAAAAATATTTAATTCTAACTGATGCCCACAGCTTTGCTCCTGTGCTGGTATGTCGATAAAAGTATTCTATATTTTAATCCAGAACATTGTTTACCAGATTGTCAAAAATCGGTTCAGTAGTTTTTGAGTGATACTCGAATAAAGAAACAGACAGACAACTTCAGTTTTATAATAGTAATCATAGATAGATAGAATAACTTTTCTCAATAGCCCCATTGACTTTTGTAGGGCGAAAAGCACTTAAGAGTGAAGTCTTATAAGCATTATAGTAGTTATTTAAAGGACGATGACCACTTTTGTAAGGGAGCTTGCCTATTTCTTGTTTCTGTTGTGTGTTTATTTCTTTCTTTCTTTTCTTTCTTCTTATGACCAGAAAAGACTTATAGCACATGTTAAACCTTAATCAACCTAGATTCGAGATATTTTTACTGTTTCATAACTTAACGCAGCTCCGTCCGCGTATTTGTAAAAATAAAAGTGTACTTTTCTACTTTTTTACTTTAACAAAAAAAAAAAATCTTTTCAAATCGTTACGCCTAAAAGCGGTAAATGGTGTCAATCATACCCACACCATTAACTTAATCTGGAACTACACCATAAAACTGAGATCAATTAATGTTGAATACCTATCTAAAAACATAACTTAGCTGAAAAAAATGAAATAAAATTGTTAAGGAACAATGTTTCTTAATAAGATATCGCTGACGTCACCCAAAGACGTATAGTGGAGGATAATTTCGATACCACGAGCAGTGTTCACGGTAGCTTAGTGGCTAAAGAACTGGCGTACTGAGCCAGGAGTCGCAGGTTCGAATCCTGCTCGTGAGCGATTTTTTCTTTCCACAATTTATATCTTTAGAATTCGCTTCGCATGCGTAAAATGCGTTAAAATAATAAAATAATAACTTAGCCGGTCATGTTCAGGGCGGGATTGTTCACCATCCTTTTCTATGCACACATACTTTACACTGTTTCTCCATTAGGTAATGGATACTGGATAACATTTAATTTTATTTATGCAAAGCAATGACGCTATATTTTCATATAATTCATGTATAGGTCAAACACGCCTTGTTTGTATTTAATCCTACTAAAATTTATACTGGACCTGGATTTTTGCTTCCATTTGTTTTATCAGCGAACAATGTTTTATCGTCGTGAGTAATGTAGTTTGAGTTTTAACAATTTGGCGTTTGGATTTATGAAAAAACATTTTTATTTTGGGATTATTCTAGAATTTCGTTTCAATTATCATTGTTTCTCAACTCAGCCTATCACAGTCCACTGCTGGACATAGGCTTCTCCAAATTTGCGCCACAACGCTTGGTCCTCTGCCTTCCGCAATCAGTCCCCCCCAGCCACGTTCTTTAGGTCGTCGGTCCACCTGGCAGGGGGGCGCCCTACGCTGCGTTCGCCGATTCGCGGTATCCACTCAAGGACTCGTCTGCTCCAGCGGCCATCGGCCCTTCGACAGACATGGCCAGCCCACTGCCACTTCAGCTTAATGATCCTACAAGCTATGTCGGTCACTCCGGTTCTTCTCCGGATAATCTCGTTACGGATTTTATCCTTCAAATAAACTCCAAGCATAGCTCGCTCCATAGCTCGCTGAGCGACTTTGAATTTGTGGACTAGCCCAACTGTCAGTATCCATGTCTAGGCACCGTAAGTCATGACAGGCAGGACGCACTGGTTGAAGACCTTTGTCTTCAAACTTTGTGGTATAGGCGACGAGAAGACTCGGCGAAGTTAGCCAACTGCTGCCCAGCCCAGACGGATCCTTCTGTTGGCTTCTTTCTCGAAGTTGTGTCTATCAGTGTTTATTGTAACAATAATCCGGTAGTTGATCACTGTAAAAAAATTACCAAAAATGCCCTTATATTTAAAAGAAGGTATAATATACGCGATTTAATCCGGTTAAACTTTGTTTTATTATAATGGACGTTGTCTTTAAAAGGTGGTTTGGCATCCGAGGGCATTATAACTTGGACATTATATTAAATGGAATGTTTATGGAATGCGTTACCTGTGCCTATAAGACGTGCTCAGTCGCTAGCTTCTTTAAAAAAAACTTGGAAAGGAACATTACCTCTCTGTATAAATTGTTATTTTACCAAAATATTGGTACACTGGTATATACTCTATTTTATTGTATATACATATTTGATATGTATTTATGGATATATATTATAATTTATTCTCTATGTTTAATCACGTAATATTCTTTGTATGGCGGGTATTTATTTATTTATTATATTATATATTGGTAATTCATATGAAAGTGCACCACATACTGCCCCCATCTATTTTTTACGTCTTCCTTGTCGATCCAAAGGTTGTCTGGAAGATATCGCTATTAGCGATAAGACCGCCAATGTGCCCTTAAATTACATGTTAGTCCTAAGTTTTAATAATACTAATGGTGTACAATAAAGAATATTCTATCTATAGGTAGATCTATGTAATTATTTAATTGATTTTTTTACTGTAGCTTATTTTTCTTGAGTTTCAAGTTTTCTAATAAAAAAAAAACTAACAACTTCTCCTGATACATTACACTATTACAGTCTGATTTATCTTAAGTGCCCTGATGTTTTTCGAAAACGTCATATTATTTTAATTGCGACGTATTGTTCAATTTGTATGTCCTTTGTTCTTATGACGTACAAGAAATGTGACTTGACTTTGAGCGATGTGAAACTATATGGCGAAATATCCTTAAAAATTACTAGAAAAATAAAAAATAAAATATATGGGCTTGCCAAATCTGACCCAAGAGATTACATAAATACTATACCATCGACACGAAGAAGAAGAAGACTAGAAAAATGTAGGTACTACGTCCAATGCAGAACAATATTTAAAAGGTACCAATACGAGCAGAACTTTGATAAAGTTTTTCTTTATTTCGAAATCAATCCCAATAGTACCTACGAAGTAAAACGATATTCCCGGTGAAAACGATACCGTTTCGTACCTCCCTATCCACCAAACTTTTTTTTTATCTTTTCACATTGTTTTTATACCGCGTTGTATTTTCCGATAGCAAATCTCTTCCTGCTAATTGGTGTTGCAAATTATTTATACTACAGTAGAATTTAAACTGCAATTAAAATTGTATTGGAATCTTTTATAAGAGGTGATATTTCTTCTATAGAAGGTAAATAGATAAAAAGAATGTTGTAACTAAAGTAACCTATTTATTCAATGAAGTCATTTAAAAAGCAGTGATAGCCTAGAAGTGCTATTCTCAAAGTGTGCTCCGTGGATCACTAGGGCTCCGTGAGGCCTCTGTAAGGGCTCCACTGTAATAATCTCAACTAAGTCCTTGAGAACGAAGCACATCATGTCTTGTCACATAATAGCCGAAAATGGAATGATGAAAACAATTTTATCAACTTATTGTGGAATCATCAGTAAACTTATATAAAGTACCTATTTTTGTATGAGAATAAACATATAACCTCGTATATATATGTATATCTTCTAATATCGTATATAAATATAATATCGTGTCAAAAGAGTTCCATCGCAAAAAAATTTGAGAACGGCTGGCCTCTAGGCAAGTATTCAACCTCTAAGTTGAACACTTGCCTTCCATGCAGGAGGGTGTAAGTTGGAACCCCGGCCCTCACCTCTGACTTTTTCATGAGCGGATCGGAATTAAAACTTGCTTTTAAAGCTGAAGGAAAACATTTTAAAGAACACATCACCACACCACACACCACCACACCACACACCACCACACCACACACCACCACACCACATACGCACCACACCAAACCACACACTATACCACACCACATCACACTCACACCACACCAGTGCTCCATACAGTTTTCGATGGTGTGTGTAGTCCCCCAACCCACACGAGGCCAGCATGGGGACTATGGCCTGAAATCTTCTAATTTCGAGAAGAGGCCCGTGCCCAATAGTGGGATAGTTATGGGCTGATGATGATGATGAATAACGGTATAGTTACCTTAAACCCATAAACCGTATTACAATAAATTCACAGTAACATTAATCTTCGTATACAGACAGATAGCTAATATATTAGTTGGTACATAAACAAGAAGCGGAGTGCTCCAGCGAGGCAATAACGGGTTCATTGAACCGGAACTATTGACGGACGGTGCCTCTTCAGTTGGACCTGATAACCCTCTACCGTCAAGCAAGAATGATAGAATGGGTGCGGATTATTATTATTCAAATAAATATAGTTTTTCATAAACTTGCGTCATATAAAACTTCTTACCTTATTGTCAATACACGACACGACACTACACTTGACGACGTCTGTGGTCTAGTGGTTCGAGGGTCGGACTGCTGATCACTGCTGTCAGGACACAAATATTTGTGTGATGAACATAAGTGTCTGTGTTGGGATGGGTGTTTCTTATGTATTTACAAAAAAAGTATATATGTATTATATCCATTGTTTGGTTATATTGAATTCCCATATAGCACCCATTCCCGTAAACATCGGAGAATCTACACTCGAAGTTGTTGACGATTATGTATACCTAGGACAAACTGTCCAGCTAGGTAAGTCCAACTTCGAGAAAGAGGTCAATCGTCGAATCCGACTCGGTTGGGCAGCGTTCGGGAAGCTATGCAATATCTTCTCGTCCAAAATACCGCAGTGTCTCAAGACGAAAGTCTTTGACCAGTGTGTGTTGCCAGTAATTACTTACGGTACTGAAACGTGGTCGCTCACAATGGGCCTGATAAGAAGGCTCAAAGTCACTCAAAGGGCAATGGAGAGGGAGGCAGTGTGGAGTGTCCCTGCGTGATCGAATCAGAAATGAGGAGATTCGCAGGAGAACGAAAGTAACCGACATAGCCCGAAGAATTGCCAAACTTAAGTGGCAGTGGGCGGGGCACATTGCTCGCAGAACGGATGGCCGATGGGGCAGTAAAGTTCTGGAGTGGCGACCGCGTACTGGAAGGCGCAGCTTGGGTAGGCCCCCCACAAGGTGGACCGACGACCTGGTGAAGGTCGCGGGAATCCGCTGAATGCGGAAGGCACAGGACCGGTCGTTGTGGCGATGCTTGGGGGAGGCCTATGTCCAGCAGTGGACGTCTTTCGGCTGAAATGATGATGATGATGATGATGATCCATTGTTTAGTACCCATAGCACAAGCTCTGCTTAGTTTGGGACTGAATGGTGCCGTGTAAAAATGTCCCAAAAATATTTATTTATTTATAAATAGAAGTTAGTTTCATTATTGTAAGCAAATTAATGTTAAAATTATCTTGAAACATGAAATAAATACATAAGATTTATGTTTTAGCTTGTTAATGTTTGATTTTTGGTCATATTAACATTCAGGATACAGCCTAGCAGCAAAGGTTTGATTTTCAGGTTTACAAGTCCGTTGCTTCAGAATTTTCATATTTGGTGAACAATTTTGGCATACATCGTTTTAATGAAAATGTTAATTGATAATTATTAAAAGATAACATTTTAACAATTTTACATACTAAATAACATGTTTTAACCTTATTACGTGTGCGGAACTAGTAATTATATTTTCTCAGTAGTTATAAAAAAATCTAAATATGAAAATTTTAAAGTAACGGACCTGCTGCTGGGAAGGGCTTCTTCTTACTTCGAGAAGGGTTTCCAGGTTTAAAAAAGGGTGATTGTGACCTGTGACCAAGTACATAAGAACAAAAGAAAGAAAGAAAAGTATATAAAAAACCATAGAATGCTTCTAATATGGGTTAATAAATATTTATATTAATAATATTTCTCTTCTTTTCAGGGTAAGCATCTACTTTCAATCAAGTATTGAAGACAATTTGCGGTCTCGTTGCGTGTCCAAGAAGCAGAAGTAAGTGCACAATAAAAATTATTGACTAGCAATGCTACCATAATGTATAGCTTATGTTTACGATACAACTCGCAAAACGATTCTATTAACCACACCGATCGTTAGAAGAATCTTCAAGTCATAAAACATAGTCAATGCTTTGCACATAACATCTAGCAAACTATTTGTCTAGCGGCCTTAACGTTACTCTAGCATAGTGTTATATTATCTGTACTCCAGCTTAAAGTCTGCTAGAGGTCTGCT
This sequence comes from Asteroscopus sphinx, assembly GCA_949699075.1. Taxonomy (NCBI): domain Eukaryota; kingdom Metazoa; phylum Arthropoda; class Insecta; order Lepidoptera; family Noctuidae; genus Asteroscopus; species Asteroscopus sphinx. The sequence continues at coordinate 19,555,819 of OX453017.1, forward strand.
TTTCAAATAAATCTACCGGTTCATCATTCATCATTTCAGCCAAAAGACGTCCACTGCTGGACATAGGCCTCCCCCAAAAAGGGGGGATATGCCATAATTGCCACGCTTGGCAGGCGGGTTGGCGATCGCAGTTGGTTAGTTAAATACTCAGAGAACGCTGCTGCCCATCTGTACGGTGCACGTACAGGAGTTAAAGTATAGGTATTTGTGTAACTAGTAGGCTCGCGTATCTGCACTTCCATCGCGACCTACATTTAAAACTGCAGTGACACATGGCGGAACATAGATGCTACATTTATGTTAATGATTTTATTAGTGTTCAATTAGACGTGGTTTGGTCGGACAACTTGCATTTTCATTTAGACTCATCCCCGTTGGGCACTCACTGACATTCTGACAATCTGCATTGCATTGACAATATTAATGTTTGGTTGCACCCAACACCATCCTCTGATGGATCCCTTAGTCGCCTTTTACGGCACCCATGAGAAGATATAGAGTGGTGGAATTCTTTATGTCCGGCACCACACGGAATCTACCGGTTACTATACAATAAGTAGTTTCAGTCTAAAAAACCGGCCAAGAGCATGTCGGGCCATGCTCAGTATTATAGGGTTCCTTAAGTAGGTGTACAAACGAATTAAATTGAATATTAATCATGGCTATTTTAGTTTTTGCAATAATCGGCAGCATTCGCGACTCAGAGCGTGTTGCTAGTAGTGCCATTTAGCGATAAATTCAAGAAGCCAAATTGAAGAAGTGTGTTCAACATAACACAAAGTTACTTTTTGTGATTTTTTCAAATAGAAAGTAGCTAAAGGAGCATTATTTGCTATGATCATTTTTCTCTAAGGTCAATGACCTTTGAACTAGGACGTTTTAAGTATTTTTCAGTTTTCTGTCTATAACTCAAAAAATTATAATCACATTATACTCGAAATAATTTTAAAAGAGAGTTTTCACAAAGGTCTATCAATGTGGAAGATTATAAGTTTCTACGTTGCATAGTTTAGAAATGGCAGGGGGGGGGACACATTGCAAGCCACTTTGGCGGGCTATATTTCGCAGATGGTACACCTGATAAAAAAGTGATGTATGAAACATTACCTTCATTTTAGTAGACCTATTCAATGATACCCCACACGAGGGGGTGCAGCGAAAAAATTTTTTTTTTCTCCATTTCACATATATGGGCGCTACCCCTAAAGAACGTAAAAACTATTTTTTTATTCTTTTAAAATTGAGATCTATATGCAGACTATTTTTGAACAAAATTTCATTTACTTATGTTTATAACTGTAGAAGTTATTAAGCTGTAAAGGATTAGGACAGACGGACAGACGGACAGACGGACAGACGGACAGACGGACAGACGGACAGTCGGACGGACATGACGAAACTATAAGGGTTCCTTGTAGGACTTCGGAACCCTAAAAATACATTTAAAATATTCATCGTCATGTTATGCACTCTACCTTGCTAGGGGTGTACCAAGGTGCTTAGTTTTATGTAAAATCGATGGCGGCTCATAAAATGCGGTCCGCGACGCTACTAGGGTGCTGTCGAAGCGACAGCTTGCAGGCAGGGATGAACGAGTTATTTGGGATGTATTGTTGGCTAAGATAACCAACCAATCACCACCAATTTAACATAACACCTATTTTTATGGCTAGACTTCTAAATTACATTATACCAGACCTAATAAACAAACTCCACTAAAAATAAAAACCGGCCAAGAGCATGTCGGGCCATGCTCAGTATTATAGGGTTCCTTAAGTAGGTCTAAGTAATTACAAACGAATCAAATCGAATATTAATCATTGCTATTTTAGTTTTTGCAAATAGCGCCACCTAGCGCTGAATTTAAGAAGCTAAATTCAAGAAGTGTGTCATATCAATATAACATAAAGTTACTTTTTGTGATTTTTTTAAATAGGTAGTAACTAAAGGAGCATTATTTGCTACTATCATTTTTCTCTAAGGTCAATGACCTATGAACTAGGACGTCTTAAGTATTTTTCAGTTTTCTCACTATAACTCAAAAATTTATAATCACATTATACTCAAAATAATTTTAAAAGAGAGTTTTTATAAAGGTCTATCAATGTTGAAGACTATAAGTTTCTACGTTGCATAGTTTAGAAATGGCAGGGGGGGACACATTGCAAGCCACTTTGGCGAACTGTATTTCGCAGATGGTATACCTGATAAAAAAGTTGTGTATCAAACATTACCTTCATTTTAGTAGACCTATTCAACGATACCCCACACGAGGGGGTGCAGTGAAAAAAATATTTTCATCCCCATTTCACATGTATGGGCGCCACCCCTAAAATACGTAATCAAGATTTTTTTATTCTTTTAAAATTGAGATCTATATCTATTCCATTTTTTGTCAAAATTTCATTTACTTATGTTTATAACTGTAGAAGTTATTAAGCGGTAAAGGATTAGGACAGACGGACAGACGATCGGACGGACAGACGGACAGACGGACAGACGGACGGACATGACGAAACTATAAGGGTTCCTTGTAGGACTACGGAACCCTAAAAAATGACATAACACGAAACAACATAAAATCTTAACTTAAAAAACACCTTTTAGAGGAATTAAAACCTAATAATGACTTATAATTAATTAAATAACACTAAGAAAAAAAAACATGCTGTACTTTTGTTATTAATTTTCTATTGAGAAGTAATATAAATTAGTTGGGGGTATATGGGAATTTTTGCACGGGGCGAGCGAGCGCGATGCATCGTGTTCACCCACCCACATCTTGTTGTAATGAATGTCGACGGACCAAGCGGTGTACAGAAAAACCTAAACTGGTTTATGTTCTACACAGTATCTGCCAAATGTATGTTTTTTTTTCTGGTGGTAAAATAAATAAGATGTGAATAAAAAAATGGTGTAAGGAAGTATGTGAAAATACGCCACTCTCGTATTTTCATGTCACTATTGCCAAACCTCTATATAAATATGTAGATTGCTAGTCACTCTTGTTTTATCCGATCACGTGATGCGACAGTCTTTTTGGAAAATAATGCAATAATAAGCATGTCTATTTTAGGTTTAATTTAAAACTATGAAACAAAACAACACAATCTATGAACGTGAATTTAAAAAAAACCATTTTCTTGAACAATATAAACTTTTATTCACAAAGGTGTATTTTAATCAGCTCACTTCGTAAACACTACCATACTCTAAACAACAACAAAATAAAACTCGGTCGTGCCACCCCTACCTATGTGGACATGACTGTACCCCATTTACAGCGGAGTGAGAATTCTTTGTTGTCAATAACTACGTTGGATGAAATTGGAAAATACAAAAAAGGCACACCCCTACAAAATCCATTACTTTCTGATACGTCCAGTACACAGTACACACTCCTATACTGTTACATGCTAGTACATAATGAGGCGTATTTAATTAAACAGATAAAAATACTGGTTTTTCAAGTTTTCTGGTTTTCCGAAAATACAGTTCGTGTTCCAAACGAACTAAAACACGGTCGTAAAGCCACCCCGGCCATTAGTCGTAACTTACAACAACTATAATTTGTGTGTGTGTATCCAAATGGATTCACAAAAGTGACAGGCAGAGAACAGGTGTTACACTTACAGGGGCTATCTCTTTCTATTGAAAGAAAAGAAAGAAAGAAAAATAGTTAATTGTCACAGTTAACGACGCGCAACATTTAAACAACAGTGATAAACACAAGCAGGTAACTAACAGGTGGGGTTACAAAGAAAGTAAAACAAAAAAAACACATAGGTAAAATATAAAGAAAGGACAGTCGACATAAAATATAAGAAAAGAATAGTTGACCGCATGACAGTGGCAACACCCGAGTCAGAAAACCGCCCTTACTGCTCACGAAATAAAGGCGCCGCCATCGCCAAACTGTTACCACTGACTACACTTAATAAAAATAAAATATATCCGTTAATTCACAAGACATCTGGTCTATTGCACGCCATAGCCACGACAATGAGGTTCCCACTCAGCATGTTGCTGTGTAACAGAGCAAGCCACTACACATACACAGCGCTGATTTTCAGTGGTATTGCTAAAGTTATAAGAAAAACGAGCATGTTTCAAGTTCAATCTGTTCCAGGCTTTTTGTGTGAGTTTCTAACAAAGACAGGACATTCGTAAGTTAGAATAGAGAAGAGCTTATTACCCGCCTACTAATTATAAATCAGTTGCCAAAGTAACAGGCTGTTATTTTTGAACACGATTTTGGAATTTTTATTTCACTGGAACATGAACAGGTTTTTAATTTTAACTGTTACAGAACACTTTTATTACATACTCCTTTTGTTTTTGTTTATTCGATAGAAATTACTTGTCAGTTTCAAAGCAGGACGAAGGGCTTGAAACACATTCTGAAAAACAATATTTCAATCAATCAATCAATCAAATACATTTATTTGCATAACACAGGTCAAAAAGGTGATAAAATTATTACAAAATGTTTTTCTTGTATTTGTACGACTTTTATCAGGAAACGGTCTACCTGTGTGCGAAATTTCAACCAAATCCTTATTGTGTCTTTTCAGCGTGTTAAAGGACAATCAATCCATTCTATTGGATTTTAAAATGCATCATTTAAGTATTTTTAGTTCGGGCAGATTAGGGGGCATCCATTAATTACGTGAGCTCAAAATAGAGGGAGGTGTCCGGTGCTCAGTTATTATTATTAAATTCATTTATTTCGAGTAACTAGGACTTATAGGGTTAGTAATATTATTTACTTAAAAACTATGTTAGTAATGTTAAAATACAATCCAATTGCAATTCAATTAAAAACCACAAATAACGAATAACATGTTTGAACCACTGCTTTAAAATTCCAGCAGAAATTCTGGAGCAACGATTCAAATGACAACAATTTAACCTGCCTGCAATCATGCCCAGGATTCTATTGGAGCTGGCCCGCATCCGGCGCACCAAGGATGCACATCTTACAATGAAAATCTCACGTCAACTTTTTAGCTCAGAGAATATACAATATTTTCACCTCTTATTCCACAAAAAAATGAAATAGAAAACATCAGTATTAATGCTTAGGTATGTAGTGGGATGAAGCAAAACACATGAATTTAAAATTATACGGTAGATCTTACGTGAGGGGGAAGGGAGGACCCCACTATATTTTACCAAATCCCACAACGGGGGAGAGGCAAATAAAAACACCTCACATAATAAATGGACGTGCCCTCACTGAAATCAGATTTTCAGTTGTAAGTAAAAAAAATTATTACCCTTTCCATCTGATGGAGTACTTTTGTTACATCAAGATTTTTCTTAAATATTGTACTATACACTTATTCTCACTTGTAAAGCATACTTAACGGTTTTAAAGAGCGTAATAATAAAACACTCAAACGTTTCAACAAAACTTCGGGGACCCAGCGCACCTACGAAGTTATTGTTCCGGTTTCAACCCGGTGGGCGCAGACTAATTCCCTCCGAGCCAGCCGGTCGGAACAAACGATTGGGTAATTGGGACGAACCACAGTAAAAGTTACTGTTCACCGTATTTACCGTGTAATATGCGGGCGGTAAGTGTTGCCAACGTTTCTAACGTAAATAGAATGTGGTAGAAGGATGATGGAACAAATTATAATTGGATTTGTAGACGTATGGGTAAGGTTTATGAGGAGTAATATGTGTTTATTTATTGTTTGTTAGTAGGTTATTATTATTAGTGTGTGGATTTATTAATTAATTCCGTGATGACTTTTAAAATGAATGGTGATTTTTGGAATATCCTACTTCCTGCCAATAATAAAAATGCGAAAATATAGATGTTTGTTTGCCCTTCAATCACAGTGAAATGGCTACACGGATTTGGATGAAATTTTATATACAGATATACCATAACCTGGATTAACATAAAAGCTATATTTTATCTCGAGAAAATAAGCAGTTCCCGAGGGATTTGCGATAACGTCATTCTGTGATAAACTGAACTATTCACGGGCGAAGCCGCGGGCATAGGCTGGTTTTACATAATATTTTAATAGGCCATGAAAATAGTGGAATCGATTTACTAGAAAAACCGATAAGTTACGGTTTTCGATCTCAGAATTTCTCATAGGGGCAAACTATTTGACTCGCTACGCCGCGGTATTGCTACAAGACCCGCTACGCAAGCGATGTGCTACGTGTAAATTGCTACACGATCTGCTACGAAAGCTATGTGCTACGCGCAGTATTATGTGTGGCATGTATCGCTTCGTATAGGAGGCGTTAGCTAAATTGACTCTTCATTAAGGCCCCATCTTAGTTCAAGTTATGAAGTTATAGCTAACAATCTAAATTATTATAGAGTAATTTTGATAGACTATAGTGCCGGCTTCATCCAATATTGATACATGCTTGCTACAATGAAGTACCTACCGTAATTATGAATAATTTTAGCCATGTTTTTTATTGTAATGAGAGTAGTGTTATTATTTTTGTTTATTTAAACATGTAGGTACAGTATTTGACAGTAAAACCAAATGCAACTTTAAATTAAATGCTAAAATTTGTTACATCAGACATAATATGCTTCTGAAGGATATTCGAGTTTTTTAAATTCTTTAAAAGTATACTTAAATATTCCAACATGAATAGTTTTTTATATTTTCATCATATAGCATTAGTGAGAAACCAAGCCGACCCAATGACGTCACAATTATAATATACCATAGAAGCCAGCAAGTTGTACTGCCGCACGTCATGCCCACAGTTGCATTGAAAAGTCATATGGATGCAGTCGTGTGTTGCTCAATCTTGGGTTTTCGTGGATGAAACGCCTAAGGAGGAGGATATTTACACGTTTTACATTAGTACCTACTTAAGATGTCAATTTATCTGTACATTCATCTATAGATAGTTTAACGCTATGGTAACGTGCCGCCTTGTGCACCAGGAGGGTGTACTGGGAGACAAAAAGTTTCCCTCAAGACGTGCCTTACAGGCGTAGCATAGGAAGGGCTCCGGAGGTATAATAAATTCTCGGAACTCCCCTTGTTGTTGTGATGGATAGGATTGTGTTGCCTATGTGAGCCGCCCAGCTCGACGAAGTAGGTGTAGGTACATGCTAGTATTTGTTATAAAACGCAGCGATTGTTCTCTACAAACCTTTAATAATTCACCAAGAGTATATAATATAATCACAGTCACTAACGTTACAAATAAACACATATATCGTTTGTTAGTTATTTCTTACTACTAGAAAACCTAGAGACGCGGACCGCGAGACAGCGACGGAAAAAGCCCCCGAGCGGCGAGGGCGCAGTGGTTTTGTTACAGCGAACCCCACCGCGCTCCCCGCCGCACAGCCGCTCATGCCTCGGCCAATCGCCTGCCAGATGCACCCCGCCGCCATGTAACCGAAGGTAATTAGACGCGCGTTACCATATATGGTGGCGAAGTACACGCTTCCGGTTCTAGGGATGCGCCTGTATCGGTAACATCTCTCCCGCCGTGCACATGCAATGTGCAAATAATGTACGATTACCGACACGACAGCGCATCACCAGCCCCGGAAGTGATGGATAACAAGATAACAGATCGTCTAATCTAAATTATCTGACTCTATACCAATAACCCTTACTTAAGCTTAAACAGGTAAATAACACAGATACTAATTTACAATCTTAGCAATAGGAATTTTACTTACAACTATTCTCTAGACTAAACATCAACAATAATTAACATAGATAGCTACGACAAGAGTGCTCTGGTTACAAATTAACATCAAATAACTATTTTTCCAATAAAATGTGACTCAGCTAACACTCAGCGCTCTTGTTATAGCATCTAGGATCAAGTCAAATCACAATAACAAATAAGATAAAGTTGTAACTTAAGCAAGGAAACTACGACAAGGATGATATTCAGTTTAGACCAATTTAACGCCAACATCCCTGTTGCAGCATCCGAGTGAATACAAGACACAGATCGTATACACAAATAACAAATAGCTGCGTCAGGAGTGCTTACCATCAGCAGTCCTGGCGCAGATCCTGAGACATACAAGAACTTATACAATGACCCAATGAAATGCAAGGAAATTAAATTTACAAACATTTAAGACAAATCTACAGGTAATATAACTAAGCGTTTGACAGGGCGGCGCATTAACCCGCTTTTCGTTTTGACATCAACTACCCTCACGACTCCGTCTACGCCGGGGTAGAGCCGCTCAACTCGGCCCTTCGGCCACACGTTGCGTGGTAAGGAGGTGTCACATATAATGACTACATCGCCTTTCTTTACGGACTCGCCGCGACCCAACGGCTCCCGCCGGTTTTGCAGTAGAGGAAGTACCTCACGTACCCATCGATTCCAAAATAAATCAGCTAGCCGCTGTGACTCCCTCCAATGTGATCTGCCCAATTCGTCCACCTTGGCGAAAGTACCAGGCAGCGGGACTCTCGATGGCCCGCCGAGCAAGAAGTGATTCGGAGTAATGGCTTCCTCATCTTCTGATGACACTGAGACATGTGACAGGGGTCGTGAGTTGATCGTGTGTTCGACCTCCGCAAGCAGCGTATGGAGCACGTCTTCACGTGGATGCCGTTCGTGCAGTGTAGTGGCTAACGCGGTTTTAACAGAGCGTACCAAACGCTCCCACGCTCCGCCCATGAACGGCGCCCCTGGCGGAATGTAGCGCCAGTTTATGCGTCGGACGTCTGCTTCTGTTTGTAGTGACGTCAGAGCAGCCTTACGAAGAATAGAGTCGGCTCCATGAAAGTTCGTTCCATTGTCGCTCCAAATGGTGTCTGGGCAGCCGCGGCGTGCTATCATGCGTCGAAGTGCGAGCACGGCGGCGTCGGCGGATAATGATGACGCTATCTCGAGATGTACTGCCCTCGAGGTTAAACATGTGAAGAGAGCCACATAGCGTTTTTCGTGATGTCGAGCCACGGTGACTGAGAGTGGCCCGAAATAGTCGAGCCCAGTATGCGTGAATGGGCGTCGATGATGTGCAAGGCGGCAGGGCGGCAAGTCTCCTGTAGGTGGTTCAGGCGGCGACGCCCGACGAAGGCGGCATGGCTGACAGCGCTTGAGGACGGTTCTCACAGTCGGCCGGAGACGTAATACCCAGTAATGCTGTCTCACCTCATTTGCTACGCATTCGACGCCACTGTGGTGTAGTTTCCGGTGTATCCAGTCGATATATAAACGGCAGTAAGCGTGGTTACCATCTAGTATAATCGGTGATTGCGATTCTTCGGCAACATCGGTTGTAGCGGTCGTGCGGGAGTTTAGTCTGAGTTGACCAGTTGGGTCAATTTTTATTGATAGCTTCCGAAGTCTACTATCAGTAGATACTGCTCTCCCGCCGGTTACATCACGTATCTCGGCCGCAAAACATTCTTCCTGTAGTGCTCGTGCCCATAGTTGTTCGGCGCGACGAGTATAGTGCGCTGCGAGCGGTATGTAATCTGACCGTGGCTCTGCAGCGGCTTCAGAGCGGGCAGCGGCCTGACGTGTGTGGGAGCGCGTGACCTGAGCGGGAAGTGAGCGGCAACGGTCGATGAACTGTAGCACGCGGGCCGTGCTGCGGATGAGACGGAGCCATGAAGAGTACCTCGCTACGTCGGGCAGGGCCTCCTTGAGTCGCGGTCGGTCGAAGGCTGTGGCAGTCGTGTAACGCTCCTCGCCGGTGTCCGTGGATGTGAGCGGCTCCTTTTCGCGGGGCCACGTAGACTCGTCGTCATGTAGAAATTCGGGTCCGCAGAACCAGCGATGAGCGGCCGTGAAGTCGGCCGGGGTGTTGCGCGTGGCGTCGTCGGCAACGTTGAAGGTGGTGGGTACCCAGCGCCACTCTGCTTCCGATGTGGTCTCCTCCAGTTCAGCGAGCCTGTGCGCGACGAACGGCTTGAAGGACCGCGCGGGCGCGCGCATCCACGCGAGTACGGTGCGCGAGTCCGACCACAGCACTCGGCGGTCTGCTCGCCGCTCGTGCGCCTCCTCCACGGTGCGCAGTAGTCGTCCTCCCAGTACCGCCGCCTGCAATTCAAGTCTAGGTATAGACACCAGTTTGAGAGGCGCTACACGTCCTCTTGCCGCTGCGAGCGAGATAGTGACGTTTCCTTCATTGTCTAAGGCCCTCCAATAGGCTGCCGCGGCGTAGGCACTCTCGCTCGCATCAACAAAGACGTGTAATTCTAGCCTCGGGGCATCATTGAAATGGGGATAACAACGCGGCAATGCTAAGCTATTGAGATCCCGTAGAGTGACCAACCATTCTTGCCATTTCTGTACTAGAACTTCAGGCAAAGGTTCATCCCAATTCACGTTTTTGCGCCAAGTATCCTGTAATATCCGTTTAGCCTTGATAGTCACTGGCGCAACCAAACCTAACGGATCGTACAGTGTCATTGCGGTCTTTAGCAACTGTCGTTTGGTTGGTCGCTCATTGCTGCAGAAAAGTGGCTCTAATTTTACCATATTAAAACTTAAAGTATCACTGGTGGGCCTCCACACCAAGCCTAATACTTTTTCGGCACTACTTAAGAAATGGTTTGAGGTTACTTCATTTTCAGTGATCAAGCCTGCGACGGCGTCTCTATCGTTGGACGCCCACTTGTGCAGCTCGAAGTTCCCTCGCCTGTGCACCGCATCCACGGCGCTTGCAACTCTGTTTGCTGTCTCTGCATTCTCGAAGCTCTGTAAAAAATCATCCATGTAATGATTATTTATTATCGAATTCACGGCATCAGGAAACTCGGCCTGATGTTCCTTTGCATTAATATTTTTTACATAGATAGCCGTGCTAGGGGAACAAGTCGCGCCAAAGAGCACAGATGTCATGCGGTACTGTGTTGGAGTCACAGAAGGGTCATCTCTCCAAAGAAACCGTAGTGCATCTCTGTCCTGCTCTCTGATTCGTATACGTAAGAACATGTCCTTTATATCAGCGGCCACTGCGATTGGTTTTTGTCGAAACCGCATTAAAATGCCTAACAATGATTGTAATAGATCTGGCCCTGTAAGAAGATAGTCATTCAGACAGACATTGTGGGTTCGTGCTGCTGCATCGTGGACAATTCGAACCTTATTGGGTTTACAGGGATTTAATACAGGGAAATGGGGTAAAAACCATGTGTGCCCGACAGGTGGCGCTGTCGGTGCAATTTCAGCATAACCGTTTTCCAATAATGTGGCTATTTGTCTCTTGTAGTTCCGTTTTAGCTCTGGATCTCTCTGAAGGCGCTTCTCTACACCTTCCAATCGTCTCAGGGTTGACAAATAGTTATCGGGAAATTGCTTACCCGGCTCCTTCCATAATTCCGATCTCCTGTTTATGTAGCTGAATACCTCCCACCAAGCGTCAAAAAACTTTATTATCAGGCACGTGAATTCGCAAAGGAAAAGGAATATAAGTTCTGCTGGTATAAAGGAGGAAGAATCTTCCTACGTAAAGAAGTTGATAAACCACACTGTCTGATAAAATCGGAACAATGCTTAGCTAAATTAAAACGTCAACAATGACTACATTCAGTAAGCTTGCAAATAGTATTGCACTCAAATTTTGTTTTGCATGATTTAAACCTATGTTGTTCTAATATCAATTATACTTTCCCTTTCTGTATTTTGCATGTAATGTTACATTTAAGTTATAACAAGATACAATACACAATTGATAAACAAAAATATGCAAATTCTTCACTCACAAAACCACATATTCACAATTACAACATAAATATACTAGACACATATACACTCTTTAAGTACGCAGACTCACCTTCATCCCACGCTAAAGCTGTAGTAATGTTCAAACTTACTATTTGTTCATATAACATCTGCTGGTTATTTAGTATTCGGACATCCGTTTTTACTTTCCTATCAATGCAAGCCTTTCAGAATTATAATTTCTTTCGCCTCTCGTTACTGTTAGAATATAATAAAAATGGCTAATTTAAACCAGTTAAATTCAGAAATTGACTCATTCAGTATCTCATCTTCATATCGTTGTCAACCTGATAAATGCTCTCAACTATTAGACACAAATAAAAATAAGCAGTCTCTTAAGATTATACATATGAACATATGTAGCATTAATAAGAATTTTAATAGTTTTCAAATACTTCTAGCAAGTATCAAAATAGCCTATGATATAATTATTCTATCCGAATGCTGGTTAAAACGGAATTACCCCCTTCCAGTTCTTAATGGATACACTGCCTTTTCCACGAAATTAATTAAAAATCAGAATGATGGTGTTGTGCTTTACGTTAAAAATAACATTACGTGCTCAGTGAGCGAACCCATATTTGTTGATGGAAGTTGTCTTATTTGTAAATTAAATAATAATATAGTTTTAGTCGGCATATACCGATCACCATCTTATAAAAATATTGACAATTTCTTGAATAGTCTTGATAATGTTCTCATCTCAATCAAAACTTACGCAAATATAATTATAGCGGGAGATATAAACATTAATATTGAGACAGATAACATTAAAGACCGAGAATCCAATGAATATCTAACTCTGGCCGCAACTCACGGTCTTTTGCCCACGCATAGGTATCCTACTAGGTTGGAGAAGTGTATAGATCATATATTGCTCAAAACTGACTACAGAGCGACAACTATAGTTGTAGAAACATCTATAACAGACCATTATGCGGTGATGTTATGTTTGAACCTTGCAAAAACCTATCACAAGCCTAACGCTTATACTACATTTGTGAATTATGCTGAAATAGAAAACGCTGTTAAAAATACGGACTTCAGGCAAGTGTTATTAACTAGTAATGCAAATCACGCATGTAATGTCTTCATCAATATTATTTCCCCTATAATAAAACTTTATACCAGAGTTCTAAGAGTTTCTTCTAAATGTCGAATTCTAAAGCCTTGGATTACACCAGGTCTTTTACGTTGTATACGTAATCGTGATCTAATGCATAGTAAACTTCGTAAGTCACCGAACAACATGGTTCTTAAAATTACATACGTTCGATATCGTAACTTTTGCAATGGACTGCTACGTAGACTCAAAGTAGCGTACGAACAATCCGAATTCTCAAAAGCGAAAAACAACCCCAAGGCAACCTGGGATACTATCCGTAAGATCACAAGCACACAACGTGACAAGGGAGTGGCATTGGAACTACTGAAAATCAGAGATAGCCCAGATCAATCGGTAAATTATGTAAATTCTTTCTTTGCTGGGATTGGAACAGAGTTGGCTACTAGAATAACATCTTCGGGCCTCGCCAATGGTCGACCCCTAGCATTAAATGACACAAAATCACCGGCCAACTCGTTGGTTATATATAATGTTGAGGAAGATGAAATAGAGCGCATTGTAATGAATCTACGGGACGACTGCGCGGTGGGCTGGGATGCAATCTCCTCTAAACTATTAAAAGCCTCACGTGACACTCTAATTCCACTAATTACCTACATTTGCAATCTGTCAATAGACACTGGCGTTTTCCCCTCAGCTCTGAAAAAAGCAGTTGTAACTCCTGTATTCAAGAGTGGTGACAGAGACAGTGTAAACAACTACAGGCCCATTTCAGTACTACCCGCACTTTCTAAAATTTTCGAAAGAGTTTTAAATAACAATTTAGTGAATTTCTTGCAACATCACAACATCATTGCGAATAACCAATTCGGTTTTCGTGCGGGTGTATCGACAGACGATGCTTTAATAACCCTTACTAACTGCATCGTGAAAAACATAGACAATAAGCGCAAATGTATTGGGATATTCTTAGATTTATCAAAGGCATTTGACACTGTCTCTGTACCTATTCTTGTATCAAAGCTGGAAAAAGTAGGAGTGAGAGGACTAGCTTTGGATATTTTTAAAGATTACTTAACTGGCCGAACGCAATGTGTAAAAATAGGTGACTGTATTAGTGGGGAGGAATCACTTATATACGGGGTTCCACAGGGCAGTATTCTGGGGCCAACTCTCTTCCAAATCTATGTGAACCAACTCTGTGAGTTAAAACTTCCAAACTGTGAGATAATTGCATATGCCGATGATACCGCGTTAGTAGTATCTGGTGCAGATTGGTCAGAAACTAAAAGTGTTGCTGAAAATGGGTTGAAAGTTGTGATGGGCTGGCTCTGCAGAAACCTTCTTACAGTTAATCTGGAAAAAACTAAATTTGTTACATTTTGTAATTCAGCATTGTACACCCCATCACAAAGTTACTTTTTAAAGGCACATACGTGTAACTTTCTGTCTCCCAGAAATAACTGCTCATGCGCGGTACTGTCTCGAACCGTTGAAATTAAATATTTAGGTGTTCAGATAGATCAACGACTTACCTGGCATGCACACATTCAGACACTTGCTTCTAGAATAAGAAAACTTTTGTACATCTTCAAAAAATTGCGCCAATCGGCAAATAAAAACACACTTAAGCTGGTCTATCTGGCACTCTGTCAATCTCTCCTAACATATTGTGTTGTTTCATGGGGCGGTGCATCAAAGACTGCATTTCTAGAACTCGAAAGAGCCCAAAGAGCAGTTCTGAAGGTAATGACCTCAAAACCGTTTAGATATCCAACCTCAGACCTCTACAATGAATGCCAGGTTCTCACTGTGAGGCAACTTTATATTCTTAGAACAGTATTAAGAAAACATAAGTCATTGACCTATAGACCGCAACTTCTATACAGTAAAAGAAAAAGCCACCCAGTGTGTGATGTGGTAAAGCACAGAACTACGTCGGCGAGCCATCAATACTACGTTTTAAATGTACGCCTTTACAACAAGGTCCACAAGACCTTGGATATTTACTCGCTGAATTGTAGGGAAGTAAAAAGCAAAGTGACGAAATGGCTGAAAACCCTAAACTATATCGACACCGAAATCCTGCTAAACAGTATGCTGTGAATGCTTCAAACATTCATACCTATACGCTCATGTACACAATCATTCACTCATTACATCACTTTCTCTCATAAACACAAAAACACCCCCATGCACTTCCTCACATATACACAACCCGATTCCTACATACCCTACATCACACATACACTACACATACTCACACTACACACCCCCCACCACACTCCCACACACACCAGTACACCCATTAAAATTAAGTAAAAATAAAAAATAAAAATTATGAACTAACAAATAAATAAAATAATGTTTCTGTATTGTACATTATAACTAACTACTGCATTGTATGTACGTTAGCCTACGAAGGAACACTGACTCCCAAAATACAGGTTATAACCTAGTTTGGGAGGCAGCGGTATCAAAGGACAATGTCAGATTGGTGCCTAACATTGTATTGTGAAAATATAAATGTATTGGAAATATAAATGTATTGTATTGTATACATAACAGACCCGTCTCATAACCACCTGTAGGCAGTGCGCGTGTCGTTCTTTGTAATATGTCCAAGGCTCGCATTTCGGTGTCCTGCTTGGGTCGACGTGGCTCTACACCTAGCGACTCAAGCTTGAAATGTTCCTGTATTAATTGTTCAATATGATTATCATTACCGTTCAAATGGTTGCACCGGTGATTCAACACGGGTACATTTATTTTCTGCCCATGCAGAACCCAACCAAGCGGTGTGCGTGACGCTATAGGTTGGCTGTTCAGGCCACGGCGTACCTCCGCGGCAAGTAGGAGCGCCCAATTGTCTTGCCCTATCAACAACGTTGGCGTACCTACTTCGTAAATTAGTTGCTCGGCTATGGAATCTAAATGTTCACAACCAACTAAAGCCTGCGCACTCACTGACTGTGTAGATATATCTAGGTGATCGATAGTGCGCGCCTCAACTTCCCGTCCTTCTTGTTCATACTTACCCCGAATGGTAAACTTTACCCGTTGGGAATTTGGATTGTCTATGCGTGCGCCTGCGACACCTTCTATGTAAAAAGGTTCACTTGGACCATCTGCACCTATCCTATGTGCTAACTCAGTTGTGAGTAGTGTGATAGTAGAACCGTCATCAAGTAAAGCAAAAGTTTCTATCTCACCGAGTGGGCCTGATAAACAGACAGGTAATACTTTGAGGTAGGTGCGCATCGGCCGTTGTGACCACGTAGAGGTGACTGCGTCGACTGGCTGGGCGTCTCGGTGGCTGGCGCTGCCTTGACTGCTCACGAAGGCGGTGCCCTCGGTGCTGCGTGCAGACTCCGACGAGTAGGCTTCCCCTGGTTCTGTGCCAGCATAGTGTGGCTGCGCCCCAGGCTTGCCGTGCAGCAGTTTGTGGTGATAGTACTGGCAACCCCGGATATCACAGCGTTTACTTTTGCATCGATGCTGCCAAGTTCTTTTGAGTAAACACCTGAAACACAATTTAATTGCCCGAGCAGTATCCCATCTTTCAGATATTGACATAGACTTAAACTTGGTGCATCCCTCAGGTTGATGACCTCGGGTGTGGCACACAAGACACGAGGAGTCATTTTCATTTTTATTAATATTTGCTTTGAATGTGCGGTGGTGGTCTTTATGTGAAAATGGGCGATGGTCTTTACTATTACTGTTTGATCGGCGATCGTCTATTGATTCAGCCTTTGCATGACGTGCATTCAATTCAGCCTCACGGTTGAGAAACCGATTCATGGTTAGAAGACCCGGTTCACTTTCGTCCGATTCAAACTCAAATTCATACCACCGGCGTCGGATAATCGGAGATAATTTATCCGAGATTAAGTTTATTATTTCAGGATTAAATAAATACTCAGTCTTATTAATTGCCTGCACACAGGCAATTATATTGTTCACTTTTGAGGCAAACACACAAACTTCTCTGGGATTATCGACTAATTTGGGCAAACTACGTAATTTATCTAATTCACTAGTAACCAGCGCATGCGGTCTCCCAAACCGCGCCTCTAAATATTTTAGTATTTCGTTTGCAGTCGTATTACCTAAGAAAAGGCACTTGACTGACTCCATTGCCACTCCCCTCAGGGATTTCCTCAACCTGGCAATGTTTTCGGTCTCACTAAAGTTAGATCGGGATTCTATAAATGCTGATTTAAAATATAACCAGTCACTAGGAACACCACTAAAATAAGGCAAATCACCATACCTGTTGTTGTGATAGCGGTTACCCCGTGCTACCTCCAAAATTGCGGCTGCTAGGTCTGTCAGCGGCCTGCTGTCTGCCTCCTGCGTGTGCGCCTCTGACACGCTAGGAGGTGTATTGTCCCCTCGTAGCTGTGGTGGCCTTGACTGGGTCAGCGTCGCTTCGTTGGCGGCGGCGGTCAAGGACACAATGCTGTGGCCCGGTAGCTGTGGTGACCTGGACGGAGTCAGCGTCGTCACCGCGCCGGCGGCGGCGGTCAAGGTCACAGGGCTTACCGGGCGGGTCGAGTCGTCTGGGGTGTCTTGTGTCTCGTCTGCCTCGGCCTCTAGTAGGGCTAATCTCGCTGCGGCGAGGTCGTATCTAGCCTGAGCTAGGGCCATCTTCTCTAGGTTTCTTCTGTTGGCCGCGGGTTTGCAGAGTTGTTCTTCTGTTGGTGACGACGTCGACGCGGGCGGTGCGACGGGTTCGAGGCCGCTCTCGGTCCCGTGTGTGGTCGCAGACATCGTGTCCACCGCGTCATTCACTGTCACCACTGGTGACTCGTACTCCGTGGACGTCGTCTCCTCGCAGATTCCCTCTTTTCCCGCACTACGTGTGACCACCATTTTGTATAACACAACACTCGCGATACTAAATAAGTACCTAAACCTACCCCGACGAACTGTTGAACACAATACCTATTTAAACGAATCACGGCGCAAATATTATCGGTAGCTAGCGATGTTTTGTGACTAACTATCCGTCCGGCTCGAATGGACCAGCTTTGTGATGGATAGGATTGTGTTGCCTATGTGAGCCGCCCAGCTCGACGAAGTAGGTGTAGGTACATGCTAGTATTTGTTATAAAACGCAGCGATTGTTCTCTACAAACCTTTAATAATTCACCAAGAGTATATAATATAATCACAGTCACTAACGTTACAAATAAACACATATATCGTTTGTTAGTTATTTCTTACTACTAGAAAACCTAGAGACGCGGACCGCGAGACAGCGACGGAAAAAGCCCCCGAGCGGCGAGGGCGCAGTGGTTTTGTTACAGCGAACCCCACCGCGCTCCCCGCCGCACAGCCGCTCATGCCTCGGCCAATCGCCTGCCAGATGCACCCCGCCGCCATGTAACCGAAGGTAATTAGACGCGCGTTACCATATATGGTGGCGAAGTACACGCTTCCGGTTCTAGGGATGCGCCTGTATCGGTAACAGTTGTACTGAAGACGATCTCCGGGAGGGTTTTAGTGGGTAAAAATCCCACACACTGGTCTCTGTCCCTCCATGAGGCCGGCAGTCTTTTGAAGGTATCCACCTTGCAGCAAAAGAAAAGGAGGAGGATATTAACACACTCACATTAGTACTTTAGATATCAATTTATCTGTAGATAGTTTAACGCAGTGTTCACCTGCCGCCTTGTGCATTGGAAAGGTATACAGGGAGACAAAAAGAATCTCTCGAGACGAGCCTTACAGGCGTAACACAGGAAGGGCTCCGGAGGCGTTATACATTCCCGGAGGAAGACGATCACCAGGGGGTTTTTAGTGGGCTAAAATCCCACACACCCTGGTCTCCGTCCCCCAATGAGGCCGGTAGCCTTTTGAAAGTATCCTCCATGCAGCTAAAAAAATAAGGAGGATATTTTACACGTTTTACATAAGTACTTTAGATATCATTTTATCTGTACATTTATCTGTAGATAGTGGATGTTTAAGTGGATGTTCATTGCGAACCCTTCAACCGATAACAGATGAGTTCTACGATCTATCACAGTCAGAGTAATGTAGGTTTTGTAAAATGTATTACCTACTTTTCATGTAATGGATTTTCGTATTTAATCCTTATTTATTTTTCTATTTTAGTTTGTTAGCGTGTATTGTAAAAAGCGATTCAGAAAAGTATAATCATAAATTAGGTTTAAAGTAAGATGTACCGGAATTGTGAGTAAAGGTCGTTTAAACAAGGAATTATCGTTGGTGAAATCAAGTCTAATTCAAATTCAAATGTTTATTCATCATCATCATTCATCATCAATTCAGCCGAAGCAGAAAGACTGCTGGACATAGGCCTACCCCAAGTATCGCCACAACGACTGTTCCTGCGCCTTCCGCATCCAGCGGATTCCCGCGACTTTCAACAGGTCATCGGTCCACCATGTGGGGGCCTAACCACGCTGCGCCTTCCAGTACGCGGTCGCCACTCCAGACGATTCTTCTCTGTACTACAGTCTCTTCAACGGTGCCAGATTGACTATAGGTACATCGAAGTGTTAAAGTCTTTGTATGAAAACACCACTATGTCAGTCCGATTACAGGACGCGGTCGCCACTCCAGAATTTTACTGCCCCATCGGCCATCATTTCTGCGAGCAATGTGCCCCGCCCACTGCCACAATTCTTCGAGCTATGTTGGTCACTTTCGTTCTCCTGCGAATCTCCTCATTTCTGATTCGATCACGCAGGGACACTCCGAGCATAGCCCTCTCCATTGACCTTTGAGTGACGTTGAGCCTTCTTATCAGGCCCATTGTGAGCGATCACGTTTCAGTGCCGTAAGTAATTACAAATAAACCTAATTACAGGCACTTTTGAAACGCCAGGCTTTAGTTGCATCAATTGCAGCGAAAACCGATGTTCTGTTTTAAGCGACCGTTGGCAGTACAGTCAAACATTGGCCGATCAAAATGTTCGCTCGGCAGGGTAGTTAAAACCATAAAGGTATTATACTGCAGTGTAGAAATGTCTTTGGTTAAAACGCAGCTTTACAGGAAAAGTCAACGAAACGTGCCATAGACTGTCGTCAACCTGTTTCGTAAGATCTTAAGCCTTTTACGAAACTTGGCGACTTCACGGCAGTTCTACGACTTCGAAGAAAGCTTTCAATATTCTTCACGTTTTATAGGATAATTTGAGCTTTTCTGTATTGTATCTTGGCTTACAATCCAGTTCTTAAAAGTTAAGATAAATTTTATTATTGTGTAGAAAATATACAGGAGAATTTTTCAAGGAGTGTGGATTTGTGTAGTGGTTTTTTATTTTTAGTAAATGTTACATATCGCAGCCATATTTTTAAAATTAACTTTAAAACAAAATAAAGAATGACAGGTAATTTTGTAGCGCACGCCATGCAAACATTAACTTTTTTTTTAAGTGATTTTTAATATGGTTGTGACAAGAAACAGAATGATACTGAATCAATATGCAAATTTTCCGCACTCCTTAAAAAAACCGACGGCCATTTCTTAACATCAGGTGAGGTGGCGGTCAAACGCAAGCCCATTAGAGTGTTTTAATGGTTATTTATTTTATTATTAGAAGCCACAGACATAGTAAAAAATATAGACTAAGTGCTGCGAACAACCATAATGAAGCTAAAAAAAACCGTGCTCCTTCATGTAAAACCAGTGCTCACGCACACACATTCACCATAAACCGGGCTCACCCCTCTCAGTTCACATGTCGCGGCATTTTCCAGTAAGCATCGCGAAAACAAATATCCTTCAGGTGCATGGTGTGTACATGAGCATTGGTTGTACATGAAGGAGCACGGTTTTTGTTGGCTTCACTATGGTTCGCAGCACTTAGTCTATATTTTTTACTATGTCTATGCTGTGTGTACTATGAAGTTACTCTTTACCAACAATTGTAAATTATTTTTACTACCTAAGTATGTAGGTACAGAATTCTGTAGTAGTACAGAATTCTGTAGTAGTACAGAATTGTTTGGGTCGTTCCTCGTGGTCCCACTACTTTGCCCCACTGGTGGGACCACGAGGAAATGTTGTTCCTCGTGGTCCCACTCAGCAGTGGGCCCACAAGGAATACTCTTTGCCGTTCCTCGTAGTCCCACTACGTTGCCCCACTGGTGGGACCACGAGGAAATGTATATGATGCTAAGTTATTTGCTGTAACTAATTTCTTTGATGTTGTTCAGTCACATAAAATATCTCTTAATAAGAATGCTCTGCGTTGTAATTTACTTAGTTATAAAATAATTATGTTTTGAGTAATAACTTTTTCAACACACTTGCTCGTAAAGTGGCTCTTATTGCATCGCTTTTAGGTTCATAATGTGGCTTATAACGCACGCGTGCTTTTTTCATTATATTATTGCACTAGTGCTTTTTACTTTACAGTTTATTTTTAAATCGCAGCAAAGAGTTTTTATGCCTGAACTAAATTAAACATTTTTGGGAATAAATCAACTGTATTAATTAAAATATGCTATATAAACATTTCATTTCATCAAATTATTAATTTTTGTCAACAAATTAATATTAATTTGTGTTATAAATAAAAAATCAATTTATAATATTTTTATATAAGGCTGTATGGCGGTTTCCTTCGACCACCTGCGCGCGCATAGCTGTATGTCACCGTTTTTATCATTTTTACAAATTCAATATTTGTCTAAAATGTGTAATTTATGTTTTTTTCCTCGCAAGTGTGTTGAAAAACGTCGTATGACACGCGTGAGCATTGACTATTATACTCTCGGCTCCATTACGCCCTCGCCTTCGGCTCGGGCTGCAATCCAGCCTCGAGTGTAATAGTCAACTTAGCTCACTTGTATCTTAATGTACTATTATCACCTTAAATAATTTTATTATGTTTAATTTTAAATTATTTATTACATACATAGGTACATAACATCACGCATGTGTTTTCCGAAGAGATAGGCAGGGGTGTATAGTACAGGTACACCCACATTTCACCAGTAATGTTGTAAGTCTCTGTAATAGGAGGCGAGTCACAGACCAGGGCTTGGAGGCTTACCCTAAAGACTCTGCTGCATAAACGAATTTTTTTATGAGAACACAGCCGTAAAATGTTGGCGGGGGCCGGGGTGCGGACGGTGCGTTATGATTGGTTGGCTCAAAAGTTCGGTGGTATGATTGGTGCCACTCACTGACGGAGTGACGTTCCGATTGGCGGCGGGGCGTATGATATGCAATGGTACTGCATATACGTGGTGACCGGGGATATCCAACTAATTGGCGTCTAGAGGCTTACTGGTATGTGGGTCGCCCCACCGACCAGTAAGCCTATTGCCACAAATCCAGACTCCGGGCTGCTACTGAGATTCATGTCATTATTCGTGAATGTGTGTGTGTGGATTATATTTATGATTTAAAAGTATATAAGTATTATATCCATTGTTACTATACATAGCACAAGCTCTGCTTAGTTTGGGACTAGATGGTGCTGTGTAAAAATGTCCCAAAAATATTTATTTATTTTAATGTTAGTGATTTACAATTTTCTCATAATATTTTTATTTCAATAGTACACAACCGAACGTAAGTGCTCGGTGCAATCTCTGATACTTGTATTCCACTTCGCGTATTTGTTCAAATATTTGCGGTCGATACAAATATTATACCTTATTTCTAAGACAAAAAAAAACAATATTTTGACAAATATCTGAAATAATGTGCTAGCATGATGTCAAATTAAAATAGTCTTGAAACCTTTCTAATTTATTAAATTGTCGAAAGCACAGCAGACGCGTGGAGCCGTGAAATCAGTAATTTATCTTCCCCTCTCAAAGTTAGCAAATATTTTCACCTTCGTACGAGTCATGTTGACATGCTTGAGTTTACTGAAATCTTTCTCCGTTTCCATTTGATGTCACCTTTTCCTAAAACCTTACTTAAACATCATTGATTTCCATTTGATGTCATCTTTTCCTAAAACTTTACTTAGACATCATTCAGCAACATCGGGTTGCAGTTGCTCTATGTTGGACATCATTTTGTGTATTGGAAAAAATTGTAACTGTAAAGTCAGAAATCTCTTGAAGAGTGGATTTTTGATTGAGTGATTCCAGATTCCGTAAAGATAAAGATATTTATTCGCAAGGATTGGTACAGAAGATGTGTTGTTATTTGTACACAGATCACCGACAAATCCGCCTTTAGTTAGCATGTGAATTTTTGTGCAGACGTTTTTTATTTTTTATTTAATTTTTTTATTTGAGTCCTATGTCCAGCAGTGGACGTCTTTCGGCTGAAATGATGATGATGATATGAAAATTGTGTTACCTCTTGGATTCCATAAATTCATTCATTGTATAAAAACATTTTTCAACCAATCGTGTTTAAAAAAGTTTAAACACAGACGTAAAAGACCAGCCGCTTGTTCAACAGTGTATAAAAAAAAATACAAGTGTTTTACTTTCTCAATTAATGTTAAGCTCGAAAAAACTAGAATGTTTTACCAATTTAAATAAGAAAAAACGCAAAGAATTTTATTACTTTTCGTTGATTTTTATTCTTCTGCTATACCTTTGACAAGGAAAGCGAAATAAGTTGATAGGTACCGTTAGCTTATTTATATTTATATTGGGGCATTAACACTTGCTAATTCAGGTAGGCCAGAGGGGGTAAAGTAAATGAAACTAACATGGTCTCTCTACCACTAAGAATGCATTTAATAAGTTTTAGTGTTAGTCAGAGTTACTACAATAAGTACAATAAAATTAAAAGATAATAAGACAAACTAATAGACAGGTCTTATAAAAAAAAAATGTAAGAGTCTTGAGAGTTTTAAATTAATTCAAAAGACAAAATTACAATTTTAAATATGCAGTAAAAACATTGATAAGAATAAAAAAGCAGCTAATAAAATATTCATTTTAACGAAGGTATTGGCAAGTTTTTAATACTGAAATGTGAAACGTATATAAAACTATAAAGCAATAGTGATGAAGCTGAAACATTGCCTGAATTCATTCGAGACTGATAAAATGACATTAAGAAATAGGGAAATATTTGAAAATAATTTATGATGGAATGGTTTCGTTTAAAAAAAGGCAAACATTGGAATTTGTATTAAAGAACACACACAAATAAACCCAAAATCATAAAATGAATGACGTAAATGCGTTTCACAAACATATTTTGGCTTCTAATAAAATATATATTCACTATGGATGGTTTGAAATTTCAAGCAAAATTAATTGTATCAGGCCTGTTTGACGATAAACTTCTGCTGCGGATTTTTATTTGTTTACTAGCTTTTACCCGCAGCTTCGCTCGCGTTAAATTCTGCTAACTCACGTGACGGATCCTGTTAATTCAGTCCAGTCCAGTTCCATCCATCCATCCTTTCATTCGGACCGTCCAGTCCAGTCCAGTCACTATCCCACTATCCCACTATCTCATTATCCCACTATCACACTATCCCACTATCCCACTATTCCACTATCTCACTATCCCACTATCTCACTATCTCGTCCAATGTTCAGTCACGTCACATGACCCGTTGCGTATCATGTCCCATCCCGTCCCATGTCCAATGTCCCGTCTCATGTCCCATGTCCCGTCCCGGCCCATGTCCCTTCCCATGTCCCGACCCGTCCCATGTCCCGTCCATCCCATGTCCCGTCCCATGTTACCAATTGTTCAGCAAATCAAATTTGGTGACACAACGACTGCAGCGCCACCTACCGGGTCTATTTGTTAATTCAAACCTTGCAGGGACCCGGACCCGGACTCGAACGTACCTACACAAAAAATATCATTAAAATCTATAAATCTATCAGTTTAGGAGATCAGTTACATACCGACAGCAGCGCCACCTACCGGGTCCAATTGTGTTTTTAAACCATCCAGGAACCCATTGAAACATACACACAAAATTTCATCTAAATCTTATTTAATACGTGGGACCCGAGTTTACCATACCGAACGGGACGAACATCAAATGTTTGACAGGTAGGAACAGTTTGTATGGGAAATTAAAATTGTTGTTTATACTATTTTCCTCGCAAATTTTCCAAATTTTCTATCCTTTTGAACCTTCCTTGGACTTTCACAAATAATTCAAGACCAAAATTAGCCAAATCAGTCCAGCCGTTCTCGAGTTTTAGCGAGACTAACGAACAGCAATTTATTTTTATATATAAGAGAAGAAGATTAACATCAGTCGGAACAAAACAGTACCTATGTCCAATATTTTATTTTACAAGTATCATTCCTAACACAGGAAATAGTACCTACCTCGTGTTCTGCTTCACTGACTCACACAATTCCATTTCCTTAGTACTGACGTCCATGACCACAATACCGATATAATGTACTTGTTTCTATTACCTTTGTTTATTTTTCTTCGATTGCTACTGTCTTCTTACTTATTATTATATTTATGTTTTTACTGGTCTTGGGTTTTTGTTGTCATACTAACGCACTCTATTGTTGCATAACTTCAGGTCTTGGGTTTTTGTTTTTATACTAACGCACTCTATTGTTGCATAACTTCAGGTCTTGGGTTTTTGTTGTTATACTAACGCACTCTATTGTTGCATAACTTCAAGTCTTGGGTTTTTGTTGTTATACTAACGCACTCTATTGTTGCATAACTTCAGGTCTTGGGTTTTTGTTGTTATACTAACGCACTCTATTGTTGCATAACTTCAGGTCTTGGGTTTTTGTTGTTATACTAACGCACTCTATTGGTGCATACCTTCACGAGCTGAAACCACTTCCTCCTGCGTCACCTCCTTTAATTGGCTGCACATTAGTCCATTAGCCTTTGTGTCATTCCCGGCACTGCGCCAGCCAGGTATGTTATACAGGGCGCCCGGCTTAGCCTCGTGGCTGCCACTAGAAGGCGCAAAATTGCTGTAAAGGTGTTGTAAAGAAATCTATATTTGTGATTCCAATTTCGGTAAAACTTCAATTCTATCTGAAATGGAAATAAGATTAGCCAGTATTGGGGGCTGATTATCCAGGGTTATCCACTTAGCCTTTCACAGTCTACTGCTGGACATAGGCTGTCCCAAGCTGCATCATAACACTCTGTCCTCTGCCTTCCGTATCCAGTCCCCCCAGTTAACTTCAGGACGTCAGCGTCGGTCCATCTAGGTGGGGGGCGCCCGACGCTGTGTTGCCGATTCGCGATCTCCACTCAAGGACTCGTCTGCTCCAACGGCCAGACGGGCCAGCGTTAATTAATTAATTTAATCGTCCAGGGTGCGCCAGACGATCATTTAAATGTCGTAACAAATACTTAAAAATAAATAAAATAAAAACAATAATCTTCAATCAATGTTGACGCCTACAAAAATTAATGGCTGGACCCAAATCATTAATCAAAATAACGTGATACAATTTATTTCTGGGCACTTTATCTAGAGTGGGACATCGATCAATCGTGGAGGGCAATAACCCAGGTGTTTTCGTCTGAGCCTTATTTATATCTCAATCTGGCTCCTTAACGACCGCCCCTCGTAAATTGTGTAGACCTGCCTTAAGATGTAGCCGTCGCCGTCGTGAGGTTAATTAGGCTTTTAGTTTTTGATAGTAACTAGGATTTTCACGTGATTCTCAGTGTCTTGATTTAAACGCGGTGTGAATTTCAAATGGCGACAATTATTTTGAATTTTGATGCACAGAAACTGGTATTTTTATTTTTATCCTATCTCTATTATTATTATTTATTCATTGCAACAGACAGCTGTTTATAGCTTGTTCAACATCTGGTATGAATTAATGGTAATATTTATTATATTAGGTATTAAAAAATTACTGTCCAGATAGAAATCTGAATATCAGTCTACTATTATTTACAAAAGCAAAATATTTACCTAGTAATGGGCTAGTGCCCGTTACTGTCCCACCACTGGACACGGATATCTTCTTAGAATGAGAAGGTGTTCTACCACGCTAGCCGACTGCGGATTTTTTTAAAATAAACTCTAAAATAATGTAATCAATTAATGTTAACGCTAACATGATTATCACGAAACACTCGTTAATTTCGTTGAAACACATTAAATGTGCTTCCAGTTTTAAGGGCCCTTGTTAGAAGGAAAAGTTTCTCGACAAATGAGATGTGTAATGTGTTGAAAGATTTCCAGATAATAGATAGGTACATGTTGGGGCTTTATTTATTGCCTTTGACATCGATCCGAGCTCGTTGAGTTTTTGTTGTTCTCGACGTAAATGGGATCGCTCAATGTCTAATTCATTCTAGTTGTTTGAAACAAACTCGTTAATTTCGTTGAAACACATTAAATGTGCTTCCAGTTTTAAGGGCCCTTGTTAGAAGGAAAAGTTTCTCGACAAATGAGATGTGTAATGTGTTGAAAGATTTCCAGATAATAGATAGGTACATGTTGGGGCTTTATTTATTGCCTTTGACATCGATCCGAGCTCGTTGAGTTTTTGTTGTTCTCGACGTAAATGGGATCGCTCAATGTCTAATTCATTTTAGTTGTTTGAAACAAAAATTGTTAGCATTTTAGCAGGTTCATAAAATACTCATAAAACTATCTCGAAAATTGGAGATAGGTGCTTTTAGTTGATACACCTAGAAAGTACTCTCTTGCAACCAAATTATATTAAGGTGGGTATTTTAAGGCACAGACCAGTAAGCCTGTAAGCCTAAAGACGCCGCATTATCAAAGTTTTGCATAAGAACACAGTCGTAAAATGTTTGCGGGGGACATGGGGCGGAAGGCGCGTTATGATTGGTTGACTCAAAATTTCGATGGTATGATTGGTGACGGAGTGACATCCCGATTGGTGGCGGGGAGAATGTTATGCAGTGCTACTGCATAAGATTGGTGAGTGGGCGTATCCGGCTAAGTGGCATCTTGAGGCTAATTGACCTTTGTTTTAAGGTGTATAATTAAACATATACAAATAAATAAACAATGAACTGAGAAACTTATAATTATGAATCTCGCATCGATGTAATGAAATAACTCAATACCAACAGCAAAATACATTTGATAAAGACGAAAGGTTACGTTAATACAATTACATATCAAACAATGTCTCGTTCTCGTGATATACCTACCTATATTGTGTAATCAATTTATATGGTAACTTGTCAATCATATTTGTGGAAAGATGAAAAGGCTTTGTAAGTACTAACAAATTGTCAAAGTCAAGACGCATTGTCTTCAAGCAAGTAAAAATAAATTACGTTTATGCTAGACGATCTTAGAACGTCTGAGGCTAAGGAGGATAAAGGGGTCAACTGTCTGTCTGAATTTTTCATGTTCATTTTGTTAAAGAAATTTTTATTAATAGGTCAGATTATACACCGGTAGAGATTGAGTGCTTTTCAAATTATAATGAAAATAAAATAAACTTATATACTTGAATTTGAATTCGATTATCACTTGCTTTAACGGTGAAGGATGCTTTGGGGTGCATTAAAAGAGCCTCCACGAGTGACGACATTTAATTGATCGTCCGGCGCACCCTGGGCAGTCAGCCCCGCTACCAACCTGCTGACTGGCTAATCTTTTGCCCACGGCATGAGCTATTATCATTATGTAGCTCATGTCGACATGATAGAAGAACACGGTGAAGGAAAATATAGTGAGGAAACCTGCACACCTGAGAGTGCTTCATACAGTTCTCAATGGTGTGTGTAGTCTGTCAACCCGCACTAGGCCAGCGTGGTGGACTAAGGCCTTAGCCTTTTCGTACTGAGAAGAGGCCCGAGCCCAGCAGTGGGACAGTAATGGGCTGGTTATGTTATGTTATGTTATATATAACTTAATTCTTGTTAGTACCTAATGAGCATTATACAAACTGTTTTAAGCTAAATTCAATTTAGTTTAAACCCATCATATACTTCAAATATGAAATTAATTATTCAATAGTTATCAGCGCGTCTAAAGTAATTTTCAGAACATAATACATTTTGATTGGAAGCCGCTTCACGAGCCCTGGAGCGAACTTCGTCAATTAAACAGTCTTAGTGTATACTGGTCCCTGATCCGATAATTTGTGATTTTCTGTGTATTATCGCTTCATGACGACACACTTGGTTACTTAGCTACGCGTCAAAAAATAAAAAATATTATTACGGTCCAATTATACGAATCTCGATCAACGAATGGATATTACCAAATGTGTATCACGATGACAACTTACGATAAATCAAAATAACGTGCGAGTTTTTGTGGATATGCTGTGAAAGGAAAAGATTATAAATAATTATAAACCCTAATTGGATTTTTCTCCGGGAAATAACTGTATTTTTATTTAACACGACATAATTTTATGTTGACGACTTACTTATTGTTTGTAACAATAATTTGTATTATGATGTCACTGTCCAAAAAACATTTCTAAACATGAATTAGCTCATAATAATATAATAATAGGATTTTACGAGGACCTTATATGAGTACACAAACAATAAACATCTAAGAAAAATAATCGCAGACAACCTTAGCGATAAAAAGAGAATCGGACTATAGTACTTTTGTCTTTGTATAAAATTCTTTCTAATTGAATTATGGCCAGGTTTTCCAATCAAGTTTTCGCTTCAGTGCGCGGACGAGTTTCAATAGTGGATGTGTAACAAAGTAATCCGGTTATCGTGGCAGTCATCCCTCGACAGTTCGATACGAAGCTCGCACATAATTTATTACCCATCTACGTGTGGATAGATGGATGAAATTCGATTATCGCCAACCAATAAGGGTGATGCTTGGAACAATGATTAATGAAAATACCTACATATGGTATCTCGTTAGTTCCTTTTTAGCACATACATAGTAAAAAATATAGACTAAGTGCTGCGAACAACCATCGTGAAACCAACAAAAACCGTGCTCCTTCATGTACAACCAGTGCTCACGCACACATATGCAGCTTAAACCGTGATCACCCCTCTCGGCATCTTCCAGTAAGCATCGCGAAAACAAATATCTTTCAGGTGCATGGTGTGTACGTGAGCACTGGTTGTACATTAAGGAGCACGATTTTTGTTGGCTTCACTATGGTTGTTCGCAGCACTTAGTCTATATTTTTTACTATGTCTGTGCTTTTTAGTCTCAAACCAAGTGGAATATACTAATCACGTTTTCTGTAATAACAAAATTCACTAGTACGGTACCGATGCTACAATTAATTTGGGCAAGCAATGAACTCACCTCAAGCTATGTTCGACCATAATTGTACAAGGTATAGTTATATAAGTTTAAGTTTTTTTTAAGTTTTTTGTTATGTTAGTTGTTTATTCAATGTCATGCATGCCTATAATTTGTGTAATCACTATGTAAGTTATAGTTTTTAGTGTCTGTCTATATGCACTTCTGTGATTATGCTGTTGGTGTGCTAAATAAATAAAAATAAAATAAAATAAATAAATACCTGGAATATTGAGAAATTAACTTTTTGTGTACTTATCCTATTGCAATGCTGTTTAGAGCATTTTTCTCAAAATGTTGACATCTGCAGTCTGAAAGAAGCCATATGAAGCCTACTATTATAGTTTCGAAGATGACATGGTGGCTACGTTAGTAAAAATAAATAAAAAATCGTGTTACATTAACATTTTTTGAAAAAACTAATAACAGATATAACGTAACTCACATAATATACAACCTAGTTTAACTTATATGGCGAAAAATTACTCTAAAAATTATTGATTTTCTTTCACGTTGGGTCAAAACTTTAAAAAGTAATACCAAGTCTGTTGTTACATAAAACCATACATTGCTCATTCTCATAAAATGTACCATACATCACAAAAATACAAAAATGAGTTGAAATGAAAAAAAACCGGCCAAGTGCGAGTCGGACTCGCGCAATAAGGGTTCCGTACCTCTCAACGACCTGATACCCAATAAAAACTGATTTAATTTACGAGAGTTTACAAAAAGACATCAACGCCAGTGCGTGAAATATTCATTTTTGCAAGTCTTTCTTATGCAGGTACCACCACAAATGTCTATATTTGTCTTATTTTTAGTATTTGTTGCTAAACTACATAATATGCACTATAATCTGACCAAGTTTGACGCCGGTATATATTACCGTTTTGAAGATAGAGCAGGAACAAAAATGTTGAAAAAAATGCATGTTTTTTGATGTTTCTTGTAAGGGACCCCCTTTGGTTTTAGACTTTTTTTGTTTTTAGTATTTGTCGTAATACACCTCATAGCAACACATATTCTGAGAAAATTTCAACCGGTTACCTATTACCGTTCAAAAGATACAGCCCTGTGACAGACAGACGGACGGACGGACGGACAGAGTAGCGAGAGTAATAGGGTCCCGTTTGGCACCCTTCGGGTACGGAACCCTAAGAAGTACTGATTTTGTTAACGTAATCGCCTTTTTTCAAGATATCGAGATTTTAAAGGCACAAATTTATGAAGCGAAAAATTGGAAGTAGAACTGTATATTTAACTCAATTTCGTCATTTTGGCGGTTACATTAATTCCAAATTCATATTACAACTAACGTAATAATACCTTATGAATTTCATAGATTTGAAGAAGTTAAGCTACCATATAAAAAAATAAAATAAAAATGTCCCCCCAATATATGCTTGGGGGAGGCCTGTGTCCAGCAGTGGACGTCTTACAGCTGAAATGATGAAGCTACCATAATGTTTTTAGAAAACATTATTTGTTTTTCTTTTGTATTTATATGTTTTACTTAGTTATGCCATTGTTTAAAAAAAACTGCCTCGTTGGTCTAGTGATTGCAAGCGCGACTGCTGAGCGTGAGGTCCTGGGTTCGATTCCCGGGTCGGGCAAAGTGTTATTGGGTTTTTTCATTAGGAAATTCTCAGTAGCAGCCCGGAGTCTGGATTTGGTCATTGGCAATAAGCTCGTACCCTATTACATGGGACTATAACATAACTGGCGAAATGTGGGTGTATTATACACCTCTGCCTACCCCTTCGGGGAAATACAGGCGTCATGTTATGTGTTGTTAAAAAAAAACACTTTGTTGTTTTTCACTGCAGCTTTTGTAAAACAAAAGCTCAAATAAAAACAAATAAGTATGCTAAATTAAAAAGTTTGTTCACTTAGTCTCCGCAGATTAATTGTACCAATTTAATTTAAGCAGAGAGAGAGAGTTAAGAGAGAGTTTTACCGCAAGAGCGTGCGTCGGTCGCTTTTTATTATCTTTTTACTGCGGGATAGACAACGTGTTAACTGCAGTTAAATCAACTTAATTATGAT
Source organism: Asteroscopus sphinx (assembly GCA_949699075.1). Taxonomy (NCBI): domain Eukaryota; kingdom Metazoa; phylum Arthropoda; class Insecta; order Lepidoptera; family Noctuidae; genus Asteroscopus; species Asteroscopus sphinx. The sequence goes on from OX453017.1 coordinate 19,587,812, forward strand.
GTTAGAAACTTGAATTTCATTCAATATTACATGAATTTATTGAAAAATTTATGAAAATATTGAATTTTAAGGCGATGTTATTGACTTTACGGTCACGTTAGTACAAAAAACCGGCCAAGAGCATGTCAGGCCATGCTCAGTATAATTGAATGAATGAAATCGAATATTAATCATTGCTATTTTAGTTTTTGCAAACAGCGCCACCTAGCGCTGAATTTAAGGAGCTAAATTGAAGAAGTATGTCATATCAATATAACACAAAGTTACTTTTTGTGATTTTTTGAATAAGAAGTAACAAAAGGAACATTATTTGCTAAGATCATTTTTCTCTAAGGTCCTTTGAACTGGGACGTCGTAAGTATTTTGCAGTTTTCTCACTATAACTCAAAAGTTTATAATCACATTATACTCGAAATAATTTTAAAAGAGAGTAAAAAAAAAAAAAAAAAAAAGGTCTATCAATATGTATTTTAGAGATGGCATGGGGGGACACATTGCAAGCCATTTTGGCGGGCTGTATTTCGCAGATGGTATAACTAATAAAAAAGTTATGTATGAAACATTACCTTCATTTTAGTAGATCCATTCAGTGATACCCTACACGAGGGGGACCAGTGAAAAAAATATTTCATCCCCATTTCACATGTATTGGCGCCACCCCTAAAATACGTAATCAAGATTTTTTCATTCTTTTAAAATTGAGATCTATATCTAGACCATTTTTTAACAAAATTTCATTTACTTATGTTTATAACTGTAGAAGTTATTAAGCTGTAAAGGATTAGGACAGACGGACAGACGGATAGACGGACAGACGGCCAGACGGACGGACATGACGAAACTATTAGGGTTCCTTGTAGGACTACGGAACCCTAAAAAGGTCAATAATAACAATTTCCATTATTTTATTGTAAATTTTCAATTGTGACTTAATTTAAAAATACTGAAATCACTACTCAGTTTCTAATAAGTGTGACATCTGTCCACGTCTTCCATTAAATCTAAATATGACAAGATAAAGAAGGCAGACATATGTATGAAATAAATTTATGACATTCTTGACAGGTTGCGGTAAAACGACCTTCTTACGACTATATTGAATTGTATAGGAGCTGCTTAATTCAAGTCTATTACGGTCTTTATATAAATTTTACCCTTTCTTAAATCGCTATTTGGAATATTTATTAAAGGCCTATTAAAGGCATTTGAAGAATGAAGAAATTTTTTTCGAAGGTGGTTTGAGATTAGACTTATTTGAAATTTATTTGCTTGTCATTGTCGTTCTTTGAAGGACGAAATTATGATTTTATTCATAAACTAGCTGAGGCCCGCACTGCCCGCAGCCTTGCTTTCGTGGTATATCGATAAAAGTAGATTTTTCAGGACATGGTTTATTATTCTGTGTCCTAAACTTTATCCAAATCCGTTCAGCCGTTTCAGCGAGATTGAATGACAAAGAAACATCCATACTTTCGCATTTATAATATTAGTAGAATATTTGGAAATTCTTAGGCAGTTTTAAATTGGCAACGAACTCATAGCACCTGTATTGTTTCAATCTTACAATAACATCAAAATAGTTCCAGTTTTTTAATTATAAAAAAAAGTGACAACATTACACTAACAATATGTATTGTCGTGATGTCTTGTTGTTTTAATGAGATGTTTCAGCTGAGTTGATTCATAGTCAGAATGCGAAAAAGAAAAGCTATCATTACCGAGCAGATAGCATCAATCTATTCTTAAAATAAAATATTAATCAGATAGTAGTATACTATGTATAAGTATCATATCCATTGTCTAGTACCCATATTACAAGCTCTGCTTAGTTTGGGACTAGATGGTGCTGTGTAAAAATGTCCCAAAAATATTTATTTATTTTATTTTATTTACTTACCGAGTATCGTGGTGAATTAACTATCTTAATTCTAAGCAATGTCTTAATTTATTGTTTACTTAAAATAATTCAGAAAAACAAAATATCAAACTCGGACATTAAGCAATTAAAGAACTCTAAATTATTTTGCTAAAGCTTGTCTTAAACAGAGAAACTACTTATTTTTTACGACAAAATTATAAAGTCCTGTATTAAATTTTGTTATAAAAAAAGAGAATATTTTGTTGAAATAAAAATAATAAATACAACCTGTTACCTACTATACAGAATTCGATCCATAAAAAGGGTTCCTTACATATTTTATCGTAATAAAGTGGAGAGTATTGTTCCAATATTCATGTTTTCGTGTTTTAGCAATGGGAGGTATAAGCCGGGTAGTAGCAATTGGTTGGAAAATATAACGCTGACTCAGCGGCTTTATCGGCTTGCCAACTTTGGCGCGTTGAACCTACTCGACTAGGTCATTGTTTGCAGCAATTTTTTTGTTGGTATTTTTATTTAGTTTTCGACTGAATCAGTAACAAATATTGGCAACAATGTAACAACCGTTGACGCATTATTGATTTATTTAATAGAATTTTTGATTTTCGATGGAAAGATGTCTATGAAAATGCAGTGTAGCCTAGGATAAAATTAATAGTCATGATTTTTTATATAATCCCTATATTCAATCATTATATTCAATAAAAGTTAAAATTTGACCATGCTTAACTATTTGAGCTTTCTTTCTTCACCATCTAGTCCCAAACTAAGCAAAGCTTGTATTATGTGTACTAGACAATGGATATAATACTTAGATACTTTTTTTTTGTATATACATACTTATAATACATAAGAAACACCCAGACCAACACAAACACTTATGTTAATCACACAAATATTTGTGTTCTGTGGGAATCGAACCCACGCTTCCACCCACTAGTGATCAGCAGTCCGACACTCGAACCACTAGACCACAGACGCCGTCGTAATATAACTTTTTAGCTATAAAAAATGTGCTGTTATTGTAGAACTTTTCTCGTGTTGCATCACGGACTTACGCAAACATTTTGTAACATCAAGTTGTCTCAGTCCATCGCGTCTTAGTTGCATCTCACGCAATTATAAGAAGCTTTACTGCGTATCCCTTGCAATCTGGTCGTTTTATATCTGATTCGATTTCCAGTTCTATCGATTGTTAGCTGACTGGGTTTCTTTTCGTCATCAACATACCAACTAGCACAATATACTCTTTTCACTTTTGCACGTTTACTACAAAGGACATTACGAAAATAGTTTTCTCTATTAAAGCTAATTTATTTGAAATGGTCACGTTTGGTATAGAATTTTGTGTAAATAACTTTCATATCTTTAAAAAAAAAAAATAGAAAGAAACACTTTCAGAATTAAAAATTAGGTAATATTTGTGTGCCAATACTGGTAAGTTTTTTATAGAACTTAATGTAGGTACCTAATACCGAACATCTAATGATGTAATACCATACAAATAAACGATCTTACTTTACTTTTCGTGTCGACAAGTCCTATTCGAGAATAGTTCAAGCTGTATTGAAAATCATCGCGTTACAGTCAATAAGGTCGATTGTTTAAATGACTGCCCAGAGTGTACTTATTTCTTCTGAATGCATAAATAATACATAATTTTCTCTTCATCATCTACATAAACTCTTTCCAGTACAAAACCCAATCCCACTTCCATATCCACATGTCTAGGTATTCTATTATAATAATAATAATAAATAATAATAAATAAATTTTTATTCACAAAAAGTTTTACATCAAATATCTGTAAAGTCCCTGACTTCTGAGCTAGGTACAAACCTGTGTTACAGAAGTCAGTGTCTTCTCCCATTAGTTTAACACAAATAGTGAGTAATACTTAGGTACAGTTTACATAATTTATTTGTGATGTGGACTATGTGTTGTGTTTGTGTGAGTGTGTGAGCGGTATTCATGTTAGAATGCGACTCCTGTGCAACCGGCGTGCAATCGGGACGAGATTGTCAGTTATATCGCAATGCCTCTGTACTATCAGATTGTTTCAGCCACGACTACCGGAGGCTGTATGTGTTGTACCGCTGTGCTGTATTGACCGGTTAGTTTTTGTTTTCTAAGTGAGAAAAAATGTGTACGATTTGCAGAAATTATTTGAAATGGCAATTTGCCAAGTTACTAACTATGGCTATTATGATAGTAGAACAATGCTACAATTTTAATTATTATTTGAAAATTATACTTTATTTTCAGAATCTTCTTCTGTATTTTATTGGTGGAGTCTGTTTCTGGGTATAGGTTAAGTTTAATTCATTTTTATTTTTTGTTTAGTCATCGTTACAATAATTTTACTCAAACCATATCGTTTCTTGTTACCAATGGCGTGCAGTGGCCTACTTCACTTGAATTTAATTTTGGTGTAAGTTATTGTTTTTTTTTATGTAGGAAGATTTATTCAGCATTAATAGGTTTATTAAAAGATAAAGAATTATTGTACTTTAAAAAAAATATAATAACTTACATGACTGTTGAGTTTGAATGAGGAAGGCACTGGGTATTGCCTAATTGCCTATATGCAATGCACGCCACTGCTTGTTACTTAATAGGTTCGGTTTTTAATCACCAGTCTTTTATCTGAGGAATAAGTTTGACAATATGTCAGTTGTATCTATAGAAAATCTGTCAAAGCATCACATTTATTTCTTACTAAAGTTAGGATAACCTTAGGGGTGATTGGAAAACCGGCAATTAATGGAATAAAACAACGAGTTAAAATAGACGATTCCCTGAAAGCATTTCTCCCATAATTCAGCTAAAATAATATCGCATGTGCAACGTAAGCGCTGAGTCAGCACTTCAAAGTGAACAGCAAAACCTGCAGACACCAGACGTCGTTTACCAAAACGTCGATGATACTCATACATATTTGAATATAATATGATAATATTATGTTATAGGACTTTATAAATTTTATAATGAATATCTATAGATAGCATAAGACGTGAAACTCGATAATATTAGAAAATACATTGGTGATAAGATAACATGGACATGGACAAGCAGAGAGTCTAAGAACTGAAACAGACGAACGATTTTTTACCGCGCGTTAAAAAAATAACAAAGGATAAACTGCGCTAAAAAACGCTATCGTGTAAACACAGAAACGGCTTGTACTTCGTTGTATAAGAACGCTTAGAGCTCTCGCGTGAATCAGCTATGAATTATAAAAAAGATTATATTAAACATTCAAAAATACAAATAAATAAATTGAAAAAATACATAAGTTAAATTTTGTTTTCTGAAAAACAAAAATTACACATTTTGTTTAGTATAAAATACGTTGTTTATGTATTTAGATGCGTATTTCAACGCTTGAGTCGTAATGCATCATTGTTTGTGCTTGGGTTTCAACACAATATTACGTAAAAAGGTCTATCGAGGATTATGTTAATGTAGTCTCGACAAAAAAACCCATGTCACTCAAAGTGACAGAGGCTACTCTTTATCCTTAATGGATGAGGTTTCTTGGGCCGAGTAAATAGCCATGGGAATCTCGGGGATTGGCATAGAATAAAGAATTTGTTTTGATTTTTCAACCATCATCAGGAACCTTACGCTGAGATAGAAGAGCTCGTGGCTGAACCAAATGTGATAGGAGAGGCAAAAGCTCACAGACCCCGTTGGCTTGGTTACGTGGAGAGAATGGGAGAAGATCGAGATGCGAAGAGAGCCTATCTGGGTCGACCAAAAGGATTTCGTGCCTTTCGTGTCTTCTATAGAAGACAAATATTGAATGGACATTAGTACAAAGTTATAAAGTCATGGCGCTGAGGGCACGAAATCGTTTGTCTTCTATAGAAGACACCTATAACACACCTATAGGTGCCATTGGCGGTGAAAATGTAAAAGAGATTTTCGGGGAAATTGAGAAATGTATTCTATAAACATCCATAGTTCACTGCTGTTAGCTACAATATTTCATAATGTAAGTACATATAATAAATAATAAAAATAAATAAATAGTTTTGTGAAATTTTTACACAGCACCATCTAGTCCCAAACTAAGCCAAGCTTGTGCTATGGGTACTAGACAATGGATATCATACTTACATACTTTTTTTTGTAAATACATACTTACAATACATAAGAAACACCCAGCCCAACACAAACACTTATGTTCATTACAAAAATATTTGTGTCCTGTGGGAATCGAACCCACGACCTCGTGATCAGCAGTCTGACACTCGAACCACTAGACCACAGACGTCGTCATATGTTTACTAACCTGGCTTAGGATAGTAACTTTATATGAGTACATTTGTGCTTGAAATGATCAGTTTTTTCTATTATTACCTGCAAATATGGATGAATAAAAAAGGCGGATGGAATCTCGCTAAGCAATAAGTGAAGCACCCATAGTAAGTCGGCTTGCCTAAAAGTACGGACTGACACGCACACATTCACAACTGTAGTAAGAAAAACAGCCGCGATTACCCACTGTGGTAATATGTACTACGTACTAGAGTAGACATTACGAACAAAAAATATCGCGCAACTTGCTGGCCGCGGGGCACGCGTGGCGCGACCGTGGCTAAGTGAGTGAGAGTGCAGGAGCTCTAAAACGTGTTACAAACATTCGTTGTCTTCTCTAGTACGTAATACATATTACCTCAGTGCGACTACCCAACAAATCTCGTGTGACGGTAGTCGTCGTAATGTCACAAATAAAATAACAACAAGCCATCGGGTGTGCTAAAATTCTGTCGAAATTGTAGTGGTTTAGGAAAAAATCAAGTGCTTCAATCTTTTCTTAGCAAGATTCCGTCCACCTTTTCTTTTCGTCCGTGCCGCAATATTTTCATCCTAAAAGATTATCAAAAAAACTCGATTGCACTTAATCCAGCCAATCGAACCCTAACCTCAAGAGGTTACAAAAATGATTAAATAACAACATCCAACATTTTCAAGATCTCAAAGCTAGAACCCTCTCGAAACGCAATTTTCCGGGACAAAGCTTGTGAATCCCTTTTTTCTAGTAAAAACACGCTTTTTCCACTAACTTTATTCTTTTTTTATGGGTAATGGTTTTAGTATTTTCTGTTTATCGTGTGTTGGGCTACAAAGCGCGGGGCTAGATTGACGGGACAATGGAAGGTGTTCACACACGGGACAAAACAAGCGTGTTAGGTACGCTTTGTGGTTCATGAAGGCTTTTCTAAGTGCCTTAGTTTCTGTGGTGTAAATAAACGAAGAGATTGATCCTTGGTTGATCGTGCTAACTCGTTAGTGGGTAGACAATTCTAGTATTGATTGATTTCAAACCCGCTTGAATTTCGTGGTAACTACAGACCGTCAACTATACAGCCCAATACACGCCTATTAATGAGTATAATACTAACAATAAATTTTGTCAACTGGCTAAGGTACGAGTAAGCGGGTACCTGCAATCCGATTGGTCCTACCGACGCGGCTATTGGCTATTCACTAACTTCTTTTTCTTTGAAAGAAAAAATCTGTAACGAGATTATCTAGAAAAGAACCAGAGTGATCGACATAGCTTGTAGGATCAGTAAGCTGAAGTGGCAGTGAGCTGGTCATATCTATCGAAGGTCCGATGGCTGATGGCCGATGGAGCAGACGAGTCTTTGAGTGCCGCAAATCGGCTAACGCAGCGTTGGGCGCCCCCCAGCCAGGTAGATGACGATGACCTGAAGAAGGTGCTGGGAGGGACTTGGTGCGGAAGACAGAGGACCGAGTGTTGTGGCGCAACTTGAGAGAGGCCTATGTCCAGCAGTGGGCTGCGATAATCTGAGTTGATGAGTAACTAACTGTCTTCAAATATATTCGTAAACGAGGCCAGTAAAAGGCCAGTTAATATACTGACTCACTAGACTGATTCACGAACTGGCCCTGTATCTGGCGCGCATAATTGAAGGCACGCCAGTTGAATGGTCAACTGATTTGAATGTGCCACTTTCAGCCATCCTGTCACATTGCGGTATAATTTACATACTTATTTCAGAACTTTGAATGTAGTTTTCCGCAATTTGCTATTAATTCATAACCAGTAGTAGAACTCCTTTGTGAAACAGCTCTTCCGGGGAAGTACTACCACCGTGCCTACTTCTGACGCCAAACAGTAATGCTTGCATTGCTTGTTTCGGTGCGAAGGCTACAGGTGCCGGTGAAATTAAAATCACGTGAGACTTTCCATCTCAATGTCTCAGTTTTGCGAACCGACTTGCAATAACATTTAGGCAACAACTTAGGTGGTATTCCAGTTGTTATGGGCAAAGGTAACCGCCTGTACTACAAAAAGAGCCAAGGTGGCGAAGTACATTTTGTCATGTGCATGTCTGCTATTGTAAGCAGCCATATACTGCCCTCCAAGGCACAAGACGTTTGCCTTGCAAGGTCTTTATGGAAATATTTCCCCACAACGACCTAGCGTTTGCTACAACGGTGTCAGATAATAGTATAAGTAGCTGTGGACCTTACTAATTCCTACAAAAAGAGCCAAGGTGGCGATAGGATATACACTGCGGTTGTCAACCACATTTCTGTAATGACTACGGGTAATTTAGCCCAAAGTTTTCACCTTGCAGTCTTGCATTGGCCTTGCGAAAATGCATGACCGCAAGACCAAGACTGCTGGGCACGGACCTCTTCTCAGAATGATAAGAATCTTCTCGAATCTCGGATTCAGTCGTAATAGTTCAAATCCGAAAAAAAATGTGTCAGTACTTAGATTGTTTACAACACTTTTAAAAGTCAATGAAAAATGTAAGTACCTATTATATATTTATTAATATAGGTGTTACTTCTTACAAATGTGTCTTAATACTAATCTTAGAACTATTTTTAGCTTAAGACGCCATTTTCAAATCTCGCCAACTTGGTACTTATAAGGATATAGGAAGTCAGACTCGAAAAATTCACAAAAGCGTCTGTAGGGGACTTTTTTCGATTTCAACATTTAAACTCCTCCTTTTAGCTAAATGTTGACTAAGAAATTCAGTTACTGGAACGTGTTTTGCAGCTCTTTTATAGGTACTCTAAAAAGTTTTTGTAACGAAAAAAGTATTGCAGAATTTTTCCCTTTTTTATAGGGTTTGATTTACGTTAAAAGAAATGATTGCGTATTTCCCAATGATCGTGAGTTTATTTTTTATGTTTTCTTAGTATTGTAATAATGCGCTGTTGAAATAATCACAATACTCTTGCGATTTCTGCTATTAGAGAATCTTAAATGGTACCAATGGTAATTTTTAATGGACCTCTCTCTTTCGTAGAACCACATATAATATAATACTACTACCGGACCCGGGAGACGTCGTCCTGCCAGGAAAAGCAGCGCCACATATCATTAAAATCGTCCTTGCTATTTAGGAGAAGATAAGTGACATACCGACAGCAGCGTCACCTACGGGTCCATTTGTCCAACAAACCATCCAGGAACCCATTGAAATATACACTCAAAATTTCATCCAAATCGGTCTAGCCCTTTAGGAGGAGTTAGGTGACAAACACACGTACAGAAGAATTATATATATTAAGATACTGTAGTACGCATAAAATTGGTGAAAAAACCATTGTAAGCGGAACTAAATATAAGTTTAAAGAACTTATTTTGGTACAACAGAAGTGTTACTTGTGCTCGCAATCTGAAGACTCGAAAACGTTCTAATTAATACGTTTTTTTAATTCTTTGTCAAGTAAGGCCCCATCTATTTTTCACGTCTTCCTTGTCCATCCAAAGGTTGTCTGGAAGATATCGCTATTAGCGATAAGACCGCCAATGTGCCCTTATTTTACATGTTAGTACTAAGTTTAATAATGTTATTGGTGTACAATAAAGAATATTCTATCTATCTATCTATCTAAGGCGTCGAGCGTGACCAGTGATAAAAAAAAACTAACTTGAAGTAACCAACTTACTTACTTTGTGCTAGTTTATGTGTATTGTGCTGTCACTGCGTACGGAACATATTTTTCGTTTGTTTTGTTGGGTTATGACATATCTATACTTTTAAATATCATTGGGTATGTAAGTTTCATACAACACAGGCTCAGCTTGTACTGATTTTGCTACCATCACTATGCGCTACTTGACTGTACCTTGTGCTAGAAAATAGAAGAAACAAAAAAAAACATTTTAATTTTCACAATGTAATCGTGTTCAGTAGCAACAGACTGTCATGGTACGGACATGTGATGAGGAGGAATGAAGAGCATGTTACGAGGAAAGTTTTAAGTGTGAATGTTGATGGCTATAAGAAAAGAGGCAGACTGAAGAAAACATGGATGGATTGTGTGAAAGATGATATGAATAGAAAGAAAGTGAACACGGAGATGACGGCTGATAGAGATGTATGAAAAAAAAAACACAGCTGTTGCTGTTGCGCCGACCCCAAATAAATTGGGATAAGGGCAGGAGGATGATGAATCGTGTTCAATAGTGTGATCATCAGATAAAGTACCTAGTACTACCATGTGATAGTAACAAAAGTGTTTGACATTGATGTTGATACTCTTGTTCACAAGATATCCCTAAGAAGTATCCCTCTCTTTTACTAATATAATAGTAGATAAGTAAGTGTAAGTGTAAGTGTAGTGTAAGTGTGTGTGTGTGTGTGTGTGTGTAGTAAGTGTAGTAAGTAGTTGGTAAGGGATAGCAACAATTTTAGTGCTGTCACATTAGTTTACGTGTGACACTTCTTCGTAGTTTTAGTAGGCAAGTTCCGAGATCACGGCTATTAAACTTGTATGGAAATATAAATTCTGGCATATTTGACAGACTAAAATTGTTGCCATCCATTTCTTGTATCTACTATTAGTAAACAAGAGCGATATTTAAAAAGATTTCGTAGCACGATGCCTACTGTTGCGATACTTTCAAGTAATCGGTAGCACAATGCCAACATTTTTGAACCACCGTACATTAGATCGCACGATGCCTTATTTTTATTTTTATTCGTAGTTACATCGCAGTCTTTGCCAACTTCATGAGAAATTAAAATAGGTTTAGATCGTGAACAAGAGAATCGACACCAATATCAACTTTTACCAGCCAACTAAATTAAACGAGTTGTTACATCTACATACATACGTAAGTCATCGTTTTACACACACAGACAACACACGATTCTTTCTGTAACATACGTACATAATATAAGTTGGGTAAAACTAATTTCAGCGGGAAGCGATACGGAAGTTTTCTGCTATAATCCATCAAATGTGGCCACTCCATCCAGCGATGTTAAGACTGTCGTACACTGGACTTGATAGTGGTAGTTTATTTGATTTTTATATAATAACTATCGTGAGTTAAATTCATAATTATTTATATAAACGATTTCACTCACACCCAATGGCATAACGTGAGTGAAACCGTTTATACAACGTGTTATTGAAATAACTTAAAACCTTTTAAGGGGTCATTCTACTCTTCAGTATGAACAACTTTTACTGACCAACGGTGAAATTGCGAAAAATAAAATCATCTGTTCCCTACATTTGTCGATTTATGTGAACAGCAGTTTTTTTAAAGGTTTTCAGTTATTTCAATAACTCGTTGTATAAATGATTATTTGATTTTTGTAGTTTTTTATATTGACTGGTCTTCTTTTCTTGACACTACACGACCTGATACCATGATTAAAAACACAAGAATGACTTTTCAGAAAGTTGGTAAGCGGGACTCAGTACAGCTAAAACAAACTCACAATAGATTTTTTTTAAGTGAATTGTATAGCTTTGTTGTGCGCTCGGCCACCGGTGAGTTAACCAAGCCAAAACGTGAACTCAGCGTAACCGTTAAATTCCTCCTCCATTAGCGCGCTGCTACACTACTGTCTGAAACCATTGACTTATACATTTCAATGTCTCGAACACACACACAGCTCGACGCGCACATGTTCGATCTGCGTTGGCTTAGAAGCTTCGCTTCTGCCGTCGTCCACCGACGACGACGCCAACGCCACCCATTTTTTTGTAAAACGTTGCCCCACACTAGGATCCACACAATTTTTTTAAATATTTTTAATGATTTAGATTTTTGTTACTTTTGGTGGTTGTGTGCGTCACTGTCAAGACGCAAATAAATACTTTTTCTTTTATTATTTTTGAAGCAAAGCTTCTACAACGTGTTATTGAAATAACTGAAACCTCTTAAGGGGTCATTGTACTCATCAGTATGAACAACTTTTACTATTGGACCAACCCTGATATAGCAACTGCGTGCTCGGCCGCCGTGCCGCGCCGGCGCCGGGGAGTAAGTCAAGAAAAAACGTGACCGCACGCGAGTTCTATCCGCGCTTCCGTAGTAGAGGTGTAGCTTTTCTTCACATTATTAGAAGTAGGTACGGTCTCGAATTGCTAACGCTTCTGAATTCGATCTCTGATTCTCTAAATTAGAGAAAAGGCTTTTTAATACTTGAGTTGATTTTTTCACCAGAATAAGACTAACGAAAGGTCATCATTAATTAATTATTTTGATGCTCATTTCTCAAGTTATAAGTGCTCTTTTCTCAAGTGTGTTTGATGGAGTAAAAGAAAATACCCATTAGATACTTTTCCGAGCTTTAGTTAATCCAACCATGATGTTAGGTTGATCAATAGTTGGGGATTACCGGCCCACATCCCGGTATATTATTATCCCTCCCGGAAAATCACCGAATTTTCTGATCCTTGGCTTTTTATGTTATTATTTCATCAATGTTTCTCTCATTAATCTTAATACCAGACATAACACTCGAAAGCCGAATACATTTTCACTCCAGGTGTTCAAAAATAACACCTCCTATTACAATCCTATCATTAGAATGTGTCGACTTTATAACGAAGTATCGCGTGACAATAATAAGATTGATATCTTCGATTCCCGTGCCGCGGTCTTCAGAAAATGTTGCTGCCCTATTTGTCTAACTGGCAGCAGCATCTCTGTTACTAGCTAAAGTTGCTTAAGTTTTGCTGCGTGATTGCTGTCTGATACATTTTCTGAATGTATCGGAAAGTAGTCATGCTCATTTTTGTTTTTATAAAGTTTGTTCCATAACACTCATAATTAATTATTTGCATTGAAATTCTGTATATATTTTTTTTATATTGAAGTTCTGTAGTCTGTGTGTTGAACTTGATACATTTCATTTTTTTTTTCCTGAATAATAGCGTTGTACTTATATCATGCTGTGCGATTAGGTTAGGGTATCAATCTGTACAACACCTATTATTTTATGACCACCTATACCATGTGATTGTTACTTGTTGTAATTGCCTTATGAAATAAATAAATAAATAAATGTAAAACTTTATGAAGATATTATTATATGTACCAGAGATTAATTGTACAGTCAACCTCACGTCAGTGGTAATACTCAAGTTCCGAAAACTGCCCTTACCGCTTACGAAATAAAGACGATGTAAGGTCAAACTGTTACCATTGACGTGCGGTCGGCTATACCAGTTTTTTTATGCTAGGAACTGAAATTTATGTAAAATATTATAATTTCAGTTACAGTTAGTTAAAAGCTTTTCAACACCTCTGGATCTCAGACCAAAAGAATAAGATAGACGGAGCGCGTAGAACTAGTAACTGAAGCCAGAAGAAGGAATACTAAATAGCAAAGGAGTCTCTACTATTCCACCCACAGTGTTCGCGAGCCGCGTTTAGGAGCGTCGATCTTATTCTGAGGGTGGTTTCAAACCGGCGAGGCGAGGATTGGATGGGATGGGCGTGAATTGAAATCTCGTTGACCCTTTCATACCGAAAGATGTACATCGCGAGCATGGGCCGTCTCGTGCCGACTAGGCGCACGCGCCGGCTCGCGTTGAACCGTTTTGCAATGTAATAAATACTCTATTCATGCAGCAATAAAGTTTAATGTTGTACCAACAAATATTTTAATTCTTGCCTCGCACATCCTCGCCTATCCAGACCTTTCACACCAAAGATGGGCGTGACGTGAAATGAAATTTTGCTATACAAATTTCAATACTCGCTCGGCCCATCCACGCCACTCCTCGCCGGTGTGAAACCACCTTTATGGTCTGAGAATTAGACGCACACTCCCGATCGCGGCTCGCGAACATTGTGGGCGAAATATAGATACTTCTTTGCCATTGAATTCCTTTTTTTGGCTTCAGTCAGTAGTTCTACGCGCTTCGTCTATCTTATTATTTTGGTCTGAGCCACAGAAATAGATAGAATGGCCAAGTGGGCAGGGCGCGCGTGCCACCACTCTGCACCATAGTGCAGTGCATTTCAAAGCCTTTCTCAGTACGCCTTATGACTTGTTTCTGTAAATACTGTAATAAATCCCGCAAAACTGCCTTATTGTGCTGTTTCTAACTGCAGAAACAAAAGCTACAAAGTACATTATTAGATCAAAGTTAATTTAAAAAAATTAATGACGTCAATATGGGAGGCGTAATTTTTTCGAAAAGTTGCCACAAATGAATCGCAAGTAAAATTGTGATTACCATTCTGTGGTCTGAGCTCTGAGTATTTATAATACTAGTGAATGACGCCATAAAATAATTTTAGCACGTACAGTGAACCCCATATCGATGGTAGCAAGGCCACTATACGCAGAGACTGTCTTGTATAAAACTTACATACTAAGACCAGTTTTACTTATAATGGTTTTATAACCACTGATAATTATGTGGTAGACACTGTTTACTGCTGAACATGTAAATAATGCCATCTTCGTATCAGTGCTACAACAAACTTTTTGTCAGACTTGCAAAGCTCAAAACTTTGCAACATCTACGGCGTTATCAGTAGCTGCGCAGAGGTCGCTCAAGGTGCAGGTGTTGGGCCAAAGAACATGATAAGAGATGGGGAATAGACATACCCACACTCACATCCTGCCGCTGTTTTGTAATAATGCTGTAATCACGACACATAACGGACGAAATGTTTTTATAACATTACTACATTTATTCCATGAGTATCTATTTATTTTTTAATATCATTGTTCGCCCACAACAAACTTCTGAACACTAATTAGTACGTACCAAATATTGTAAAGTAAAACTCGAAATTTATTACCATACAAAAAAGTAATCTATCTTCATTATTAATTTTATTAAAATTGATGCTTTTTTGACAGGTAGCTTGCTGACCCTTGCTGTTTGGGGAATCCCATTTACTTTTTAGATCTTTTAATTTATTTTACTTTAATATGATACACACACACACAC
Source organism: Asteroscopus sphinx (assembly GCA_949699075.1). NCBI lineage: Eukaryota > Metazoa > Arthropoda > Insecta > Lepidoptera > Noctuidae > Asteroscopus > Asteroscopus sphinx. The sequence continues at coordinate 19,602,909 of OX453017.1, forward strand.
ACCAGAGAGTGCTCCATACAGTTATCGATGGTGTGTGTAGTCCATCAACCCGCACTAGGCCAGCGTGGGACAGTAATGGGCTGATTATGTTATGTTATGATCGTAATAATTTTTAGGATATGAATTAATTTGAGAAATAAATGTTGATATAGAAGTAATTGTTCTTAATTTAATCCTACATAATACTTTATACAATATAGCGGCCCGTCCCGGCTTCGCACTGGTGGACATGAAAATATAGCCTATGTTATACTCAGGGTGAATGTAGCTTTCTAATAGTGAATTTATTTTTGCTTTTTGAGTTTATTCATTACAAACATACACACAAAAGTACAAATCTTTCCTCTTTATAATATTAGTGTAGATGTAGATTATAGTAATATAGTATAGATACATACATACATATATAGTATAGATGTATACATCTTACAACTAAATTACTACCTAGATCAACGGGATCCATTTTAAAAACTAATGTACCTATCTAGGGAGCTATAGCACAGAATATCTAATAGTACTAACGGCTATAGGGTCTAATTCTTAATAACAGGCTTGAAACCTGAGTGCCATTTACCTCACACTGTTCTCTCTGTGTTCGCATCTTGCAACTCTATCCAGACATTGATTAGTTTGGTCGACCGACAATGTCCGATGAAATTCACTTCGCTATCCTACTACGAGGATGTAGTTACGAAAATGGTTTTGATCTTTCGTAACTATTAGGTAGGGATTGATTTAGATGGCGTCATCGTAAACTATCGCTCTCTAGATTATATATATTAAGATAGGGATAGCAACAATTTGAGAACTGTCAAATTAGTTTACGTGTTACACTTCTTTGTAATTTTGGTCGGCTCGTTCCGAGATCATGAATAAACTTGTATGGAAATTTTAATTCCAACTAATTTGACAGCACTAAAATTGTTGCCATCCTTTTCTTGTATCTGCTATTACTAAAAGAAAGCAATAGCTTATAATAAGTTAAGTTTGTGAACAAGAAAATCAACACCATTGTAATTTTAGTGCTTTCAAATTAGTTTACGTGTTACATTTCTTTGTATTTGAGTCGGCATGTTCCAAGATCATGAATAAACTTGTATGTAAATTATAATTCCTACTAATTCGAAAGCACTAAAATTGTTGCCATCCCTATCTTGTACCTGCGCGGCACTTCGCACTGCTTGGTTTCAGAGCGGCAGTTATTTTACGCGTACAGTACTCGTATAAATATATAATCTATGCTCGTATCTTCGGTTATTTCTTTATTCTATTTTTTCCTGCCTGTCGTCCGATATCAATACCTATAGGTACAAAAAATAAAATATAAAAAAAAACTATACAAAAACTCAAAGGTACTTAAGTTTTATACCTCTTCTAAGAACTCTGTCGATATTTTTATTTCTTAAGCAACCTATAACAATTCAAGCGTCGCGCGACGTATTCAAGTTACTGAAACGTAACGCGATCCCCACGATGCCCCATTTAAATTCTACCTCCATACAAGAGTTATTGAATAGGCCTATTGAATAAGCCAGATTTTTAGAATAATAAAGGCAAAGATGTTGTCGTTTTTCGTCCCACTTTGCACCCTCAGAAAGAAAGGCATAAGACGAAAATGTGAAGTAAACGAAAGGAAAGTAAAAGAACCGTAGTGAAAAGTAAAATTATTTTCAAGAATTATTTAAATTAATGTTGCCTACCTATTAACATGTAGGTACTCTATTAGTCTGTTATTTTCTAATTTCAAAAATCAAATCATTTATACAATCAAGGTACCTGGGACATGCTGAGCTGGACACCCATTTCGTACAACACTGAGACACATCACACTTTTTATTGTCTTTTTACTTGTATGCCCGGTGTTTTGTTTTTGTACTAAATAAACGTTTTATCTATCTATCTATCCATCTATCTAATCATCCATACCACGTGATAACATTTTCCTTGTTTAAAATCGCTTAGATTAAAGATAAAAAATTCGAAAAAAAAAAAAAGATATTTAATTATATTGACCTACTTTCCAATTATTATAATAACTAAAATCTTGGGTTACTTTACTTATGCCTTTTTTTAGAGTACGACATATTATATGAAAACGTGTAGGTAATAAATTACGGCTCAGTTGTTCTAACCCTCTGTCGCCGGGTTTTACCGCTACACATTTTTTACCGCATAGCATGAAAAGAGACGGGGCGACGACGACGCGGGGATGCGACGCGGCGAGGCTGAGACGCGGTCGCTACGGGGCCGGCGCCGATCCATGAATCGCCAGAAACTTTAATAAATTACGTTGCAATACACATAATTGACTTGAATTTTGGCGCACCCTGGGCACTGGGCAGTCAGCCCCGCAACCAACCTGCTGACTGGCTAATGTTTTCCCCATGGCATGAGCTTATTATCATTATGTAGCTCATGTCGACACTATAGAAGAAGAAGACTTGAATTTTGTATTGTCTTTCTGATATGGTTAAGTTATGAAAAACATTTTACAATAAGTTTAATGGTGTAGGTAAACTAGGGTCTTCATTCCTATTAATACATTGAAAATTTAAAAATAACATTGTCATATTACTATTTAAAATCTTCTTTTTCTGTAAAGCGTTTTTAGAGTTCCGTAGTCCTAAAAGGAACCCTTATAGTTTCGTCATGTCCGTCCGTCTGTCCGTCTGTCCGTCTGTCCTAATCCTTTACCGCTTAATAACTTCTACAGTTATAAACATAAGTAAATAAAATTTTGATAAAAAATGGAATAGATATAGATCTCAATTTTAAAAGAATAAAAAAATCTTGATTACGTATTTTAGGGGTGGCGCCCATACATGTGAAATGGGGATGAAAATATTTTTTTCGCTGCACCCCCTCGTGTGGGGTATCGTTGAATAGGTCTACTAAAATGAAGGTAATGTTTCATACATAACTTTTTTATCAGGTATACCATCTGCGAAATACAGTTCACCAAAGTGGCTTGCAATGTGTCCCCCCCCCCTGCCATTTCTAAACTATGCAACGTAGAAAGTTATAGTCTTCAACATTGATAGACCTTTATAAAAACTCTCTTTTAAAATTATTTCGAGTATAATGTGATTAGAAATTTTTGAGTTATAGTGAGAAAACTAAAAAATTCTTAAGACGTCCTAGTTCATAAGTCATTGACCTTAGAGAAAAATGATCATAGCAAATAATGCTCCTTTAGTTACTTTCTATTTAAAAAAATCACAAAAAGAAACACACTTCTTAAATTTAGCTTCATAAATTCAGCGCTAGGTGGTGCTGTTTGCAAAAACTAAAATAGCAATGATTAATATTCGATTTGATTCGTTTGTAATTAGACCTACTTAAGGAACCCTATAATACTGAGCATGGCCCGACATGCTCCTAGCCGGTTTTTTAATTCATTAAATTATATTTTTATATTGTCTAAATTAAAATAAATAATGGAATCAGGCGTTACTTTGCGGAAATTCATGTCATGCAAAATATGAAGCTAAAATATTTAGTGTTAATTCCGCCAAAACACTAGGTCGTTAAACTTGAATGCAACATGCAGCATCGCCCTCCCGCCCCAAATATATGCACGTGCAGAAGGTAAGATTAATGTATTATACAATATGCAAACCAAACCGATACTCGACACGTGCTTCGCCCCTCCGCACGGAGCATCCTGAGGAGATGTTGACTCGTCGACCGCTCGGACACGAAATAAAACAACTAAAAAAAAAGGTTAAAAAGGTTATGTATGTAGTGTGATGTTTTAATAATTATTTGCAGGCGAATATTGCTATAATCATAACGCTCAGCGTATCGATTTGTATGGAATTGGATGGGTGTGCATTAAAAGAGCTTCCACGAGTGATGATATTTAATTGATCGTCCAGTGCACCCTGGGCAGTCAGCCCCGCTACCAACCTGCTGACTGGCTAATCTTTCACACCACCTAAGCTATTATCATTATATACCTCGTATCAACAAGATAGAAGAAGGAGAAGCGTATGGATTGGTGATTTGGTGGTTTACGATCCCAGTTAATGCTAATAGTAATGCTTAGCTTATGCTTAGGCTTAGTGGCTAGGCATAGGCTAAGACGCAGGCGATGCAGCACAGCGCAGTACAGAATTCGCAGGACATGTCAGTTGACACCAAAGACATTTCTATACTGACATAATACCTTTATGATTGACACCAAAGACATTTCTATACTGACCAGTGGGGTAATTGTGTAATGCATTCACATTGACATCAGCTTTCATTTTGAAATTACAGCAATATTCATTGCGTGGTACGTAGTTGTCAATATGACGGATTGTCAAAACACACAGAGCAATGAACATTGAAATCCGAATGAATGCGATCGCGAGTGAGTTACGCAATTAGGCAGCAGTATAATACCTTTATGGTTGGCACAGACTCGCAGTCATATGACACACATGACATTTGTCTGCTTTTCACGTGCATTCATCGCAGTTTACGATACGTAAAAAAATCTGCTCTGCCCTGCGCTGCGCTGCTGGGAACTGCGCCGCCTGCATCCCAGCATCAACATCAACTCAACCTATCGCAGTCCACTGCTGGACATAGGCCTCTCCCAAATTGCGCCACAACATTCGGTTCTCTGCCTTCCGCATCCAGTCCCCCCCAGCCACGTTCTTTAGGTCGTCGGTCCACCTGGCAGGGGGGCGCCCTACGCTGCGTTTGCCGATCGCGGTCTCCACTCAAGGACTCGTCTGCTCCAACGGCCATCGGTCCTTCGACAGACATGGCCAGCCCACTGCCACTTCAGCATCAGCATACGCTCAGCTTTATACGCGGAATTGTAAGTTAAGCTTAGTATGTAAGTTGCATACAAGTCAAACTCTGCTTATACTGGATTTGTTACCATCGCTGTATCGATATGTACATTCTAATGGCAAATATTTCAGTATTTCCACCACTTAACATAACATAACATAACATCACGCCTGTATTTCCCCGAAGGGGTAGGCAGAGGTGTATAGTACACACACATTTCGCCAGTTATGTTATAGTCCCATGTAATAGGGGGCGAGCCTATTGCCACCAACCGGGCACAAATCCATACTCTGGGCTGCTACTGAGAATTTCCTAATGAAAAAACCCAATAACACTTTGCCCGACCCGGGAATTGAACCCAGGACCCCGCGCTCAGCAGTCGCGCTTGCGACCACTAGACCAACGAGGCAGACCACTTAAAGTAGGTTTATTCATAAAGTCTAAAATCATAGTCGTGTCAATTAGCTAAAACTGTTCAAATTTAAATTAGCAAGACGTAAAGAGTAACATTAGTCCTTTAGTAAGTAAGCCAAAGTTACGGCTTAATTATCCCCTCCTCTGGAAAGGCTGAATCGCTGAGGATTTCAATTATCTCAGGGCTTTTAATATTAAAGTAAAACGCAAGCGACCGCACCTACGACGTGGGGAAAAATGTACCCCTTAAAATTACGTAGCAAGCAAAGGGATAATGGCATTCTTGACCCTTAGATTTTACATTTGTATATATAAATGTACCTAAGGTCTTTATGGGTTACGGACCCTTATTAAGCATCAGATTGTCGGTCGAAACCAATGTAGTTTCTCTTTTTTCAATATTTTATGTAATATGTAAATCAATCTAAATTACTTAGGGCCTGTTTCACTACCTCCTGATAAGTAAACTTATCTGACAGATCATTTAATACAAATCATGTTCTTTTTTCAAATTTATCTAGCAGAGTTAGTGTATCAGGAGATCACAGAAAATCTAACTTGGATTTTCTGTGCAGGAGATGGTGAAAACAGGTCATTAACATCGTGAAAAATCAATCATGTTTGAAATCGCCAACAATTGAGCAAGCGTGGGGATCAATGCTCGATCTTCTCTGTTCCAGAAGAGGTATTTGCCCTGCAGTAACTAAGCAATTGAAGCTGGTATTATTAATAATAATATAAGCTCTTTGAAGCTGAGTAATGACTCGCGCCGATGTGTTGACATCTCGTTACGAATGTAATGTAATGAACCGTACGTTTACTCATTTGCGACGATTTAGCTGTTAGATGTAAGCAAATGATCCAGACGACGCTTAAAAAAACGTTTGCTGGGGTTATTAACCTGCAAATATTTATAAACACTGATATAGGTACTTCTACGGATGAATAAAAAAAGACGGACGAAATCTCGCTAAGAAAAGATTGAACACTTAATTTTTTCCTAAATCCACTATAACTTCGACACCATTTTAACACACCAGACGGCATATTGTTACTTTATTTGTGACATTACGACAACGACTACCTTCACACGAGATTTGTTGCGTAATCGCGGCTGTTTGTCTTACTATGGGTGTGAATGTGTGCACGGGCTGGCCCGTACTTTTAAGCAAGCCGTCTTAATATTGGTGCTTCACTTATTGTTTGGCGTGATTCCGTCCACCTTTTTTTATTTATCCATGTGTACTTCACGATGTTATCACAGCCTAGCCACTCCAGTCGTCCAACGCAAGAGTTAAGTGTCCCATGACTCCCAAGCTGCCTTTAAAACTGTCAAATAATGTCTCGAGTTGCCTGTCAATTTTCGTTGAACCACTGTATGGAACAGATAATTACACTGTGATATTATCATGTGAAGGTCTGACAGCTGAACATGCCTCCTTTACTCTCATGTACGAGCAAACCCGTACAATAGTGTAAGTATTTAAGTTTTATGCTGACAGAGGAACCGAATTCAGTGTGACATGTTTACTTGTATAACCTTTTTAGTTAATTTACTTACTTACTTACGCTCTAGCCTAGCGACCCAGAGTCATGGCCTCCGAAACGAGAACATTCCACTTTTCGCGATCTTGCGCGATATCTCGCCAGTAGGTAGCTTGAAGCTCATTCAGATCAGCCTCCACAGCATCTCCCCAGCGATATCTGGGGTTGCACTCTTGGCTCCTCGATCCTCCCTCATGCGTTCGACGTGGCCGAGCCATCGCAGACGTTGTGCTTTGATCACGCCAATAATATTTGGCTCACCCATCAGCTCTTTCACCAGCGATTTCGGCATTCTTCCGGACTTTCAGCGAACCATGCTGTGTTTTTTTAAATTAACCTAGTACCAATAAATTCACCAAACGGTATCATCGTTTTGATCATTTCTCCCGGTTCGCGGTATTGATACATTCAAACTTACATAGTAAAATTTGGCAAACTTCGCGGAGTCTTCTCGTCACCTATATCGCAAAGTTTGAAGACGAAGGTTTTTAACCAGTGTGTCATGCCTGTCATGACTTACGGTGCCAAGACGTGGACACTGACAGTTGGGCTAGTCCACAAATTCAATGTCGCTCAGCGAGGTACGGAGTGAGCTATGCTTGAGTTTCTTTGAAGGATAAAATCCGTAACGAGATTATCCGAAGAAGAACCGGAGTGACCGACATAGCTTGTAGGATCAGTAAGCTGAAGTGGCAGTGGGCTGGCCTTGTCTGTCGAAGGATCGATGGCCGCTGGAGCAAACGAGTCCTTGAGTAGAGACCGCGAATCGGCAAACGCAGCGTAGGGCGCCCCCCCTGCCAGGTGGACTGACGACCTGCAGAATGTGGCTGGGGGGACTGGATGCGGAAGGCAAAGGACTGAGTGTTGTGGCGCAACTTGAGAGAGGCCTATGTCCAGCAGTGGACTGCGATAGGCTGAGTTGATGAGCCGGATACAGCAATGACCATTTTGTGATGAACGATCATAACGGATATCACCATAATAATTTTTGTTTGCAGACAGATTGGCAATCGCTACTTGCGACACCTAGAAGCCTCAATATTAGTTTACACAATACAAGTTTCACAATACAAATCTGTCAAGAAGGATGCTGTTTTAAGACACCGAAGATTAGTGAAGAGTTGGCCTATTCATGGCTTAGACCACACGGGACCAAGCAGCACAGTAATACTTACGTACCTACATAACTTAAACAGTTTGTTCTCTTCAAAATAAACATACTTGTACAATTCAAACACTAACACAATTAAATACGACCATTCCTTTTGAGACAAAGAGAACGAAGCTACCCGTACCAGCCGTACCGAGATTTACACCTTTCCTTGACCTCCAATCCAACAACAAAACTATTAATAAATCTACATAAATTACTTACGTTAATTCTTACGTCTTCTTTGTCCATCCAAAGGTTGTCTGGAAGATATCGCTTTTAGCGATAAGACCGCCCATGTACCCATAATTTGTACGTTGTTCCTGTTTACTACTATTTTCATGGTGTACAATAAAGTATATTCTATCTATCTATCTATCTACCCTGAAATTCTAAAAGTTAACATTTACATGTAGCTTTGAGTCAAATTATATACACGATTTGCATAATTTCCTGAGCCATTAGCCCCAAAATATGGCTTTGGAACGTGCACAATGCTGTTAAATCACGACGAACATTGAGTTTTAAGTTTTTCGTGCTCAAAAGTCCTGGATGAAAATTATGGGATCTGACGCCGGCTAGCTTGAATTTTTTCCTAGCTAATTGAATATCTTTTTACTTGCTACTCTTTGAGTCTTCCTTTTAAAAGACTTACAAGATCACTTTGAAAAGTGAACACAGTTCCTCCGTCCGTGTGTCGCTGCAGGGTGCCAACTGAAAATCAGCGCTGGACGTTTCAACGCCAGCACATGCTGAGTTGGTGACCCTTTTGGCATAGGCATACCCGACAGCAACTTCATGTTTTACTTATATATATTTTAGTACTTTATTTAATGTTATTTGTTGTGCTGTCACTGTCCTGTGCTAAATAAAATATTTATTTCTTTCTTTCTTTCTTTCTTTGAAGGAAAAGAGATTACGGAAGCTTCTTTATTAACTATGTTTGAAATATTGATTTAAACGGGAACGGGCTAACTTGGTAGTCTTTTAGTCTGTCATTATCATGATATATTTTTATCGAATTGTCGAATTGTCTGTGTGATTTGAATTATCATCATTTAAGCCAAAAGACATCCACTGCTGGACAAAGGCCTCCCCTAAAGGGGGATAATATGCCATAATCGTCACGCTTGGCAGGCGGGTTGGCGATCGCAGTTGATTGTTTAATACTCAGAGAACGCTGCTGCCCATCCTCTGGTGAATACCTTAGTCGCCTTTTACGACAACCATGAGAAAAGAGAGGGTGGTGTAATTCTCTACGTCCGGCACCACACGGAATACCACACGGTGATTTGTTTTTTCTCTGCTCATTACCATGATTCGTTTTGGTTATCGGGAATTCGGGACTGTTCTTATGTTAACTATGTGGCCTATAGCAATGCATGAGGTAGCACAGTTCATAAAACTGCTGAACAGAGCTTCCTATGCGATCTATCTTAGGCCCATTTGTATATTTTACTGGTGGTGTTGTGTTCACTACATTAATTCAGTATACAAGAAGATTCTAGATCTAGTAAAAACAGTTTTAATCTAATAATTTTCATTTATCAGATAAAATCATTAACATTTTTGTCACCCCTTATGAAATCAGGAACGCCTGCTAAAACATCCAAAAAAAATAATTTAATATTATATTTTATTCATATCATACTTTGTGGCAAGCTCTACAAACAGGAGTGCGTTTTAAAAATTCATGAATGAAATTATAAATATACGCTAATGGAATGGACGAATTTTGAATATAAACTCAATGGCTCTTATGAAATAATTCAGGCACCGTTTGTGTTGAGTCGTTTTCATTCTTCATTATATTTCTGTATTCATTTGAATTTTTCTGGTCTGATATTTATGATTTGAGCTTAATTTTCGTCGTGATCAGAGGCTACGATTGCTCGTTAGTTAAATTGAATTTAATTCTTTGTAGCTACCTACCTTTTTTGTTTGATCTTCACGGTCTTTTTTTGCGGAAATGGTATTTCAGAAGTTGTGATGTTTAAAAAACTTTAAAGATTAAAAGTAGTAAGGATTGAGACATATTTTTATATAATTCAGTCTTCATTGATGTGTAGGAAATATAGGAAGTAAATGCTAACCTAGTAGGTACACAAATACAAAGCTTATTGAGAGAAGCACGAAACGGGGGCGATTGCACTAAATTCGGCTCACCAAAATCAAGAAATAAATGAACCTACTATCATCAGGACCCTGAATAAAAAGAACAGCATAAATAAACCCAAGCATTAGGTGGGTTACCTACTACCCTCCATAGTTGCGTTTTTCCCTCCCAAACTTACAAGTTACGATAGTAGCGTATTTCCCATGAGATCCACGTCTATATTAAGAAATAAAGCCCACTTTTGGGACTCCACAGAATTGCTTTTCGTGATTCTCGAGAATTTCGGTGAAATAATGTAGGAATACTGTGACAGCGAACATGGGAAGTGAATATATATTGCATTGTTAGATCAAATGCTGTGATTCAAGTACCATTCGAAGAGCGAAATACAGATAACGGATAAAAGATCATTTGGTGACGCTCGATTAAAAAAGTCTATGAATCAATATAGTGGGTGAGATTTCTTGTTTTTATGATTTTCTAGTAAAAATTTATGTAAAAGGATGTATTTATATTATTATATATTCACACATTAATAAATATTTAAAAGTGATTTTAAGCAGCATTTATTTTAGAGATATAGAGAGTTTGTATCATAACCTAGGTAAACAAAAATATTACGTTTCTGTAATAAAATTTTCTTCGGTAAAATTGAAATTCTGCAAAGATAGTGAACACACATGATATAATAATGCAACAGCAACAGCAAGGCTTCGTTAATCCTAATAATAATATATGAGCTTCAGCATAAACTAGATCTATGTCACTATATGAGAAACCGTCGACTGTACGTATATCATCTCACAATCTTGCCGGGTCTTGACAAGGATAAGCTAACATAGTGTAATAACTTATTTGCTTGATAAATATTGAAACATATAGGGAGGTATGTTTAGGCGGTTTTAGAAATGATTTTAAATGGACTGTAGTTTTCTTGTTGTTCCCTAATACACACTTGCAAGCAGCCACAGGATTAGGTACAGCCGTTGGGAAGAGAGATGAGTCGACTGTACAATGGATGGGACTAACCTGCAGGTGTGAACAGCGCCGGGTAACACCGCTTCTTCTGGATGGCTGGAGCTGGTGTCTTTTTGTCTCAGCGCTATTTGCGATAATAAAACTGTACGCTAGGCCTTTAAAAGTATGATCAACTGTTTCACTCGCGTTACAATATCTGCGTGGGCGTCTCTCAAGGACACATATCGCGTGTCGTTTACTCAAGGACTAATGATGAACTAATTTGTCGCATGAGGCGCTGCGGCGTGCGCGCGTGTAGCAGGGGGATAGAAAAAGACAGGGATATAGGAAGATAGGAAGTACTGCATACAAGTGCTTGATATCAAACATCCCCCCGCCCATGAAGGAACCCTTCATGAATAAAAATCAAATATTGCGGAAACAACAAATTACAAAAAACTAACAAAATCGCGGTTTTAAAATTATAAGTGTGGGAAATTAAAGCAAATTTTGCGTTACAATGGATCGTATCATAAGTGCTGAATACAAAGGAACTGAATCCAAAAGAATAAAACTAAACTATAAACTAAATAATGTGTTATATTGTAAGTTATTGCATTGGCAGCGGACAAAGTTTAACGACGGGCCTTTTGTACGTTCCCGATTTGGTTTTCACTTCCGCTACACGGATAACATTGTCTTTACCAGGAAAAACCCTAATGACAACCCCGAGAGGTCAGTGCAATGGAGGAGCGTTTTCAATAAGAATGAGGACTATAGTTCCTACGCTAAGCGGGTTAGATGGAGTATTCCATTTTTCGCGAGATTGCAAGTTATGGAGATACTCATTTTTAAAGCGTTTTCAAAATGACTGAACTATAGAATCCATTAATAAATATCTACTTAACAAATTAGTGCGTTCTTCGTTTAAATTAGGTGCGGGAATATAATCTAATGGTGCGGTTGATAAAAAGTGCGAAGGAGTTAATGCGGTTGGTTCCGATGGATCGGAACTCAAACGTATAAAGGGCGGCTATTAAGTAAAGCTTCAACTTGATTGAGAACCGTCAACATTTCTTCATAGGTTAAAATTTGGTTACCGATAGTACGAAATAAAAGTGTCTTAACACTTTTTATGTTAGCCTCCCAAATGCCTCCAAAATGACTGGCATAAGGAGGGTTGAATTTCCAATAAATGCGGTTTTTTGCTAATTCAGAACTAAAGGACTGATAAAAACTATCGGATGAAATAAAATCACAAAGTTCGTCTAAATAGGCTTGAGAAGAAACAAAATTTTTACCATTGTCGCTGTATAAGTATTTACAGGGACCGCGTCTAGAAATAAATCTTTTAAAGGCGCCTAAAAATTTAGCGGAACTTAGATCTGAAGCAAGTTCTAAGTGAACAGCCTTTGTCACTAAGCAAACAAAAAGACATAAGTAAGCTTTCTGGCTTTTAACACCGCGCTTTCTATGCATCGTTATATATAACGGACCTGCGTAGTCTACGCCAGTGTGCAGAAATGCTTTAGTTTGTTCTAAACGACATTTAGGTAAATCTGACATAAGCGGGAATGTAGGCTTTGGATTTAAGCGGAAACAATAATTACATTTATGAATACGTTGTCTGACGATTCGTCGTGCGGAGAGTATCCAATATTTCTGTCTTAGGATTGATAATAAAAGTTGTGGACCAGCATGAAAATGTTGACGATGAAGCGAATCAATTAAGATATCAATTATATGTCCCTTTTTGGGTAATAAAGCGGGATGTTTATGAGAATAAGTTAGCGTGGATTTTTTTAATCGTCCCCCGACACGTAAAATAGTATCGGAATAAAACGGACATAGTTTGCGTAGGGAAGATGTGCAAAGTTTACCTTCCTTTAAATTAGTAATGTCACATATTACAAATAAGTGATGGAGGGGTCTCATCCCAATCTAGGTGGAGAAGCCACAACTCTTGAATAAATAATTTTGCGTAAAGAATGACAGGTCCAACTAAACCTAAAACATCGTAGAGACGAGCGGCACTGGATACAATTGCACGTTTAGTGCTTTTGATGGAGTGCGGTGAAGTACGAAAAACTAAATTATCATCTGACAGATGCCAGCGTAAGCCTAAAATCTTATGTGCTGTCTTCATCGAAAGAGATAAAGTCAGAGTGGCGGTGTGACAAGGGGATGGTTTCTAATAACTCAGTGGAATTACTAGTCCATTTAACTAAATCAAACCGACTAGCTTTAAAGAGATGGATCAGTTCGTCAGCTATCTTGACTGCTTCTTGCAAAGAAGAGGCAGAAGAAGCATCATCAATATAAATATCTCTTTCGACTACTGCAGCAGCGTGCGGGAAGCGTTCCCTTTCGTCACTAGCGAGTTGACGTAAGGTTTGTAACGCTAAGAAAAGAAGTGCGGAGACCGAATGCGACTCGGTTAAATTAGTTTTCAAGCGGTGCGGTAAATAAAAGTTAGATAAAATGCGTTGAAAAATACGGTGCGTGCGTTTAACATAAATACCTAAAAAGAAAGAGCGGAGACCGGATGTAACCCGGTTAAATTCGTAAATTTCAAGCGGTGCGTTACAAGTAAAACTATATAAAATGAATTGAAATTTACGGTGTGTGCGGTTAAACATAATACATAAATACATTTGCCTAACATCGGCAAAAAATATGCGGATAATAATTGCGTGCGGAAGTTCGAGTAAAAGAACAAAAAATATGCGATGCGGGTTGCGAAGATAAAATTGGAGCGTCACCCATGATGACATAACCTAAAGATGTCTCAAAAGCGGAAGGCATTTTATTTTTACCTATAATTTTATGCGACAATATTATTTTACAATAAGTACTAACTCCTAATAAAACATCTATTGGTCCGGGTTCACAAAAAGTATCATCTGCGAGCGGTAAGTTCTGAAGATAATCTAATGATGATACGTCGACGCGTGAGTCCGGTAATTGTGACGTAATACGATCCACAACCATCGGTTCGATGTTGTGTGCATTATTGTTATTGAAACGAGACGTAAATTGAAGCGATGTGATTCCGATGATTTTTTGTGTTATTTCACCGAAACCTTGAACCTCGGAAAATCGATTTTCCGTTTTAATAGGTGAAGAAAGTTTTTTACAACATGCCAAAGAAATATAATCACTCTGGGAACCGGGATCAATAAGACATCTCAAAAAATGCGTGCGGTTAGACGAATCTATAACTTTTATTTTTGCGGTACTTAATAATGTCGTGGTAGCATTGCGTTCAATACGGTCACATGATACATTACACACAGACACATTCTTTGCTATGTGCGAATCAGTTTGAACAATATCTGTAGGTGCGGAGTTTGAACCGACTGACTGCATCGATGGGGCATGATGCGAGTTACAAGCGGACGCGGAAGAACTAGCGGTTTTAGAATTATTATTATAAGATTGATTTTGCGGCGTTATTTTATCATTATTATTGTTCGTTTGAGTAGACGAATTAAAATGTAAGAGTGAATGATGCCTAGCGGCACATTGAGAACAATTACGTTGTGAGGTACATTTAAAAGTTTTGTGATTGGTACTCAAACAATTATGACAAAAATTACTGTTTTTAATGACGTTATATCTCTTACGAGGAGTCATATTCGCAAAAGATGCGCATAAATACATGTGATCATGTTTAGGTTTATTACAAAGTTTACAAAAATTAATTTCACTTGTACCACACCCATTGTCAGAAGGACTAGCGGTTCGCGGGTTCGATTCCGTTTTGCTAACGAACGTTTTCAATTTCTGCGAACAATTTTTATTATTGCGGTCGTTACGTAATTGGTTATCAGCGGGTTTATGAATTGAGCGTGAAGATACCTTAGATTGATCCTTAACAAATTCAATTAAGGTTCTGTATGACGGAATCTTATCTTTACAGTTGATAAGTTCAAATAGCTTAACTGTTTCGGAATCTAACTTTTGTACGGCAATATGAAAAATGATGTAATCGGCTAAATCAGTTAACTTTAATTGTTTTAGCGCTTCAACCGAGGCGTCGAACAAATTAATGAAATTTTCTAAATTAGAAGCGTTGTTGTTCGCGAGCGGTTTAAAATTAATAATCTGATTAAGGTACGAACTAGCTAATAATCGAGGGTCATCATATTTTTTTATAAGTGCGTCCCATATAACTGAATAATTTTCACTAGTTGGAAGTATTCCACTACAAATTGCAGAAGCCTTATCGGTTAATTTCCCAACTAAATAGTGTACTTTTTCATTGTTAGTTAAGTTGGGATTATCATGAATTAAACTTTTAAATTGTTGGTAAAAAAGGGGCCATTTGCGGTAATCACCATTGAAAGAAATTAACTCAATAGGAGGTAAGCGTGGTTTTTTAGGCGATAAATAAGATTGCGATTTGATATCTATATTTTTATTAACAGGCCCATACTGCATTAGAATTTGTTTGACAAAACAATACATTTCTTCGAAAGAAGTCCAGGGTTGATAGTTAATGGGCGCGTTAGGGTTGAATTTATAATTCATAGTGTTGTACGAATCTAAAATTTGTTCGAATTCTTTGCGGAGATCATCAATATTAGCGGTGGTAAATAAAAGAGAAGATAGACTATCTTCGTCACCCACAACCTTCTTAGCGGTTTCATAAATAGATTGCATACGGGCAAACATAGCGTCACGTTTAGATTGCAAAAGTAACAGCTGAACTCGTTCTTCACTGCTACCAGCCTCCAAGACAGGTGATTCTACGTTTTTACCTCTGGTCATGGTGATAAGAAGTTCCTATGCGCGTTGGAAAACAAAGAGAATCGAAGCGGTTATTAATATTATAGGTAGGTAGTAACGTAACTATCCTATGCGTATGTATAAAATGTAGTTAGGTACCTATTGCACTGAACCCCGACGCTGGAGTCAGATCGGTCTAAGTACCTATGCGGTATAGAAATTATAATAAGTAGGTATTTACCTATTTATGCGATGAGTTCATAAATACAAAATTAATGCAACGTGAAGTGAAAACGAAAGCGGATTATTTTATAAAAACGTGACTTTGAGGGTACTTAAGTACGTACGGACGGATGCGAGATCGATAGTAATTTGTACTGAATATGCGGAAAATTAAATAAACTAAATAGCTGCCAATGCGGGGTGCGATAAATATTAATAATTTGACAGACTATTCACCTATTGTAAACAGCACAAATAAGACACGGTTCTCGACAACCTCGTGTGAAAATGTGATCATAAAATGGCGGCCTTAGCGCCCGGAATTTTTCGAGATTACGAGTTTCCATTACGAAAAAGAATGCGGATTGAAATTAGATTACTATATTTGCGTTTATTAGATTGAAATTCGTACTCGAATGACTAAAAAATCCGGTACGAAGGACCAATGAAACATATAGGGAGGTATGTTTAGGCGGTTTTAGAAATGATTTTAAGTGGACTGTATATTTCTTCTTGTTGTTCCCTAATACACACTTGCAAGCAGCCACAGGATTAGGTACAGCCGTTGGGAAGAGAGATGAGTCGACTGTACAATGGATGGGACTAACCTGCAGGTGTGAACAGCGCCGGGTAACACCGCTTCTTCTGGATGGCTGGAGCTGGTGTCTTTTCGTCTCAGCGCTATTTGCGATAGTAAAACTGTACACTAGGCCTTTAAAAGTATGATCATTTAGTGTTTCACTCGCGTTACAATATCTGCGTGGGCGTCTCTCAAGGACACATATCGCGTGTCGTTTACTCAAGGACTAATGATGAACTAATTTGTCGCATGAGGCGCTGCGGCGTGCGCGCGTGTAGCAGGGGGATAGAAAAAGACAGGGATATAGGAAGATAGGAAGTACTGCATACAAGTGCTTGATATCAAACAAATATTAATCTTAAACTGAGATCGTGAATCTCATAATACATATTTAATACTAAATTTAATTTTTATTTTTAACATCAAATGTAATTTTACCCATATTTCGCAAATAAATTGATTTGATTTGATATGCTATATAATTAAATAGCATATACCAGGCCCCTCAGAAAGTATTGCGAAAAAAAGTTTTTATATATGGGAGACTGGCCAGTTATAATGTTTTTCGAAAATATGATTATTTATAAGTAAAAATAAGTAAGTTCCAATTTCAAAATTTCCCTCCACATTTTTTGCGAGTTAATTCAAAGTATTGTGTCTCACTGAAATATGGATCTGCGCCGGGAACATTTTAGAGCTATGATTTTATACGATTTCAAGTGTCGCCTGAAACCGGATGAATCGTACGATAGACTTCAAATGGCATTCATGGATGAAGGCCCTTCCAAGGCAACCGTGTATCGTTGGTATAACGAATTCAAGCGCGGTCGACCAACTTTGGGGGATGACGAAAGAAGCGGTCGCCCTTTGACGGCTGTTACCGAAGAAAACGTGCTAGCAGTGAAAAATTTAATCCAAGACAATAGGCGAATTACATATCAGGAGATTCAACACATATTGAAGATTGGATCGGGAAGCGTTCACGAGATTCTACATAGCCATCTTCGCGTGAGGAGGATAGTATCACGCTGGGTGCCGCACAACCTCACCGATGCTCAGAAGCAGGCCCGGGTGGAATGGTGCCGTGATATGCTTAACAAATTTGAAGCAGGCTCGTCTCGGCGTGTTTACGACATTGTTACAGGTGATGAGTCCTGGATTTATCAATACGACCCAGAAACCAAGCGCCAGTCGACTGTTTGGGTGTTTCAAAATGAGCCAACGCCTACCAAAGTGAAGCGATCTAGAAGCGGGGGTAAGATTTTGATCGCTAGCTTTTTTAATTTGACTGGCCACTTGGTATCAATTCCCTTACGGGATCAAAGAAGCATTAATGCCGAATGGTATACTACCAAATGTTTGCCAGAAGTTTTCTCTGTTATAAGCAACAAGCGACCAAACACAGGGCTCCGCGGGCTACTGCTCCACCACGACAATGCACCTGCGCACACCGCACTCAAAACGAGGGACTTCCTGGACAGCACGCCAGTCAAACTCCTGGGTCACCCTCCTTACAGCCCTGATCTAGCACCGTGTGACTTCTTTTTATTCCCAAAAATAAAAAATCAGCTCAAAGGGATACAATTTTCGTCGCCGGAAGATGCGCTGGCTGCGTTCGAGCAGGCTGTAAACGAGGTGTCTGCGGCGGACTGGAAAAAGTGTTTTGAAAACTGGTTTAGGCGCATGAATCTTTGTATAGAGGCTGGTGGAAAGTACTTTGAAAAGATTTGATAAAAATATATGTACGTATAGAACAATTTTTTTTAGTTTCGCAAAACTTTCTGAGTGTCCCACGTATATGTTATATAATTATTGTGACTTCATTCATCATCATTTCAGCCGAAAGACGTCCACTGCTGGACATAGGCCTCTCCCAAGCATCGCCGCAACGACCGGTCTTGCGCCTTTCGCATCCAGCGGATTCCCGCGACCTTCACCAGGTCGTCGGTCCACCTCCACCTTGTGGGGGGGATTGTGACTTATGAGTCTATAAATACTTATATACGATGTTGTAAAATACACATAATTTGGTTAAATTAAAATTCGAAGTAAAATTCCAATCTTTTGTATTAGGTATTTGATGTCAGATGTCTTCTTTCATTTACTTTATTTTTTCTTGTGTGCTGTGCATACCTACATGCACAGCAAATACTGAGCTGGATCCCTTGCCACACATTATGTTGTATACATGTTGTGTTCTCATGTTACCTTTGCATGTAATATGTATATTTTGTGTATGTGTGGCAAAATAACACAACATAACATAAACATAAAATCACGCCTGTATTTCCACGAAGGGGTAGGCAGAGGTGTATAGTACACCCACATTTCGCCAGTTTGTTGTATGTGTGGCAAAATAAATGGTTTAAATGCTACTTGTCTACAACACATGTCAAGCATAATAGAGATTTAAGTTGTAAAGAGGAAGATTTTATCAAGATTTCACTCAAGAAGTAAAGGTAATACTGTATTAATATACAAAACAAAAACAATAAAGCAAACGACGACGTAGTAAAATCCAGTCACGAAATATCTTTTGATCATAAACAAGAACAAATAGAACCTGAAATATTAAAGCCAACAAACAAAGCCGCAAAACCCTGTGAACACAGCAAAACATATGTAAAATACTAATTAAAATTAGTCAACTCGGTTTAGAGAGCACAAACGCAAAGCGAATCAAAAATAAAATCAACCGGCGCGCTGCCACTAAATCGTGGTCTCAAAACCGCAAAATACAGACCGAAATGGATGCAATTAACTTTTGCTCACAATATTATTCAGTTTATTGAGTTCTTCACAAAATCTATTAGGTAAACGTAAAACGTGGTAAAATCCATGGTATAAAATGTTTTGCCAGTGGGGTAATTGTGTAATGCATTCCCATTGACATTAGCTGTCATTTGGAAACTACAGCAATATTCATTGCGTGGTACGTAGTTGCCGATAAGACGGATTGTCAAAACACACGCAGCAATGAACATTGAAATCCTATTGATTGCGATCGCGAGTGAGTTACGAAATTCGGCGGCAGGTACTCTCTTCCCATGACAGCTAGGTCACGTGATTGACTCCGTACTACGTCATCGGCTGTGGAGCCAATAGCGGGCTGTTATCGTGACACTTATCAGTTTGATGTTCTGCCACTTTGTGTAAATAAATTACCCGAGCAAAATGCATTTTTTCATTTACTTGCTTCTTTATAGAATCACTTTTGAACTAGTAATTTTATACAGTTTCCTTTAATAAATAGTTAGATGAATAACACGAGATAACAAATAGGCTAGTTAGGAATTTATTTTATATAGCTGTGCCCGCGACCCCGTCCGCGTGGATGTCGGAAAATAACATCGTGTCGTAATTATGAACACAATATCTTCAAATATATACATATAAGCGCCTACACAGACGATTACACTATTTACCGACCATACTATATTTTGTTTTTACAACCAACCCGCTAAGGTGATGGAATTTCATGGAATTAGCCCTAAACTCCCTCATTCTGAGAAGACGCTCGAGCCCAGCAGTGGGAAGTAATTGGGCTGATTATGTTATTCTATAACACTAACCACATCTCTTCTTATGCTGAGAAGAGGCCCGTGTCCAGCAGTGGGACTGTAATGGGCTGGTAATGTTATGTTATTCTAGAATACTAATAATATCCAGTTCATTAACTCTTCTCATTTTGAGAAGAGGGCCATACCCAGTAGTGGGACAGTAATGGGTTGACTACGTTATGTTATTCTATATTTTCTAGTTTATTAACTCTTCTCGTTCCGAGAAGAGGTCCGTGTCCAGCAGTGGGGCAGTAGGTAATGAGCTGATTATGTTATGATAATCTATTACATTAACAATATCCAGTTCCTTAACTCTTCTCATTCCAAGAAGAGGGCCATGCCCAGCAGCGGGACAGTGATGGGCTATGTTATGTTATTCTATATTTTCTATAATACTAATAGAATCCAGTTGTATTTTTAGGAACCTGCAACCTGCAACCAACCAACAATCATGACCTCTACTTTGTATGCAACTTAATACATTAGAGGGGTCAAGCTGTATCACTGGATCTACTCAACCGATTCAGATAAAACATACCCTATATTTTAAGTTAGACTAATACCAATACAAACGCTAAGTTTCATTACGATCCGTTCAGCCGTTTTCACGTGATGAGGTAACAAACAGACAGACAGACAGACAGAAATTTTTTAAACGATTGATTCGTGTTCTATAGCTTATTTCTAGTCCCCCTAGCCGGTTTTCGCGAAAAAAAACTCAATGTACAGACTTTTCGACCTTTACAGTTTTATTATAGTATAGATAGATAGAAGATAGATATAGATTCATTATGAACAAAAATCTCCTTAAATATATTAAAGACATCAATCAATGGGAACACTGATCGTGGCGTAGCTTGGAGGCCATCGCGGGAAGAGAATACCTGGTGAAAAATCTTATTATACCATGGTAAAATCTAAAGAGGTTGTCCGTTAGTGGCGCCGCGATTTCCGGTCAAATTGTGTTTCAAAGTCAATCTCGATGGTAATCATGGCCCGAAGGCGTTGGCCGGGTACGGTGATTATTCCAAGTATTGCTAGCTTGGCTACCGTTTTGTCTAATAATTACTCTTGTGTACAGGCCTCGTCAGTTTCCGACTTGTCACATGTCGGTTCAGATTGTAGACTGGATTTTAAAGCAAACGAAAATTTGTCGTTTATTCGTATGAATTTTTATCTCTTTCTCACTCTCAGACATCTGAGTCTCCGCTCGTATTTGGTTCAGAGTATATATCGATGACAAACATACAAATATTTCCTCTTTATAATATTAATATAGAAGTATAGGTATTTGTGTGATAAACATAAGTGTTTGTGTTGGTCTGGGTGTTTTTTATATATTATAAGTATGTATTTACAACAAAAAAAAGTATTTACGTATTATAGCCATTTTCTAGTACCCAGAGCACAAGCTCTGCTTAGTTTGGGACTAGATGGTGCTGTGTAAAAATGTCCCAAAAATATAGAAAATATTGAAATTGAAATAGATGAATATAATTTATTTTATTAAAATTTAATTTAATAAAATAATAGTTTAATTTTTTTATTTTTTATTAAAAATTCATTTATTTGTAACTAATTCTTTAACAACAACAAAAAAAATCTATCCTGATAAATGCAATCTCTTTGAACTAATTAGGCAATTTAACGAAATTTAAATTGGGTATTAAAATACTTTTTTTCTTTTTTTTATTCTAAAATGGGATTGCGTTTGACCGCAATCCCACCTAATGTTAAGCGATTAGAGTATTAGAGTCCATTAATCAACAATAAGATGCATTTAAAAAGCCTCCACGGGTGACGATATTTAATTGATCGTCCGGCGCATCCTGGGCAGTCATCCGCGCTACCAACCTGCTGACTGGCTAATCTTTACACCACGACATGAGCTATTATGAACATGTAGGTCATGTCGACACGACAGAAGAAGATCTAATTATAATTTATTTGTTACCCTTAATTGTACCAATTCGATTCTGCATACAACGTTTTCTTGTTGGAGCAATAATTCATTGTTAGCTTTGATTCCTCTTGTTTGCGGGAATAGTTACAATGAACGTTGACGGGAATCTTCGTCTAGTCCTGCGGCTAAAATAGCTTGAATTGTTTGGGCTGCCACAAATCTATTACTTGCAATTCCTGTTAAATTATTATCATCTGATTTTACTTCAGTGTGATGTTTACTGACTGCCACATCAATTGGTCCATCTTTCTTTTCAGTAACCATTTTTAAGTTTTCTTTCGGTTTGATTTTTGGGGTGAGCTAATAGAGTAAGTTCACATTGTGTGTGTTCGTGTACAGTTTAGGAAGTAGGTGCCATAGATTTGGTTTGATTTAAGAAAAAACTGGCACCGACTTCCTAAACTGTTCCACACAAATTTTATTCTTTTATTCTTTTTCAAGTCGGTTTTAACTTTTTTTTCAAGTTTATTTTATTTTTACATTTTGAGTGACATTAACAATAGAAAGACAATCGATTGCTGCAATCCCGGATGATTTGCTGTCATCCATTGAAGAGTAACATTCTTTATCTCCGAAGACCTTCATCAGATCTTCACCAAATGATACTTTCTGAACGCAAATGCTTGACTTGTTGATGAATATACCGAAATTGCTATATGTATGCTTATAATATTTGAGGAGTTTCCTCAATTCCACATGGAACCCATCATCAAAACTGGATTTTGATATAGGGCCAAACTGGAAGAATTGAATCCTTTAAAATAAAAATAAAAAATGAAATCGGTTTATAAATGACGGAGTTCCGAGGTAAAAAACATGAAAAAAAAACATACAATCGAATTGAGAACCTCCTCCTTTTTTTTAAGTCGGTTAAAAATGAGACATATGCCTACATATTTATCCCATATTGCAAAACGATAAAAAGAGTTACACGTTTAAAAAAATATAAAAATAATTTAATAACGTTTACTGCAAACCACACAATGTCCTAAGCCGAAAATTACTTTTCATTGTCGACTGTCGACATCTACAGTTTTATTTCAAACAATGCAATGCAAGCAATTCAAACAATGAATTTACCAGATTATTCCAGTTTGAGCCGGTTAGTGGCGGTTTTCAGCGGTTAAGATATAAATGTAAGGATTATCCTTTACTTACAGCGTGTAATTGTACCTACGCGAGGACGATAAGGATCGTCTAACATTGGGAACATTCAATTGGGCGTTTATACGACTTTATGTGGTTTGAGAACAGACGTAAGAGATTTTTTTAAATATAATTTTACGTATATGAATGAATGTCAAAGTTGCTTCAACGAAGATATTGGCGCTGATTCGTTGTTTTCTAACTATACTAACTTAGTCTTACTATTATAAGTATGTATTTACAAAAAAAAAAGTATATAAGTATTATATCCATTGTCTTGTACCCATAGCACAAGCTCTGCTTAGTTTGGGACTAGATGGTGTCGTATAAAAATGTCCCAAATATATTTATTTATTTACTAAATAAAATAAATACATTAATTAACCAAAAAAAACCACCTAATATGGGGTTACAACCGCATACAAATAAAATATGTGAATTTGTTCCGTGTGGTGCCGGTCGTAAAGAATTACACCACCCTATATGTTCTCATGGATGGGCAGCAGCGTTCTCTGAGTATTTAACCAACCAACTGCGATCGCCAACCCGCCTGCCAAGCGTGGCGATTATGGCATATCCCCCCTTAATTGAGGGAGGCCTATGTCCAGTAGTGGACGTCTTTCGGCTGAAATGATGATGATGAATGATGATATGTTCTCATGGGTGTCGTAAAAGCGACTAAGGGATTCCGCAGAGGATGGGCAGCAGCGTTCTCTGAGTATTTAACCAACCTACTGCGATCGCCAACCCGCCTGCCAAGCGTGGCGAGAGCTTATTCTACGTTACAACTCTATAAATCCAATTATCTCCAAAACTGTGACTTGTACTTACAAGTCGTGTGTCGTTTTTGTAGGAAATTTCCTAAGCTACGAAACAATAATTTTAACCGAAAGACGTCCACTGATGGACATAAGCAAGCATATGTTGGGGGGATATGCCGTAACACGCTTGGCAGGCGGGTTGGCGATCGCAGTTGGTTGGATAAATACTCAGAGAACGCTGCTGCCCATCCTCTGGTGATTCCCTTAGTCGCCTTTTATGACACCAATGAGAAGAGATATGGTGGTGCAATTCTTTATGTCCGGCACCACACGAAAAAAATCACGGCAA
This sequence comes from Asteroscopus sphinx, assembly GCA_949699075.1. Lineage (NCBI taxonomy): Eukaryota > Metazoa > Arthropoda > Insecta > Lepidoptera > Noctuidae > Asteroscopus > Asteroscopus sphinx. Next base: position 19,627,191 of record OX453017.1, read on the forward strand.
GCTCAATTTTGTATAGCTTTGTGGTTTTAAATAAAATATCAAAAGTCTCTATCGATCCGGGTGCCACTTCAGATTTTATAGGGGGTCAAACGTCTCGAAAAACAGTTTTTTGTGAAAATATCGAAAACAGTCAAGGAGCTACGGATGGGCCCACTTTTTGGCACCATGTCGAAACTACATATATGTTATTCAAAAATTATGTTTTTTTTTTCATGTTTATTTCTTCTTTGTTAACATTTCTTCTTTGTTAACATTTCTTCTTTGTTAACATTTCTTTTACCCTAGCATTAAAAACATAATAAATATTTATTAAACTTAATTGTAAGTACATCCTCCATATAAACCGAACGTAAATGTGGCCAGCCCCCCTAGCCAAGTTGACAATCTACACAATAGTCAATCGTCAACGCTAATAGAAAACGATCAAAATGTATGGGAATGACATATCTCAACGAAAAAATCATTTTTTCATCAACGTTTTCTGTGTTTCAGATGTTATTATATTATACCAGACTTCAGAATTCCAAGAGCCAGTTTGACGTCTGAAAAGTTTAAATGACACATTATTATTTTGGTTAATTTTGTGTGATTGATTTTTTCACGTTTCATATGAATCAAGTCGGGGAATTTGCGGGGAATTGATAAAAGAGCCGTGGGGAAAAGCGTGGAATCAAGCTTATCGTGGCGGGGAATTCAATAATGTTCATTGGCAGCACTGCGTCACATAGAAGATTATCCCATGGCCTCTGATACAATGAAACGAAATTGGGTAAAAGGACCCACTTTGTTGCCTGAAGCCATTGGAGCACATACATTATTATTCGTTAGGATTATGGCAAAGTAGTTTTTACAAAGGCTGGCCGCCTCTAGGATAAGCTCTTTGTCGAGTTAATAATACATTAGATGTCTTAATATGAAGATGGAAGGTTACAGTTTCGATGGAGAGAATCTTTGTTTTATTTATTTATTTAACAATTTATGCACACAGATAGTTTATTTGTAGTTAATAATTAATTAGCTGTTAGTGCTATTTGTACCCCGGGGAAAAAGAGGCTTTTTAGAACACAATTAAATTGTAGTCTTATGATAAATTTAAATCGTTTTTGGTGATTGTTGAAACATACGTCTTTATAATTTAGGTACTACAATAGGTATTCCACATGTTTCAAAAAATTTCAAATTGCCATGTCCATTAGGTCATTAAAAAACCGGCCAAGTGTGAGTTGGACTCACGCAGTAAGGGTTCCGTACCTAATAATTTAATATTGCTTATAATATTGTACGGTAGATTAAAATATTTTTTTTGAAATATTTGTAAAGACGCTTGTCATCTTAGTCTACCTGCGACCACGAAATGCTGCAAAGCTTTCGAAACGTCAGCAATACCAATTTAAATAATATACGCTATTTAATCCGGTTAAACTTTGTTTTATTACAATGTGTAGTGATCGCGAAAACCTTAGAAATTATTACTTTTGTAATTTTTCGTATTTTTCGTGATAGGAGTCATAGCAACCAACACATATTCTGAGAAAAAAATTACCGGCCACCTATTCAAAAGATACAGCCCTGTGACAGACAGATGAACGGACGGACGGACAGCGTAGCGAGAGTAATAGGGTCCCGTTTGGCACCTTTTGGGTACGGAACCCTAAAAATATTGTCAAGAAAAATACATACATGTCATACTGGATTGATCACTGAAACACAGAATGTTTCAGTGATCGATCCAGTATGACAGTATTTTTCTTGACAGTATTTTTGTGTAATCACAGTCATAGCCATCATTTGAATAAATACAATCACATGAGACTTTCCATCTTCATGTCTCTGTTTGGCCAACCGACTTGCGGTACCATTTAGGTAACCGTATAGGTAATATTGAAGTTGTTATTGGCAAAGGTAACCGCTAAACATCAGGTGGGCCTTTAGCTCGCTTCGCCATCCTATAATATAAAAATTAAATAAATAAATAATCCCGGCTATTTCGAGCTAAGAATGTGAATGATTCACTCATTCATGGCACATGTCGTTCCAAATCCGCCATGATTTATTTCGACAACAACGGCCGCCCTTGAGTGAACTCAACCGGTCCATTCAATAACGAGCATGAGTCAGTAAACTGTTTACTTGTTCACTCGTTCATTCAGCAAGCTGCGCGTCGAGCCGAAATGATTTTCTTTTATTTTTCCCTACACTAGGTGAGCGTTAGATTTGTAGTTTTCTTTTGGTTTGTTGAGTACTAGAGTCTTTATATGAAATTTTATTGTATGCGAGAGAAAAGTAACATCATTTTCTGAAAATTATAAAACTTTGTTATGTTCTGCATTGAATGTAATCATTAGCTCATACTGTCCCATTGCTGGGCACGGGCCTACTTTTCTTAGAATAAGAAAGTTAAGGCCTTAGTTCCCCAGGCCTGGCCTAGTGCAGGTTGGTGGTGTAGTCCACAGACACACCATCGATAACTGTATGCACTCTCAGGTGTGCAGGTTTCCTCATGATTTTTTCCTTCACCGATAAAGCGGATCAGAACTTGATTATAAGTTCTGATCCGCACATGAATTGGAAAGGTCAGAGGTGCGGGCCGGGTTCGAACTCAACCCCTCTTGCATGGAATGCAAGCGTTCAATCACTAAGCTATCTGCATTGCATGTAATACATGTCATGCAACTTGCCTTGCAACTTAATACTATTAAGTTTCAATTGAAACACAAACTCAATATTTTTTATACAGTACAGTAATATTTTTTAGTCTAAGTAGTAATAAAATTGTAGGTCACGTAGGGCTGTTCAATGTACCTAAGTTTATATTTTGTGGACAGTGTATCATGTGTATTCGATCGCAGCATAACTCCGGCAAAGTCTTGCTTTGCGTTGGCTAGTTCCCGCGGTTTGCGCTCCTACTGGGTCATACGATTTATTGTGACTTATTCACGGCTTGTAGTGTATTTTATAAATGGATTCGTATGTCTATTGCCTCGTGCAATGTATCATGCAATGAAACATTCTAAGCCAGTCTGGAACTCAGGACGCATCATAATATTCAGACCGACGTCTGTGGTCTAGTGTCAAACTTGAGAGTGCTCCATACAATACTGGATGATGTGTGAAGTCCGCCCGCCCGCCTTAGGCCAGCGTGGGGGGACTAATGCCTTAACCTTCTCATTCTGAGAAGAGTAAGCTCGTGCCCAGCAGTGGGACAGTAATGAGCCTATCTTGTTCTTATATCGTATCGACATGAGCTACATAATAAGGTAGGTACAGCAACTAGGTTAGTATGTACAAAAATCATTATCTACGTAAGTAAGAGTAAAATAAAATACCCACTCAGAGATTACTGCAAAAAAAACCCGTGCATTCATAAACAAATCACGTATAGACGTTCCGCGACCAAGGATTGACTTTTTAATTTTGTTTTTCAATAGGTTTTATTTAAAATTCAACCATGTGCATGTTACAAAATTAAATGTAAATTGCGGCTTATTGGAGATGTAAAATGCAAATTATTGTGGGAGATGATGTATGCTGAGTTAGGGAATAATATTATAGATACGACGACGACGTGCGAACACTGTTATTGTATATCATTGTATAATTTTGTTGGTGAATTTAGGTGTTTCGAATATTTTATACACTACTAGCGGTTCCGGCAGACGTCGTTCCGGAAAAGTAGCGCCACCTACCGGGTCTAATTGGGAATCTAAACCATTCTCCGATGATGCTTTAAAACTATCTGCAGGCGTAGCATGACCACTGTAGACAAGCGTTTTGTCTACGAAAGAAAAGAAAATGCCAGATGTAGCGGCAGGGGATGCGGCTCTTAGCCCTATCTGGGCCTTGCGCCAGGGCGGTTGCCTCCCCGGCGCCTCCTTCTCCGAGAGGATCGTCCCTCCCCAATCTCGCTCTGCGGTCTCGCAGAAGGAAGCCATGGCCCTCCAAGGCGTCGGATCTGCCAGCAAAGCCGACACTACTGCTGACAGAGAAAGATCCTGCCCGATCCGGCTGACCAGGTCCAGCCGTTCGGAGCCCCACGCAGGGCACTCCTCCAGCGTGTACTGTGCGATGTCCTGGTCACACCCACAATGATGGCAATTTGCCGTGGCTTCGCGTCCGATCCTATTCAGGTACTTACCGAAGCAACCGTGCCCGGTGAACACCTGAGTAAACCGGTAGGTGACGCGTTCGCTCCTCTCCAGTCAGGCCTCAAAGCACGGCAGGACAGCTTCACCCACTCGCTTGTGCGCATACTGCTCTCTCAGCAACTCGCGCCACATCTCGAGCACGCTTGCTGGTAATAGAATTAAAAAAAAAAAAAAAAAAATATCTAATGCACCAGCTGCTATATTTCAACCAAAGAATTTTTATTCAACAATCACTTAGTAGACTGAAGGAAGAATGTGCACCGAAGATTTACTTTTCCATTTTGAAATTCGAATAAGATGGACTTTATTCTAGCATTCTTTATTGCCAATACATAAAATTAAAAATTAAATTCCATGCAGTGAACAAGTCTATTTGTGTCACAGAAAGTTCATACCTAATTGTGTTGTTATTGGAAAATAATAAAAACTTTTATGTCGTACGTTCAATGTTAGTCGTAGGCATTTCACACCCACACATGCACATACGCCACCCACTCAAATATAATACGTAAACGCTCGTCACTGAAACTCGCGTTGTGTGTGTTTCTGGCAAACAAATAAGAGTTGCCATAATTTGTATTGTGACCACCTGTGTCAGCTGTAGTCAGATAGTCTTGAATTTAACGTATATTTGTGAAACGTAGTTTTCCTTTGCGAAATTACTCAACTACTACACTATATATTTGTATTTAATAGTATATTATATGATATAATATATAACTTATATTTATTTAAGTAAATGCTATGTATTTTATATTATTATATTTAAGTATATTATGTACGAAATATACCTACTTTTACACCGTAACTACCCACGATTGGTTCCCATTCTTCTAGTCCATCCAAAGGTTGTCTGGAAGAGATTTCCTTGTCCAATCAGGCCACCCATTGCACTTATATAATCTTTCTGTAAACTGTTGTCTTTGTTTTCTTTTAGTGTATGTACAATAAAGAATATAATAAATAAAATTCTCGCTCGTAATATAATATACAGTCACAATACTTACAGACATTATCACTTAGCAATTAACGCGGGCACCATGCCCACTCCCCATTGTATGACATGGTGCCAATGAGTTGCAATGGCGATGAAAGTCTGTTATTGTTGCATGTTCGAGACAAGGCTGCCGCTGAGCATGATTCACGTAACGCTGACAAACAAGTGAATATTACAGATATGTGAGAGTAAAATTTGGAGCTTTTAGGGCCGAGTTCACGGACATTGTAATAACCACTGTTTGCGAAATCAACCTGTTATTCAACAACAGATGTTTAATCGGGACGCGGGAATTTTCATGTTCACGACTCCTATCCGATCATTGATTCTGAAACCGAGCGTTTTGGGAATGAAAGAACGAATAATGTAACACGATTAATCAAAATGGTAATTAAATGGCTACAACACTATGAAAAGAACGATATCTTAAAACAGTTGTATTAAGGTATTCCAAAATTAAAAGTTCATGTAAAAGCTCCAAATGTTACGTTGTAACCACAAACATAGGTTGTAACGAAATGACATGTATGGTTAGTCACCACCATAGACATTACCATACTGACATTATATTAAGTTCATGGTCACGACACTCTCCAATTTATTTTTAAGAATAATTTTATGACCTTGTAGATATGGATTATTTTTTCTTGTCTTCTTATTTGTTGGCAAGTGGTTGGCAAGGATAAACATTTCAAACTAAGATAAAACTATTGATTGCCTCAACGAGTTGTCTCAGAATAAAAATATGAATGAACAAAATTTTCGTTTGAGAACATTCAAAACATTTATCAGTTGTGCTACATTTTTCGAGAAAATCTTGGAAAATTTAGCTCTGTCATTCAATCCATATCCTTTCTTTTCCTTATACAGCTTTCGGGAAACCGCCACATTCTTCCCTTTTTCATTCCATCACATCCAGATTCTATTATAACAGAATCAAACATTTACGTTAGCTTGTAATTGTTAAATGGGACCATTATTTTGCTACACAACATTATTATGACATGACATTTGTTTATTGTTTTGACGACGTCTGTGGTCTAGTGGTTCGAGTATCGGACTGCTAATCATAAGGTCGTGGGTTCGATTCCCACAGGACACAAATATTTGTGTGATGAACATAAGTGTTTGTGTTGGTCTGGGTGTTTCTTATGTATTATAAGTATGTATTTACAAAAAAAAAAGTATATAAGTATTATATCCATTGTCTAGTACCCATAGTACAAGCTCTGCTTAGTTTGAGACTAGATGGTGCTGTGTAAAAAAAAATGTCCAAAAGATATTTATTATTATTATTGCAACAGAATGCACAAATATGCTTCGAATTTTTGAATGAAAATTTTATTCTGTGATAAAACAATCGAACTCACCGTCGTAAATTAGTTAATACAACGATTATTACTTGTCTGTATAAATATATTATTTAAATTTGAGATATTCTGATATTAGTCTGCTTGCACAATAGTCGGTAACGTTTTAAAATCTTCAATGAAATACGTCATGGCATCACGTATCGTCATGCAAATCCATGCCAACTTTTCTAGGATGTCAGTTTAGACTTAGACTGAAGATCATTTATAAAAACAATTAAAACACAAAACCATTTTAAAACCTGTAATAAGACTGATAATATCATTCAGTGTTCAAAAATACATCATGCATCATTCATAAACGAAAATAATTGTTTAAAAGAAGAAAGTTTTGTAATAATTTGTGAATAACTTTTTTCATAATTTTAGCTCAGTAATTTTCCTCGCAGATTCCTCATTCAAACGTGGAATTTCATCGTCATATTGTGATGCTTCATTCATAAACGTGTAGTGTAATACAACGTGACCGATTCCAAATTTAAACAAGGCTGCCAGTTCTTTTCTTTGAATTGAATATTTTTAGTGAAGTGACAAGCAATCGAAAACTTTTGTCATCCACTCGGAATCCACTTTCCTCACGATTTATCAAGAATCTCAACTTTTCCGAGCAGCGTAATGCTATTTGCAGAGTACAGGCTAAGTCCAACGTCACCGTTTACATGTACCGACGTAGTCGCATATCTGTAGAGCTGCATCATTACCGCTATAAATACGTTAATAGATTGATGATTGCAGTCAACAAACACTGCTGTTGTTGAAATTTGTAGGAAATGTTCATACAACGTAACCGTTTCTGGCACATAAGCAATGTCATGTTGATTTAAAAAAGGGCAAACTTACATTCTATGCAACATGGGAAATACCCTAATTTAAAAAAAACTATTACGAGATGATTTTCCGCGATTGCTGCGTTCTGCCACAGAATTAATAATAATACTAGTTCTGCTAAAGTATAATAGGTATATACAAGGTGTTATTGAAATAACTGAAACCTCTAAAGGGGTCATTGTACTCATCAGTATGAACAACTTTTAATATGGGACCAAACCTGAAATTGCAAAAAAAAGCAGCTGTTTTCTAAAAATTTTCGATTTATGTGAACACAAATGTAAGAATAAGCTGATATATTTTGCCGATTAAGATTTGGTCCCATAGTAAAAGTTGTTCATAATGATGAGTACAATGACCCCTTAAGCGGTTTTCAGTTATTTCAATAACAGGTTTTATAAAGTGCTACATTAGTTATTTTGGTATTGAAAAACATAATCTTACTCATCGGATATTAGATCAACAGTCCAAACCTTGCGACATCTAAGGAAAATAGAGTATTTCGTCGTTCTAAAACCTGACCTTCTACGTCCGAAAAAGATGCACATTTTAAAAGATGGATTTCTTGAATTCTTTTTTTTTTACACAGCTAGCGAAAGTTTGCAGAAATACCTTACGTCTGATTAGGACTTGTCTATGAACTCCACAGAATTTCACCTTCAAGTGACTCTTACGTTATGAACGCATTTTGTGTTCGTTCACAAGTTGGCGGGAAAATTAAATGAATGAGTGAAAAAGTGCAGCTACGCAGTCCACGACAAAAGTCGGTGAATAATTTTTATATTTAAAAATAAATTTTCACAATAACGGTTTATTTGAATTAATAATTATTGTATCGTTAAATTATTTGATACAAAAGATTTTTAAACCACGTTTTTAAAAAGAATGTGGGTTAATATTGCATTGTCATCTGAGCTTTGTTTAAAGTTTCAAGTCTCTAGCTCATCGGGAAGTTAGTCAGAAATTGATTGCAAAATTTGTGCCGAACAGACAGACATGACTGAAAGCGAGTTAATAAAAATGTGGTATTTATAAATGTAATTTTTTCATCATTAATTTAGTTAAGCAATTCACTTTTGACATAATCATAATCGACTTTTGTCGTTGACTGCACCTACTACTAAGAGCGGTGCGTCATAAATGGAGAATGCATTTTCGGATGCTCCCACTTATTACCCTAATGTGTACTTGTGTATTCGCAAATTGGCAAATTATCAGATCATTTCCGGTATTGTTTATATTTATTTTGTTCTTTCATATTCCGGCACCAGTTTTTATTTGCCACAGTGACATACCTATCTAGTTAATATACAAATCAGTAGATGAAAAGAATCTGCAAAATTTTGGTTTACTTTAAAGAAAAATAAAACTTTTAACAAACAACTTTTCATCTACCTACAATGTAACATCATCATCATCATCATCATTTCAGCCGAAAGACGTCCACTGCTGGACATAGGCCCCCAAGCATCGCCACAACATGGAATGTTATTATTGTCTCTGATTCCAAAACATTAATTACGTTTCAAGTACCTAAATAATGCAATAATTTATCTCTCAAGCATGGGCCCACAGAGAAAATAATCACTACGTTACACATGGGCCTTGGTTTCTATTCCACGAGTTTTTTTCCCAAAATGTCATTGTCAATATGTCAAGTACCTTTAATAACCTTGTTCGTCTTCTTGTTTCAGGCGACAACTTGACACCTCAACAAACCACGCTGCCGAAATGACAGGGCCGTTATGATATTGCGACTGGCAACCTAAGCACAAAGCTAGCAATTTTTATTTATAATGTGTCAAATTCTAGGGTAGCATTGTATATTATTAAATATTTTGATATAAATAATATTAAATTTACTTTTATAATTTTGTTTTGCAATGCTTAAATTTAGTTTCACAAAAAAAAATAACGACCATAAATTTTTATACCACAATAACTAAACGAAAACAGTGAGTTTGTGTGTGATTTTGTACGTGTTATAAAATGACGGTGTGCCATTAATGTGCCAGATACTTCCGTTCATATCCGACTGAGTATATATCGGCGCGTAAATCGTGGGGTGAGCCAAAATGTCGTCGCGAACGGGACAGCGTGGTACGTCAGTGGCGACCAGCCAGCGGAAACACCGCTCACGGTCTACCACGAGATACGACTTGGAGAAGAAACCAAAGAAGAAGGACTTCAGAACAACAGGCACCACCAGCCTGGTGTCCATTCCAAACAGTATCAAGCTACCTATGCTCAACAGCGGCCTCATATCTCTTGGTGAGTTTTTAAACAATATACCTATTTTAAAAAGAGTTTACTTGTGTTAAAAAAATTAAGCACTGCATAAAACATAAAACAATACATTGAAGTATGCAAGAAATCGTGTGCGTTCAAATTCGGAACGAAACCGATTTATCGAAACTTATTCTATTTTTGAATGTAAATATTTTTAATCCACATTGGGCATTTTGGAATAAAAAAAAAGCTCAGATAACTTTATCGTCGATGAAACTCAAGTAGTTACTAGCCCGAATAACTTTATCGTCGATGAAACTCAAGTAGTAGTTACTAGCCCGAAGGACCCTTTTGCAAAAACCGTCGATCTTGCAGGCCGCATCTGGTTCACTGGTGGATTAGAAGTTAAGCGGTGGGGAAACAAAATAAAAATTAGGTAAAAGTATCGTATTTCTTTTATGTTGCAAACTGTTCAGCTATGATTCCAATATACCCAAAAAATATCAAGTCAGTTGGTTGGTGGAAACGTGTTGCCAGCCTTAATGCCTAATAGCCTAATGTAGGTATATTAATCAAATTATAATCAGCGAAAAAGAATTTTTTGTAATTGTATCGTAGCTGACTTTTTTTCTGCTAAGAGTTTATATATTACAGAAGCCAAAAAAAAAGCTAGCGACAATACTACTACATGATTACTTTTTATTTTTCGCTCATTATTTAAAGCTGGCGATACCTTTTCACCAACCGATTGACTAGCATTTTATTTGGGTGTATTGGGAACATAGCAGAACAGCAGGCTGCCGAATTGCGTAACTCACTCGCGATCGCAATCATCTGGATTTCAATGTTCATTGCTCCGTGTGTTTTGACAATCCTTGTTATCGGCACCTACGTACCACGCAATGAATGTTGCTTTAATTTCAAAATGTAAGCTAATGTCAAAGTGAATGCATTACACAATTGCGCGACAGTATGCAACATAAAAGAAACAGATACGATACTTTTACTATTTTATTGCCCACCGCATATCTTCTGAATCCACTAGGTGTGGTCTGCCAGATCGACGGTTTTCGCAAAAGGGTCCTTCGGGTTAGTAATTACCAGTTTCATCGACGATACATACCTAATCCTATATACCTGAGCTTTTTCATAGTTATCTCTCAGTACATTTCAAACGGTAAAATACAAATATTTTAGTAGTTCATTTCAATTTTAATTCAGTCAGATGAGGATCTACAAGATCTACAACATGGTGGTCGACACCACAGAAATCTAAAGTCTTATGATTTAAATTTCTGTGGTCGACTATTTAGATTGATGTGGTCGACACGAAAGCTTGATACCGCGACATTAAAATGCGTTTGTATGATATGTATCTATAGTAGATATTATCTACTATCGTATCTCGTTTCGTACATAGTTTTTTTTTTCGGCAATAGAAAACAGTACCTTCGTATAGAAAACAAACTGATCTAATCTTTATAAATTATCACACAAGTATAAATCACTGAAAACGTTTGGCGAAGTAATAACCAGTGTCTCCAACAAAGCAACAGCTATTTTATACGAACCTTCTGCGACCCGGCTTTAGCGGCTCACGAGCCTGTCAGGCGGCTTACAACTCATTAATATAAATTAAAACGTTCAAAGTGCATTAGTTATTAGAAAATTTGTTGTACCCGCGGGGGGAGAGAAGTTCTTACGAGTAGTTTTCGCGGAAGCAGTGTCAATTCTACAGGATGAGTAATTGAGATAAGTCAGTATAGAAAAATCCGAAACTATTAGATATATCGACTTTTTTGTCACTATCATCATCATCATCATTTCAGCCGAAAGACGTCCACTGTTGGACATAGGCCTCCCTCAAGCACGTTGGGGGGGATTTGCCATAATCGCCACGCTTGGCAGGCGGGTTGGCGATCGCAGTTGGTTGGTTAAATACTCAGAGGACGCTGCTGCCCATCCTCTGGTGAATCCCTTAGTCGCCTTTTACGACACCCATGAGAAGATATAGAGTGGTGAAATTCTTTGCGTCCGGCACCACACGGACGTCACTATGTTTTAATCAATACAACATGTAACAAAAACCCTGTTGTCCCTGTGAGGTACGTTATCAGAATCGATATTCATACGTAAGGACACAATTAAGTCATTTGGAAAAACTCTTCAATTAAAATAATCAAATTAAATCACTTTCAATTAACAATTAATAATGATTTAACGTTTATTTTCCTTTTTTTAATTGATATAAACACTGAGTGAGTGAGTTTTGAGTGATATAATCACTTTGAATTTACAATTAATAATGATTTAATATTTAATTTGACTATATTTATTTGTTCGATCCCGGCCTGCACCTCTGACTTTTCGGATTCATGTGCGGATCAGAATTTGATTATTACTTGCTTTAACCGTGAAGGAAAACATCGTGAGGAAACCTGCGCACCTGAGAGTGCTCCATAAAGTTCTCGATGGTGTGTGTAGTCCACCAACCCGCACTAGGCCAGCGTGGTGGACTAAGGCCTTAATCTTCTTATACTGAGAAGAGGCCCGTGCCCAGCAGTGGGACAGTAATGGGCTGATTATGTTATGTTATGTTTATCTTTATTGAAGAGTTTTCCCAAATGAGTTGTCCTTACGTATGAAAATATCGATACTGATAACGTACCTCACAGGAACAACAGGGTTTTTGTTACATACGGTTTAAAAAGTTAACTATGTCAAGAGTGAATACGATTTTGTCTTTTATACAAATTCTATCTTTACGGAAATTTATCAATTATGTCATACCCACTAAACATGAAGATTTCAATGAAAAATGTGGCACTATTTTCATATATGGGGATATCGATGTCCCTTGAGTCACACACTTTACAATCATTGAAAAATTATGGTATGTATGTAATAATTGTAGTTAAATTGTATGAACTAATAAATAAAATATCTAAAATAAAAAAAATAAAAAAAAGTTTTTTTTAATAATGTAATATTTAGGTGCGCTGCTGCCCGTCTCCAGTAAAGACACAAACCCCACAAAAGCCATAGAATGTTGAATACCATTGGTTAGGAAAAGTTGACTCATTGTTTTCCGGAAGCAACACATCCAAACATTCATGGAAATTTTCACATTTACAATAATAGCGAGAAGTGGTATGTGTGTAATATTACAGTAAACAGAATTTAGATGTGATTTTCTTAGACCACGGAAATCCCCGAGCGAGTAACAATAACATTTCGCGGTATCGAAAGGGTGGGAGGATGATATTATGCAGCCAAGCTTTATCTATTTATATTGGTATAAAAGAAACGTCCACAACCATGAGAGGGGATTCCGATGGTTTAATGTATTCTTCCCGTCAGTGAATCCTAACCGTCTTATTAATAATAATGTTACATTTGGCAGCAATGGGTAACTCATTCATAAAGAAGCGTAGGTACTATCAGCAAACTTTCCGGTGAACCACCACTAAGGCTAAAATCGCTTGCACTCAGTGTTCGACGACAGCCGTAGGTACGTGTAATGTAGCAGGATTCGTTCAAGGGACTTTGTCGACAAAATGTATCACCGGGAATGCTCGTGACTATATCTACCGCATTAACAAAATAGCATAAGAATGCGATCGCTGCATTGTAGTTTGGGAACTTTAGAGTTTAGATATCTTTGGTATTTAAGGTATTAGATGTTGAAACCTTTCTTATTATCCTTTTTTATTATAATGGAGAACTATTATCATCCAGGTGACAATTGTAGGGTTCAATTCACGTGACTACGCCTGCAAAAGGTTATACGCAATCAAAGAAAAAAAAAAAGATTTAATTATGTTATTAATTATGTTATAATTTTTTTATCAAGTCCCAAACAGCACACCATACTGTGAAAAATAATGACATCGCTAGCGACTACTGCGTGCTCGAAACGATTTTAATTATTAAAAAAGTGTATAGTAGCTGGTTTTTTTTTAAGTCTGTAAAGAAGACGCTTGTCATCCTATTCGTTGTGTGACCTCGTCGAACGCTGCAAAGTATTCGAAACGTCAGAAAAACAATTTTAATAATACAGGCGTTGATAGTTTTATTGTAAAGACGCAGTGAAATCGAAAAAATGCTACTCTTCCATTCTAGCCAAACTGTGCCATTTTTAGTAAGATTGTTAACTAATAAAAAACAGATGTATGTATACTTTGTCACAAAGATGTCATAACATACCTATATAAGCAATTACTTAAGGGGAATGTAGCAGGCAAGTGGTGCCTCCATCAGTAAAAAATTAAGGGTGGAGCACACCAGTTGCGTGGCGTGACGGACGCGTGCACGCTCCAGTTGTAATGTATGAAACTGTAAGAAAGATGCCAGACCGGATGCGTGACGTATGCACGTGCGTGACCCACGCACGCACAGCCGCATCTTCTCACAAACCGAATCCGCGTGCGTGTGTAGCGGAACGGCAACGTCGCACACGCGCATGCAGTGATGACGTTGTATTATATGGCGCTCCCTGTTAGATGCCAGACCGGGCACGCACGCACACGCATCGGTCATTGCTGCACTTGCGCACGCACGGCAGGTTGTATTTATTTACAAACAGAATACAGTTTACGAGTGTTTTTTTTCGCAATGGAGACAATTTTAAAGGAAAAACTCATAGAAGCATAGTTTATAATATTCACTGCATTCCTCTCTTTTATTATTAATATCATGGACCCAAAGATTCTTGGCATAGTAGCAACAATAACGCTTCTTCATTAGAAGAACTGCTGTTGTCTAACATCTTTTCGCCAAATTCTCTCAACTCAATATGGCTGCTGACAAGGTGGCTCGCACGCGCGTGCAGCAGTTACTTGCGTGAATTGATGCTTGCGCGCGTGACGTGTGCTGCACCGGTCTTGGCTGGTGTGACACGCGCGTGCGCACGTCACGTCACGTTACGCATCCGGTGTGACCCGGCCTTTATTACTCGCTGAATACATAATTTATCGAAAATTTGTTTGTAGCGATTGAAGTACTGTAGTTTAATCAGAAACTATTAACTGTGTAAATTATACTTCGCTGTAGTTGTAGATAGAAAAAGTGCGAAAAACTACCACTTTTGTCATTTTTTCAATCTACAACTATAGTGAATATATTTTACTGAGTTAATAGTTTCTGATTAACCTACATTACCTGTTTCAGATTTTTATTACCTACATTTTATACCACAAATGCTATTTAGTTGAAAATTACTGTGGGAAATAATACAGGTGCATTAAGATAAATTCCTAAAGAGTTACAAGTCACGCCAAAACACTGTTTGAACATTTGGCATAAACACGATGAGTTAAAAGGCGATAAAATCTCACTAAAAGGTTTTCCAGTTTGCTTATCTACTAACTGACACACGAAAACACGAACACAGAGAAAGATATCAGACACTAAACATAATGTATAATCATATATGTAGATAATATCTGACGTAAAGATTACTCTGTGGTAAAGATATCTGATATACAAGATGTTGATCTGTAATCGTGCCATATTTCTAGATCTGATGATAAATAATGTGCTTAGTCACCTAAAAATGAAAAACTTGAAAAATTCTACCATTATTTAATACCTAAATTTTCACTTAGAAACTGCATAGCAAGGGTTCGAGAATAAATCCCGAACGACTCGGAAAATAAGTCATCGGCGGCATTGTCAAAGGGTGGAAATACTTGCAAATTGTTTTGGTGGTGTCACACGCATTGTTTTTGAAGAATCATAGTGAAGCCAACAAAACCGTGTACAAACCAGCGTTCACGCACAAACATGCACCTCAAACCCTTAGTCTAATAAAAAGAATTTTCTGTTGGTCTAAGGCTTAGACCAACAGAAAATTTTGTTGGTCTATGCTCAAACCGTACTCACGGCTCTCAGTACACATGTCGCGGCATCGTCCAGTAAGCATCGCGAAAAAAAATATCCTTCAGGTGCATGTGTGTGCGTGAGCGCTCGTTTGTACACGGAGGAGCACTGTTTTGTTGGCTTCACTATGATTGTTCGCAGCACTGCGACTATATTTTTTACTATGTCTGTGGCCCAGCAGTGCGACAGTATTTGGTTGGTTATGTTTAGAAAGCATTGTACACATAGATATATTTATGTTGGACAAGGTTACAATTTTTTTCTAGTTTCGAATCGGAATAACAATTTTTTTCTGCCATCAGTTAGAGTTTACAACACTTAGGCAAAAAGCCTTCTAATCGCGAATGACAAAAAAAAAGAAATCGAACACAATCAGTTTATTTGTAATTTATAGAAAGTATTTTTGAAATAACTGAAAACCTCTTAAGGAGTCATTGTACTCATCAGTATGAACAACTTTTACTATGGGACCTACGCTGGAAATCGCGAAATAAATCTGCTATTACTTACATTTTTGTCGATTTATGTGACCGCAAATGTAGGGATAAGCTGATTTTTTTTTCGGGATTTCAGGGTTGTTACCTTAGTAAAAGTTGTTCATACTGATGAGTATAATTACCCCTTAAGAGATTTTCAGTTATTTCAATAACACGTTGTATACCTGATATCGTTGTAACTATATGCTAAGAAAAAGGAATACATCCCTACTCTTATATTCTTCCAAACTCATCGAAGCGAGTGATACGTACACAGAACATCTCAATGGCCACGTTCGGATACACATACATTTAAAAATAGCATATTATGTAGAGCGAATTTTCCACTGCGATACATCCGCCTTTGAGCGTTCGAAACTCAGTGTTACTACAATAAAGACAAGGAGAAACTGAACGTCCAGTTTTGAATATGAATAACTACTTCTTTATGAAGAAAATATATTTCAGTTTTCAGAAATGATTATTTATATTAGTTTCATTATGGCGTCGAAAACGTGAACGTTATATTTGGATATGTATCTGAGTGCCGATTTCGAGTTTGACACCTACGCATACGCGATCGAGTGCGTCAACTTTCATTCATAAATCAGTAGCGCCCCTGATGGAAACGAGGAGAAACTACTGTTGAAAGAAAGTCAACGCATTCGAACGAGTATGCGTTAAGTGTCAAACTCGCACTCTCACATAGCGCGACCCCCTTCAGTAAAACGAAATGCCCGCGACCCCCTCGCCCTTCACGGTGGCGGCGGCGGCTGTAAAGCTTTCAATAAACATAATATTCAGAACTATAAATTTTTTAATTTCTAAGTGACCATGACCCCCTGTAAAATGTTGGCAAATCCCAGGGGTCGCGTCGCGACCCACAGTTTGAAAAGCACTGCGCTAGAAAACCGAAAGACGCGTCGTGCAATCTTCTATCGTATTGTCAAGAGCTATGTATACAGTGATAATAGCTCACACCATATAAGCCAGGTTGGTATTAAGGCTGACTGCCCAAGATGCCGTACGATCATATGAATATCATCACTCGCAGAGGCTCTTTTAGTGCAAAAATAGTGGTTCTTTCAAAAATATATCTAAATTTAACTACACCCAAAATTAAAAATTGTATGTAGCCTAGCGGTTGAGCGCTTGCCTTCCATGCATGAAGATCTGAGTTCGAACCCCGCACTACTGACTTTTCAAAGTCATGTGTGGATCAGAATTTATCACTTGCTTTAACGGTGAAGGAAAACATCGTCAGGAAACCTGCACACCTGAGTGCTTCATACAGTTCTCGATAATGTGTGTAGTCTGCCAACCCGCACTAGGCCAGCGTGGATGTCTAAGGCCTTCATCACCCCAGCCGAAAGACTTCCACTGCTGGACATAGGCCTCCCCCAAGCATATGTTGGGGGGAATATGCCATAATCACCACGCTAAGCCCTTAACGTTCTCATATTGAGAAGAGGCCCTTGCCCAGCAGCGGGACAGTTATGATGATTATAATGGTATAATTGTATACCCAGTTATGCAGTTTTTTCGCTGACATGTAAAGTTGCTAATTTTTGCTTACGTGGTGTTAGATCCTCAGAATAGGAAGATGCATAGTGTGGTTATAAACCTCACAAATGATGCAGATTCTATAGATTAGCTCACTTAACGTCAAATTTGATCGGTAATTTCGGTTACGAAGATTAATATCTACGGTGAGTGATAAATTGAATCCTTGTTATGAAGTACAACGAGAGCTGACTATGATTTATTACAGACATTAAGAATGTATAGGTAATATCTTACATTTTTGGACCGTTTAACATTAAAAAATTGTCTCTAGGAAATTGAAAAAAGTCACCTTGTTATATAAAATGTAATTAAATACCTAATGTATATATTAATTTATATACAGACATAGATCATTGTGAAGCAAAAAAAACTGCTCCTTCGTGTACAACCAGCGTGCGTGAGCGCTGGTTGTACCGAAGGAGCATAGTTTTTTTTCAAAAGATCGAATATGTTGGAACATTTTTATTTATCATTCGCAATTATCATTTATTTATTTAAGATAATATTCCACGAAAGCAACACAGTAAGTAAATTTTAGTAATTTTTAAAACCATTGTGATTTTATTCTACGTAAAGCATCTATCATTTCGGATTGACTAAACATATGGTTTGCATCGATACTGGGTATTGCTGTACCAAAATAGACTGAAAAGGCTGTTGGCCCGCTCTAGGTCAAGAGAAATGACGCCAGTACATGTTTATTTACAATCTATTGGAGCTAAACGCGTTGTTCCACGATTTTAGGTGTGTATCATCATCGGCATTTTTTCCGTAGGTGGACAAATAACGTTTTTATTTTATTATCTGTGACACGGAAACGACGCAATTTCGGATTACTGTCAGCTGGCTGCGTTAATGGCGTTTAAAAAGGTGTTCTATATCAGTCAAAATTAAATTTCGAACTCTTTTCGAAGACAGTTTTATGTTTTTAGTCATTTTGTTTTTTAGAGACATGTACATGACGAGAATTTTATTTTTACCAAACGATGTATTTTCTATTCGTGTGATAACTAAGGCTGAAGTTATAACAAGAGCTCGGGACTCACGTCGGGCGCGCTCCTCATGCGCCGCGTTTCAAACGCTCTATGAAATTATATGAAGCGAATTATATCACGCATTGTCGTCTGTCAAACAATTTTCATAGCGCCAAGACCGGCGCGTGTCTCGAGCGCTTGTTGTAACTTCAATGCTTCAACCTTATATTTCATTTACACACGTAACAGGGTCTGTTTTGACATAGTGATTTTTTTTTTTGTTTTCTTCAAAAAAAATCGAGCTCACGACTTCTTTGACGAATTTTCGCTATAAAAACTATCGCTAGAATCCATTGACTTGTACCTAATTCAATGCTAGAATCTACATCAAGTACTTAAATTTTAAACAAACAATTCCAAAAATTGTGTTAAATAAGACGATCCTAATCACGTACTTTGTTCTAATAGCCCATTTATTATAATACGTTTTAGACCAAAATACCTTCTAGGAAAGATCTACTTAGGCACTGTACGAAATACTGTAAGAAATAACTTAGCCGGTACATAAAGTACCTGGATGTAGTCATAAATAACGATTAGAGGCGGTCACGTCTTGTTTGCCCGGAACGGCTGCCTCAAATTAAGCTTTGCTGTATACTTATAATCGATTCCGTTACACGACGCCCCTGTGCGTTCTCTAGGCTTTGATATTTTCAATATTTTGTAACGTTTATTTATCACTGAAATTATAAGTACTTACTGAAATATTTAATCTTTTTATATGTTAAGGTAGGTACCAGTGGCGAAGGGTGAATATTTTCAGAAAGGAAGCCGTAGGTACTTAAAAATCCTAAAATAGCTAAGATCACACTTTAATAAAATAAAAAAAACATTTATTTTTACATACTTTTTTTATACTTTAGAACATAAATTAGCATAGAAATGTCGTTAATCTGTATTTAAGGTGAATGCTACAGGGCAGCGCGCGAAATTAAAAATTTCTTGCGTTTTTTGCTAATTGTAGCTCTGTTTCGCGTTGTATATCGATCGCAATATGATTCGCGGAAGTAATAACAATATATCTATTAAATAATACTCATAATAAATATAAACCTAGCTCTATAAGCTCTACAAGCTCGAAAATCAATATTTTGATCGTAAATTAATATTATCGAGCTTATACAGTTTAGAGAGTGAGGTTAATATTTTTTTCGAGTGTTATTCAGTAGATATATTGTTATTACTTCCGCGAATCATATTTCGACTGATATACAACGCGAAATAGAGCTACAATTTGCAAAAAACGCCAGAAATTTTGAATTTCGCGGGCTACTCTGTAGCATTCACTTTAAGCAATTCCTAAAGGGAAGCCGGTGGGAATCGTGTTATATGGACCCTTTGCCACTGGTAGGTACTTACCTATTCATTTTTTTTACTTTATACCACAAGTATTTGTATAAATATTTAAACCGTTTTTTTGTACATAGTACGTAGTATAAAATTATTATTAACAGAAATGTAAATAATATGAATGCCCAACTTTGTCAAAATATAGTCCTGTTTATTTAAGTGCAAAAACAGATACAAAAAAATCTATGCATCGCAAACCTATAAATCTGAACCGTTTTTATGCAAAACAATAAACTGAATTCGCAGAATCCTTTCAATCCAATATAAGCTCAGATAACAACAACCAATGTAAACAAAATATTATTATATTTCTTCTAAATGTAAAGTATGAACGCAATCTTGTTACCATAAAGTAAGAGGTTAAAGAAGTTTCACTGCTAACACTCTTGACAATGAACAGGCAATTTAATAGTTTGTTTTATTTAACGTGAAATGGAGCAGTCTCAAACCTTAATTATAGTGCTTTTTGGGTATTTTGCGTCCTGCAATGTTATTCTGTAAGAAATCGCAAGCTCACTTCTGAATACGCAGTCTGAAAACACTAGAACTTGACACTCCGTAAAGCGCTTAAATTACACTACGCTGAATTCAGTAATTCAGTCATCCTAATTAGGATTTGGAAAAGGAAATTAGGAGAGTGTGATAAGTGTTAGGTCGGTGTAATCAGGAAGTTCCATTCCTAAATCCTAGTTAAAATTTCTTTATTCAGTGTAGTGAGTGAAATCTAAACTAGCTCTACACGATGAGAATGTGGTTTGTGTATGGTATGTGGTGTGTGTGTAGGTGAAGCGAACTGTTCTCAAATTCGATCTTAGGTATTTGATCACACAACATCTGTACCGAGCCGAAAGAAAACGCTTATTATGTCTGTACACACGGCTACACATCAAGCTATACAAATCCAGTTTATGATGGCCTCGCACTGTAGAGACTTTCCGTATAATGAGAGGTCAGCTTATACTGAAAATGTATAGCTTGATATGTAGCCGTGTGTACGAGCACTAATGCTTCTCACTAATTAGACCATGTTAACACGAGCTGTAGCTTTTAACACTAACGCTGAAGCCATTGATAATGCTGAAGCTTCCTTAGCACTCATTCAAAGAAACTCGTATATTATGAACTGAACCTTCTGTTCTTACATTACTTTGTGCCATAAACGTTCATGGTAGATAATCTCGTTTATTATCAATAAATTACTATTACGTTATTCGTATTAGGTAACCAGCGCTCTGGAAAATCATATGGAAATAAATGTGGATATTCATATTATTTATAACGTAGGAATACAGTTTTATTGGTCTTAGAAATCGTTGGTATGCGGATCTTGTGCAATATACACGGAACGCAGAACGCGAAGCAGACGGTGGCTGAGTGATTGACTACACGTTATAAATGTGACACTGGATCCCACACTAGAATGCAAATGGATGAATGTGTTGCAGGATCCAGTTTCTTTCGACACGTTAATGACATTGGTTAAAATACAATAATAATAAATAAAACATAACCCTCCTTCTGGCGCAGTCGGTTAAAAATAAACATTAATTTTGGTATGCTCCATACACACCCCCACCCCACACACACACACCACACACACACTACACACGCACACTCCACACCCCACACACCACATACATATATGTGGGTGGTGGGGATGATGAGCGCGTGTGTATGTCCGTGTTAGTATTAAGAAATAGCATGGATGAATATTTAGTTTATTTGTCTATGGAAATAGTGATAAGGTCTTCAGTTTCCATATAATTAAGACCTTTCCGCCAATTCGTCACTTGTTTTTAACAAGAAAACTTGGGCAAGGCTTTTATTCATCAAATCACCAGGTAAAAAAAAATCACAACAAATTCGAAAACCATAACGTTCAACGTATATTTTTATATAATTCTTTACAATATTGCTTCATTTCAAAACAATATTAATCCTATTCACTTAATGAAAAACAAAATAGGACAAAATAATCCGACTTAAGACCGAAACAAAACAATATTTCTAAAAGAAAAATGCTTCTTCGTTTTATTTTCTTTTTTGAGGTGAAATGAAAAATGACGCCGTATATTGGGAATGGGCGACACCGTTTTAGACGATTAATCCGTTTGTCTGGGGATCACTTATCCCTTTTCCGCAAATAATATCATTGGTAGTTCGGGACCTATCTGCTTTTATGTCGTCCAAAAAAATCAAAGACAAGAAAACAGTGTTAGTTTATTTGTAAGGGTGAATAAAACTCAGGGCAAAGCCAGTACAGGATTTTTGTTTAATGGTTCATTATTAGGAATCCTTATTGATTAAAATTAAGACGCTTGTATATTTACAATTATTGAAACATGACCACATTTATTTTTATTTATTTTCGTGTGGAAAATCCTCATGGACGCACTCCGCCTGGGGAAGGCGGAGCCAGTGTCGGACTCTTACCGACTAAAAACCACCACGGTGTTCCTCTACTGACCCTTGACCGGGGTCGTGGGAAATACTCCCGTATTCGCCCAACCATCCCCGGCAGAGATTTAGTAGACCATCCCATATATTATAGTACTGTCACGTAATATTAGCTTCTCAGTCTTTTAATGGTTATGTGCTCAGGTAGACCATAAAAAATCTACCATTGATAAGTGGTGAGCAAATAGAAAATTCAGTCTGCAAATTAAATTCAGTTTGTTCTCCGTCGTTTTATCCCGATTTTTTTCTGCTAGCCGACGCCCGCGACTTCGCTCCCGTGCAGCCGTGGTATGAAAAGTATTTTATGTTTTAATCCAGGACATACATTTGTGCTGGAAATCTGTGTGTCATATTTTATCTAAATCAGTCTAGATTTTGCTTGATACTCGAACAAACAAATAGACCTACAGTTTTATAATAGATATGAAGGATTGAAAATCCTTTTACGAGACTACCTAACCCAATTATGCAAGTAATAAAAAAATCGATTTAATAACATAATTATTATTTGGATTAAATAAAACTTAATGTAAAGTTTACATTAAATTCAAATGATTAGTAAATCCAGAGTTAAATGGTAATTTTATATTGAGCTAACTAACGAAATTCCATAAATAAAATTGATTGCCCATTTATAATGAGTGTTATAATTAACTACTATACTTCATAAAGGTACTGCTTTTCAAATATAATTGGATTTTCTTAACAAAGCTCGGCTCCCTTAAAATAATATTTGAATTGTCTTAGCAATTACTGAAATTACTGAAGTGTCGCGATTACGTCATTTTCAGTGGCCTCAGAAAATGATAAATTCGCGTCGGTATTTATTTAGGAGACATATTATTTGATTCTTGAGATTTTAGCTTGAAAAATCCTGTGTGATAGAAATATGGTGGACTATTCCTGATGTTGAAATATTAAGGAAAATTTTGAGAATCAACCGACGTAAGAATAGTAATGATAACAATTCTAAAATAAATTGATCCGGGTATACAAGTTGTTGATGTGTAACCGTGCCATATTTCTAGAGCAAATGATAAATAATGTGCTGAGTCATCTAAAAATACTCGAAAAATTCAACGATTATTTAATACCCAAATTTTCACTTAGAAACATAGCGAGGGTTTGAGAATAAATCCCGAAAAACTCTGAAAACAAGTCGTCGGCATTGTCAAAGGGTGGTAATACCTGCAAATTGTTTTGGTGGTTTCGCACGCATCGTTTTTGTGTCGCACGTGACACACGGAGGGAATTTGTTTGTTTACAAATAGGCATTTAAATAAAATAAAATGTTGATTTTTTTAACGATTTTAAATTGTGGAAAGAAAAAATCGCTCACGAGCAGGATTCGAACGTGCGACTCCTGGCTCAGTACGCCAGTGCTTTAGCCACTAAGCTACCGTGTACACTGCTCGTGGTAACGAAATTCTCATCCACTTGGTACATCTTTGGGTGACGTCAGCGATAACTTATTAAGAAACAGTGTTTCTTAACCGACTCGACTAACTTTGCAGTTAATTCAAAGTCGTATAGATATGCCCTTACTAATTATTTTATTATTTTTAACGCATTTTACGCATGCGAAACGAAATCTAACGATTTTAAATTGTGGAAAGAAAAAATCGCTCACGAGCAGGATTCGAACCTGCGACTCCTGCTCAGTACGCCAGTGCTTTAGCCACTAAGCTACCGTGTTCAAAAGTGATTTTTTTATTGCTTTGTGTTCGGTATCAGTGGTATAGTCACCTACTTAAATATGGCACGAATACAGATCAACATGTTGTATAATGACGATAGAAAGAAACGGTAGATAGGTATGATTATTAATAACCAGGAACTATTAATGGTAATTCATCGGTTCAAAAATGTTAATGGAGCTGGTCGACGTAAATCTATACTGATTTTATAAAGAGGAAAGATTTGTTTGTTTTACTGTAACCGATAAACTCTGAAACTACTGAACCGATTTTAATAATTCTTTCACCATTCGAAAGCTACTTTATCCAAAAGTAACATTTTCAGTACGCGGGCGAAACCGCGGGCAAAATCTTCTCGTATAACATAGCGTTGGTCCAAGGTTGTATTGCTATTTCAACCTTATAATAACTATAATAAAACAAAGTTTAACCGGATTAAATCGCGTATATTATTTAAATATAATAACTAGACATAGAATTTCAGTAGCCGCACGTAGAGTGGAAGGCATTTCAAGTTAATAAGTTTGTTTACGTAATAAATCATAGCCTAAGAATACATTGTAACTATGACAGTTGTGGTGTGGTGCCGGACGTAAAGAATTGCACCACCCACTATCTTCTCATGGGTGTCGTAAAAGGCGACTAAGGGATTCACTAGAGGATGGGCAGCAGCGTTCTCTGAGTATTTAACCAACCAACTGCGATCGCCAACCCGCCTGCCAAGCGTGGCGATTATGGCATATCCCCCCAAACCTATGCTTGGGGGAGGCTAGTGTCCAGCAGTGGACGTCTTTCGGCTGAAATAATGACAGTTGTGGTAACGCTATTATTCATGAGACTCCTGCCCTTCAAACTAGGAAAAGAACCTGTGTCTTGAAGGACTGTGTTCTTTAGTGGATTAACACATTTAACAATTATATTTAAATTAGAAATATTCCGATGTTATTGTGTGCGTGTCGGCGAACACTTTAGGTACAGTCGACAGCATGACAGTGGTAACATATCAATTCGAAAACCCCCCTACTGCTTGCGAAATAAAGATGCTGTCAATGTCAGTGTTACCACCGACGTGCGGTCGACCGTACGTACCGCTTACGGACACAGATTGATTTTGTGCTTTTAACTTTGAGCGAAATTTTGATTATTTTTTTCTTCAAGCCATTTTCATCAACGGCTCTCAAATTTTAATACATTAGGTACATGCACAACCAGCAGGATGGACAGAAGAACTTATAAAAACTTTAAAACGAACAAGAATGATGACAGAAAAACCGACGCGCTAGCAAATCTCCCAAAGAAAATCGATCGATTAAAGCGAAAAAGATACGGGGAAACTCTACGTTATTATATCTTCTGGTTATCCCTTACATCGGCCTAATCCTTAATACCGGTCGTAGCTCAGAGAGGGTCCAATATAGAGGTCATGTTATTAAGTTATACATAATTTTTGGGGCTCTGAATGAAATGGGCACTTTAGCAGAGGATAAAACGAACCTCCGGACCTCTGGAGCGGTGTTCCAGCCAATACTTCGTTATATAGGACAGAGAGATATGAATTTAGAGCTTATCCGATTGAACTAAATTAGTGTAATTATCTTGTTAATGTTTGTACTGATTCTGCGTGAGATTAGCGAAAAGGTTATTTCATGGGATTGAGAGACAAAATATTTGCGTTATCAACGTCAAAACACGATCGAAATAATTAAGAAACCTGCTCCACATTTCTCGTCAGTAATCATTATGTTATCCTTAATACTAATCTTACAAATGCGCCGAAGTATGGGTGTTTGTTTGTCTTTCTATCACGCTAAAACGGCTGAATGGATTCGGATGAAATTTGACACTCAGTTAAATCCGGATTAGCATAATAGGCTACTTTTCATCCCGAGAAAATAAACAGTTCTCGAGGGATAAAGTCTTTCTGAAACCGAAGAAGATGAAACTGCGGGCATAGGCTAGCACTTAATATATTTTTTGTTTTACGTATAATTCAAAATCGGTCCAAACACGAAATATTAATAATTTAAATTGTCACAAGAATAATGATACCTACATTCAATTATTTGTTTACTGAAAGTCAAATAGCCCCATTATACTCTGAATTGTCGCATGACAAACATAAAATGCCTATAAAAGTCTATTTGTTTTATACATCGCTGATTTCCATTGATTTTCACAAGGAAAACAAGTTAGAACCTTCTATTGTTTGACATCCGCTCACGTTATAGAGGCGACGAAGAGAAATGTTTTTTTTTTGTATTCGTCGGCACTGGCAGGCTCGCATTGAGCCAAGCTTAGAATTATAAGAGAAAAAAAAGTATTTATATGTTCCTGCTTTTCTAAAAGTAGGCACATACCTATTTACCTCCGAGTTCTTTGAACCAGAAAAGCCGATAACTACAAAATCCTTTTAACAATATTTGTTCAATCGCGCAAATACATCAATCTTTCGCCCAACGATTTTAGTGCGGCCATTCATGCTCTATGGTATAGAGATTGATAGATTATCAATCATTTTTATGTAGGTACTGGACGATGACAGTGGTCGGGGTTGGGCGACCGAAATCTAATAAAGTAGGGCATTTGTTAGACGAGTCCATTTTCTGCCATCTCGTTTTATCCATGTAGTGTTGACGTGTACAGATAACTCCATTACACTAGAAAGGAATCGGGGGTTGAGTTTCAGAAGTAGCTCGGGTTTCTTGTGTTTGGTGTGCTATTTTTGTTTTTTGTGTTTGGCGACGTGTTCACCTAGCTTGTTGTCAAGGCTGCTATTAAGTTCTGGAAGCAAAAAGCTTTCTAGAGTTTTATTAAATTCTTTTGGGTATAGGAAACGTATTAGCATAGATCACAGAAATAGTAAAAAATATAGATAACGTGCTGCGAACAATCATAGTGAAGCCAACAAAATCATGCTCCTCTGTGTACAAGCCAGCGCCACACACATGCACATCAAAGTCAAACCATGCTCACCGCTCTCAGTACACATATCATAGCATTGTCTAGTAAGCATTGCCAAAAACAAATATCTTTCAGCATATTACCTCAATGCTTTCAGGTGCATGTGTGTACGTGAGCCGTGAGCGCTGGTTTGTACACGGAGGAGAAATTTTGTTGGCTTCACTATGATTGTTCGCAGCACTTCGTCTATATTTTTTAATATGTCTGTGCATAGAATATAGAAGTCACTGTTCATAGCAGTCTGCCTGCCGGACATGATTATTCTTATTTTTAACAGTTAACAAACAAAAAATTCTGTAGCGGAACAAATAAATCATAATAGAACTATTTGTTTCCCCCACAATGACGTAAAATCATCAAACAATTTTAAAATTACCACAATCCTATTCAGTTTCATTACTCTAATAAAACTATCACCATTTCCGTAAACCGATTCTCTCCTAACATACATCAAACAAAAGTTGAAAGCAATAAAACAAAATGGTCGTCAATTTCCCGCGCGAATGAGAGCTGTCAATGCAGATTTTCGCGCCACGAGCAATGACGAATGCTACCGAAATAATCCGACTCGTGTCTATGGCAGGATGTCTCGTCGCAAGTGACATATCCAGTGACGTCATCACACGACAATTTTATTTAAATAGCGCGGTATATTGACAGCTCTTTTGTTTTCGTCGTTACTGGCTTCGCGTTGTTCGGGTTACACACTTATGTACCTAGCTTTTTATGTGGCTTATTAACCAAAAATTACCTCACATGTAA
This sequence comes from Asteroscopus sphinx, assembly GCA_949699075.1. NCBI lineage: Eukaryota > Metazoa > Arthropoda > Insecta > Lepidoptera > Noctuidae > Asteroscopus > Asteroscopus sphinx. The sequence continues at coordinate 19,654,943 of OX453017.1, forward strand.
ATTTTTCAAATGGTAATGCCATCTGAATGGTAAAAAAGGGTTTCACACAAAAACGTTTATGAAGTAGGTACCTATAGTTAAGTTTTCTCCACTTTTTTTTCTCTTGGACGACCCAGAATACTATCAAGTAACTACTGAATTATATATCTATATCACTTGTTTATTCTATAAGTAGGTAAGCAAGTGGGTCAAAAGTCCGCACTTGGAGTTTGTCAGCGAGCAATGGAACGCAGTATCCTAGGAGTTAGACTTACTGATCGTGTAATAAACCCTATACTGCGTTCCAAAACATAAATTGCTGATGTAGGCCAAACAGCTGCCAAGCTTAAGTGGAACTAAGCTGGTCACATCTGCCGCATGCCGGAGGAGCTATGGGCGAAAACAACCACACAGTGGGTTCCAGACAGCAGCAAACGACAACGCGGCAGGCCCAGAAGGAGATGGCGGGACGAACTTGACTCCTATCTGAAGGGTTGGCCCCAGAAGGCAAAAGACAGGGACAAGTGGAAAAAGGGAAGGGATGCTTTTGCCCTGCAGTGGGACACTATAGGCTGATCATAAAATAAAAAGTAAGTGGGCTCACTTAAAGTTAATAGGTTTTTGAACTGGCATGTTTTGTTTATTTTAATGATCACTCGCATACCTACAAAAAAAATTAATTAACAAAAACAAAAAACCCGACTGCGTGTAAAAATAACAGAAAAGATATAAACAAGACTTATCAACACGCAGTCGGAGGCTACGTATGTTTTTGGTCATGAATTATATAATAGTTCATAGGCAGCCTCCGCCTGCGTGTTGATAAGTCTTGTTTATATCTTTTCAGTTATTTTTACACGCAGTCGGGTTTTTTGTTTTTGTTAATTAATTTTTTTATTTTACATTTTTTAGTTTTGTCATGTTTTATTGATCATACTATACTATTAATGTTTTTTTTTGAAAAGTCAAATTCATTTATAACGTTGAATATTTTGTTATTTTTTAGCATTTTTCATTCCAAATTACATTTAAACATATAAGTTGTATATATTTTCGTAAACCATTTATAAAACCCTTTATTTTGATACCCCACTCGATAGGTTTTGACCAAAAAAAATTTTTTTAAGTACCATAAAATGGCTCCAAAAAGCGGCCATTTTGATTTTTATAATTTTGATATACCCAGTGTCACTCTCACAATTAAGACGAATCCAACGACACCTCTCAAGCTAAGATCCATCAAGCCGTTTAGGCTACAGAGCGTGCCAAAGAAATATACATACATACATACACTCGAAAAACATAACCCTCCTTTGGCGCAGTCTGGTAATAAAACATATCTAAAACAAAACGGCAAAAACATACTTACATGTTGGTTTTAATGATACCCTGGATATTGAAATGAAAACAAGACAGGAAAAATACAATAATTACACAGAATACACAATGCCTTGCGGAAATTTGAGGGCATAATTTGTTCAAATTTGGCTCTTCCATTTTCGATACCTACTGTAAATTGGATACCTACTTACATATTAAACATAGAATCAAACCCTAAAGAAAAAGGCAAACGTGTCCATCATAGAATATTTATTTTATTTATTTATGTACACACAACACATATAATGGTTTTCGAGCGCAGCGGACACCAATTAAATTATTTATCTATGATGTCTACCTAGCATAAAGCATACCGTTAAAAATTGCTTTATAAACAGATGCTGAAAATCTTTTTTTTTTGATATATTACTTTACAGTTATGTTTACATTCGCTATTTAAAAAAATCTTAATAACGAGATATTTAGAACCGTGATCAATTTTTTTCATATTAGTGCTATTCAATTGAGTTATCTCGCTCTAATAAATCGGATGTCTCAACTGAAACTCAAATAAACAACTCCTTTAGTAAATCTTGATAACACCAGTTCTGTATTTTCATGGCCTTTCGCCAGTTATTTCAACTGCCAAAGTTTCTATTTTTATTGGCCACCGATAGTCTAAATCGATTTCCTGCATGTAGTGTAATACGTCTTTCATTTGGACGCCACTACCGACAACCTTTACATGCATAACATTTCCAAATCTCACAAAGTTTTATTAATCGAGTCTAAAATATATGCAAGTTATGGTCATAAACTTGTTAAACTAACGTAAAGCATTTTATGGCTATGATATAGTTTTGACAGCTGCATCACCTCTGGTCAATTTATTTTTATCTGAAGCCGAAGAAATAACTTGATTTTGTGAGAAGAATCATGGCCTCAAGATACGTGGTTCAGTAGGTAACTGTAGGTTTTTGTCCAAACTTTTTAATTCGAAAGGTTTCATTTCAAAAAGGTAAATTACTTGTATCAATCTCATACAAAATTTCTTCTGATATACATTTATAAAGCATTTATAATTACATTATAAAATATACGAGAGGTTACTGAAAATCAGCGCTGGGTGTTCCACGCCAGCACATGCAGAGTTGGTGACCCTATTGGCATGGGCGTGCCCGGCAGCAACTTCATGTTCACGTCTAATTTTAGTCATTTTGTTGATGTTATTGTTGTGCTGTCACGGTCCTGTGTGAAATAAAAGTTTTTCTTTCTTCCTTCTTTCTTTCTGTCACCCAATAGTCGAAATTCGACAGTAATTCATTATTGAACTATGCCGAAAAGATACTATTTACATTTTTTTTCATTGATAACACTAAAGCTCGTCAATAGCTACTGAACAAAAAAAAGTAAATCGGTTGCCAAACAGTAGAGAAAAATGGTACTGAACCAAATTTCTTTGCCTATTTATTTATACGATAGTTCGCCCATTCGGCGAAATTCGATCGTAATTCATAAAAAAGTTATAATTCAACTATGACAAAAAATACTATATCCATTTTTTTTATTGATAAGACTAAAACTCGTCAATAGCTGCTAAACGAAACAAACAAAAAAAATCGGTTGACAAACAGAGCTAGGAGAAAATGGTACTGAATCGTATTTCTTTGCCTATTTATATATAGAAGATATACATGTAAACATCACAGCAGTACGTTTTCATACAAAGGTCTGTATTTTATTTACTATCATAACAAACTACAAGAGCCAAAGACCTTGGTTCCACGAATTTTCATCAAACAAATCTACGAAACACATACACATAATACTTAAGCCGCATTTTTTGTCGGCCCCTATCTATCTCAAGGCTAAGGGAAGCAGTAGTAGTGCGGTGACTGAGAAAATAAAAGGGGGGAAATGGCGTATAGGGGCGGGGGAACAGGGGAAGGAAGAGCACGTCCTTGAGTCCTCGCGTCATGGGATTTCCTGTTCCCCCACAGATAAGAGTGAGAAACGCTTTATGTTTTTCTTGCCAAATACTCGGCTTTTCTGGCTAGATACTATTCGCTTTTTCTAGCCGAATAAATGCGAAATTAAGTTGTAAATAGCTCAGTGGAGTTTTGCCGCTCTGAATATTAATTTGCCTTGATTTTAGAATGATTGTGCGTGTTGACTGATATCGCATTCGTGTTGGAATCGTTTCAATGAAATGAGACAATAAAATTGTACCGATGAGTTTACGATTCTTGCTTCCTAAAAAAATACCTAAGTAGTACGTAATGTATTCAGTTACATAGCCTTGATTTATCGCTTTATTCCTGAGCTAAACAACATTGCGCAAATCGGTCTTAGGAAACATAATGTGTTTCGAAACGTCAGGAAAACCAATCTAAATAATATACGCGATGTAATCCGGTTAAACTTGTTTTATTATAATGTGTAGTGATCGCGAAAACCTAAGAAATCATTTAACTTATTTTAAGAGCATTCTTAAGGACATTCTTTTAGAATGCCCATAGAATAGATAAGTAAAGAAACCCTCAAAACCGAAACATGTAATTCTCTAACCGAACTCCTTGCTAAGTTCCGCTAAAGTTTCCACCCTTGCCAGTCCCATCAGAGTGAGAGATCTCAGAACAAAGAACAACACAAACACAATCAAGTGTTACTAATACAGTTACCGGTAAAGTTCTACCGACTAACTATGCGGAGATCAAACGTTAGAGAGAAAATAATATACTTATATATACTAATGGTCCTTTTTAGGGTTCCGAAGTCCTACAAGGAACCCTTATAGTTTCGTTATGTCCGTCCGTCTGTCCGTCTGTCCGTCTGTCCGTCTGTCCGTCTGTCCTAATCCTTTACAGCTTAATAACTTCTACAGTTATAAACATAAGTAAATGAAATTTAGTTAAAAAATAGTCTACATATAGATCTCAATTTTAAAAGAATAAAAGATTCGTTTTTGCGTATTTTAGGGGAGGCGTCCATACATGTGAAATGGAGAAAAAAAATTTTTTTTCACTGCACCCCCTCGTGTGGGATATCATTGAATAGGTCTACTAAAATGAAGGTAATGTTTCATACACCACTTTTTTATCAGGTGTACCATCTGCGAAATATAGCCTGCCAAAGTGGCTTGCAATGTGTCCCCCCCCCTGCCATTTCTAAACTATGCAATGTAGAAACTTATAATCTTCCACATTGATAGACCTTTGTAAAAACTCTCTTTTAAAATTATTTCGAGTATAATGTGATTATAATTTTTTGAGTTATAGAGAGAAAACTGAAAAATACTTAAAACGTCCTAGTTCAAAGGTCATTGACCTTAGAGAAAAATGATCATAGCAAATAATGCTCCTTTAGCTACTTTCTATTTGAAAAAATCACAAAAAGTAACCTTGAAATGACAAACGTCTTAAATTTGGCTTCTTGAATGTATCGCTAGATGGCGCTACTAACAACACGCTCTGAGTCGCGAATGCTGCCGATTATTGCAAAAACTAAAATAGCCATGATTAATTTCGTTTGTAATTACACCTACTTAAGGAACCCTATAATACTGAGCATGGCCCGACATGCTCTTGGCCGGTTTTTATGTGGACAAACCGTTGATAACTGTCGATCAATATGTCGACTCTTGACCCTTAGAATAATAAGATTCAGAGTGATTTCATTCAACGTTTCGCTTAATAAAGTTAAAGCATAAAAACAATCAATGTGTCTCCGCAAGCGGCACAACATCATAGCCGACACGAACACAGACGCGCGAATATTGTACGAAGCTTTTAAGGTCAACTTGAAATTACTTTACTTTATGTGCGACTACTGTTGTTCTAAGCTTAGTTATTCTAAGCATAGGCCTTGGATGAATAAAAAAGGTGGACGGAATCTCGCTAAACAATACGTGAAGCATCCATAGTATCGGCTCTCTTAAAAGTACGCACACATACACATCCATAGTATGCCAAAAAGCCGCGATTACGCAAAAAATCTAGTGTGACGGTAGTCAAGTTAAGTTTTTAAACTTTCGCAAGTTTCACTCATATTAAACTATGGTTATTCTCACTTAAAACAAACATTTTGACTAACCTCGACGTTTCGGCCAAGTTGCATTGGCCGTGGTCACGAGAAGACTGAATGCAATTTATTTTGTATTATCTATGAATGTATGCGGGTGTCATCACACATCGATGTTTTCTCGATCCACCCGCGGTTGGTTTTTCGTAACGTAGCTGTCTGCAACGCGATATGCTGAATCACGACACACAATGCTAAGAATACAATATGCTTTTCGTTTGTTCTAGAATTACGCTGAAACAGATTTGGGTGAAAAATCAAATCCTGCATTACCACATATGATACTTATAATTGACAGAGATAAACCGCTGACGGGGTTTCATGTTCCCTGACGGGGTTTCGTGTTTCCAATTGTATTGTTAAGATCTTACATGAATTAAAGCAATAAGAACTTTGACTTTGACTTTGAAATCAGTGTGTGTGTTAGCCAATATAATATAATCGATGAACCCAAAAATCTTCCATTTTAGTGTAACAGCTATACCTAGTAACAAAATGTGACTAACAAGTTAAACGTCTCGAGGTCAAGGCCGGCTGCCTGTTAACCTTAAAGTTTTACTACATTGTTCTCCTTTAGTGCCTTTCCCTCTCAAGAAGCTCACAATATCGTCTGTTGTATAGACTAAACTACAAAACCTTTTGCAGCCATGTTTAGCAACACTGCCCCTCAATCGTCGCTTCCTGTCCTGAAGACATTTCCACTTTCATCTACAAAGATCTTGCTATCAGTGGCGAATAGTCCATGTAACACGATACCCACCGGCTTCCCTTTAGGAATTGCTTAAATACAGATCAACGACATTTCACAAAAGGCAGTTCGAGGCTGCTGCTTAGCTTATCGCTACAATCCAGGTGCTTTTGGAGAGATACCGTACATTTTTTACGCAAAAACTTGCTTTTCGCATACTAGTGAGATTTTTATAAACATAAGGCTGATGACCTGAAAGGAAATTTCAATTTTCAACTTCAATTTCAATGTTTTTTATTTCAAACAAACCTAATTACAGGCACTTTTGAAAGGCCAGGCTCTAGTTGCACGGTTCCAAATTGTGGGTCCTATGGAGAAGAACCGGCAAGAAACTCCATGGATAAACTCTTTTTAAAATAGGTTATTGTTTATTACATCAAATTTATTCAAATAATGTGAGTATAATGTAGGTTAATGTCAGAAATAAACAAGAGTTTAAAAGTGAGTATATTGCCTTTAGAAATAAACGTAAAAAGAGTTGCCATAGTATGTAGAAGCTGACCTGTCCCGACAGACGGCACCCGTTCACGAGCATGACGCGAGCATCAGCCATCGCTTAACTCAACCATTTTGAAGGGAACTTAACGACCCGACACTAACGCCACCATCAGCATGACATTTTAGTGAGCATGACAGACTCATACTGCTAGACAACAAATAGGCAGGAATATAGAGAATTACTGTAAAAACATGAATGGCCACATGATACTTACATTTTACATTTTAATCACCTATTAAAAAATTGTAAGCAGTTCATACACATTCATTCGTAAATCGTTAGGAAATCAAATAATAATCGCTAGGAATTGTGTGTTACAAAAATAAAAAATGTACGACGTAATCATCGTATTTAATGCGTACAAAACAGTAAACATTTTAAATTTTAAATAGTTGATCAACACAATAATAACACGAGCTAATAAGATGCTCCATTTGACTTCATACTTTTAATAATAAGATGCTCCATTTGACTTCAGACTTTTGACTAATCCCTTGTAAGTACTCTACGGTTTTGTGAAAAAAATATGTTTGCACCACTGTTAAAGAAAGCCAATCTTATTTTAACACCATTACATCTACAGGAATAGAAACGAAAATCTGTTTAGTTGTTAGCATAGAGAAAGATCGTTCCTCTATGGTTGTTAGGCAACCACTTGTTTGACATAAGTTTTGTTAGTAAAACATAACCTCATAATTGGTAATATTTTAATAAATTAAACATCTTTGAAGTATATACTGTCCGTTTATTAATATAGATTGCAACTCATTGTCATGATCGAATTTTATTTGGTGAACATCATCATATATTCGTAACTACCAAAGGCTGGACACTAATGGAACTTTAGCAATGTCCTTTGGACAGTAGGTACCTTTTGTAACGTAAGCATCCACTAAGAACGGAGCCATGGAAATTCTTACCCTAAGGGGTTAAATAGGTTGTTTGAGGTTGTATGAACAATCTTTACTCCGGGATCGATTTTCACTCAAAACTTAGAAATAATAATCTTTGAAGTAAATCTAAAACTACGACGGGAAACATTACACGGGGCATGCCAAAACTCTTTACGCAGGAAAAGTAGCAAGAGCACTCTAGTAATTAATAAATAATTTGATGGGAATTACTCTTAAAGTTAAAACTTTAATAAAGGGTAATAAATAATAATGATAATAAATAAATATTTTTGGGGCATTTTTAAACAGCACCATCTAGTCCCAAACTAAGCAGAGCTTGTAATATGGGTACTAGACGATTGATATAATACTTATATACTTTTTTTTGTAAATATATACTTATGATACATAAGAAACACCCAGATCAAGACAAATACTTATGTTCATCACACAAATATTTGTGTCTTGTGGGAATCGAATAGGTACCCGGCTATGTGAACAATAGGAGTTAATTAATGTTGTTATTATCTGAACATCAAAACTTTTTAACAAAAAATTGAACCGACCAAAACAAAAACTGAAAAGTGAAAAATAAAATGAAGCTTTTTAGTCTTTACAACTAGGTATTCTCCTAACTAAACTAATGTAAATAACTAACTATGAATCGACGCCAAATAAACAAAGCAAAGTGCGTGCTAGTTGCAAGTGGTCGAGCGGAGAACGCATTTTTGGAAAGTTATTGTTTATCGTTGAAAATTTCATGTTGTATTTGTTGATAGTTTGTTTTTATTAGTAGTAAGTAATTTAATGACCTACATCGTTGTTTGTTTGGCGCCGACTCATAATTAGATATTTACATTAGTTTAGTTAGGCGAATAATTATTAAGACTAAAAAGCTTCATTTTATTTTTCGCTTTTCAGTTTCTGTTTCCGTCGGTAAAAATTTTTGTTTTTTAAAATTTTATTGTTTTTTAGAACAATAAATTAGTATAGAAATGTCGGCTTTCCTTCTGAAAATATTCACCCTTCGCCACTGCTTGCTACCCATACACGCCACTGTACCCTGAAGTATGTGACGCTTATCATCTTAGTCTTCCTGCGACCATGAACGCTTCAAGGCTTTCGAAACGTCAGGAAAACCAATTCAAATAATTTACGCGATGTAATCTGGTTAAACTTGTTTTATTAAATTAAATAACAACTTATAGAGCTCGTTTAATGCCTTATACGAGTATTATTTAACAGATATTGTGATTATTGTCGCCAAACATATTCCGCATAAAAATATAAATTGTATTGTGGATTCTGTTTATACAACGTGAACTTGAGCACAATTTACAAAAAACACGAGAAAGTAATCACCTTAAGTAAACTGTCTATAGAAATTGGATCCGTCTCGACATCATCAATCCATCGTGCTCTATGAGCGGTTAATGCGATACGACGCAATCGAAAAAAGAAAACTATGAAAATAAACATGCCTTAAAATATGGGACATAATAACGTAAACACCATTATTTTAACGTGAAATAGCTAACTTTCTGAGATTTCGATTCAACTTCTGTAACCTAGAATATTATTGGGACATTTTTACACATCGTCCGAAACTAAGCAGAGCTTGTACTATGGGTACTAGACAATGGATGATATTTACATACTTTTTTATTATAAATACTTACTTATTAAGAAACACCCAGACCAACACAAACACTTATGTTCATCACACAAATAATTACGTCCTGTGGAAATCGAACCTACGACCTCGTGATCAGCAGTCCCACACTCGAACCACTAGACCACAGACGTCGTCAAATCATCGATTCTTCTAGTCTTGTGAGTATTTTCTAAAACTTACTTTAAACAGAGTACCGTAGTAGTTTATTTTTTACGGCATGGTACCTATAGTGAAACGAGCTAAAGGCCCATCTGATGTGCTAAAGTAATGCTACGCAGTCATCGGCGGACGTCTGTGGTCTAGTGGTTCTAGTGTCGGACTGCTGACACAAATATTTATGTGATGAATGAACATAAGTGTTTGTGTTGGTCTGGTTGTTGACCAGTGTTGACTGTTGTTGTGGGTGTACAAAAAAATAGTATATATCCATTGTCTAGTACCCATAGCACAGATTACCTATTAGTTCCTATATAAATAGTACAAGCTCTGCTTAGTTTGGGACTAGATGGTGCTGTGTAAAAATGTCCCAAAAATATTTATTTATTTATTTACTTCATATTTAGATTTACAATAGAATCAGCTTGTTTGATAATCCACATCTCCTACATCCATGCCCTACATTTAAGACGCACATTCAGTACACACGACGTAATTCTACACCTTAATTGGTGGTTGGCACAGATTCTCGGAGTCGTCCCGGATACGTGCCGTCCTTGTTTCAAACACCCTGTTTTGTACGTGCTCACAGTTCACTTCGCCGTGTTTCAGACCCGCTGACTATGTATTGGCCTGAAAACTCATGAATGAACGCTTCCTAACCTTGGCGTTAGAAATAGATTATTAATGTTTTAAAAGTATTTTTTTTAGTTTTTTTTTTCCTTTCGGTGTAGATGTAGCACAAAATAAAATAAGTTATAAAAAAAGGACATAATGCTTACTAGTGCTCTATAAGTAAGCTTGGAATAAGTTCTGTTATGGTATTACAAAAACTGCGAATAAATAAATAAATAAAATTTGATGATAAAGTAATTTCCTTTAGAAAGATTGATATGGATCAGCCAAATTATTACGAATTTATTTATAGTATTTTAAGCTCATTTGTCTTGTAACATATTTGCTCGCTAATAAAAAAAAAAAATTATTATAATGTAAGAGAGAACTGAATATAAAAAAAAAAAAATATGCAGACAATGAACAACAGAAAAAAAATATCAGATTTACACAAATTAATAACTCAAGTAATTTGGTGAAAAAGAATTTTTAACAACGTTTTTAAAAAGTAAGGGAGTTAATATTGCTTTGTGATCCAGTCCGAGCAATGTTTAATGTTTCAAAACTCTAACTCTGTTTACTGCTATTTTCATGGTGTACAATAAAGTATATTCTATCTATCTATCTATCTAACTCATCGGGAAGTTAGTTTAAAATCGATTGCAAAATTTGAACCGAACAGACAGACATGACCGAAAGCAAGTTAATAAAAAGTGGTAAAAACAAAACTTTTGACACTTATTACATAATCATTTCAAATAAATAAAAAACACTTAAGCCAAATACAATGTTGAAAGTTACAAAAAACTGGTAAAATCCACATTATACAAGTACGAGGCAGTGCAAACCGGTGCGCGGCGGTACAAGCCGCCTGCCAGTCTAATTGGCGGTGCGACGCCGGAACCAGACTCTCGGCCATCTTCCGTTCCACAGCTGAAAGCAGGTTTTGCCGCTATATACATTATGCTGAGAATAAACGGTCGTTTTCAGGAGTTTAAGCAGCATTTAATTATTTTAATATTGCATTCAATTTCTGAAAATTAGTTACTGTACGAAAACTGCCGTTGTACTTGTTCAAACTTTTGACGTCTATGGTCTAGTGGTTCGAGTGTCGGACTGCTGATCACGAGGTTGTGGTTTCGATTCCCACAGGACACAAATATTTGTGTGATGAACATAAGTTTTTGTGTTGGTCTGGGTGTTTCTTATGTATTATAAGTATGTATTTACAAAAAAAAGTATATAAGTATAATATCCATTGTCTGGTACCCATAGTATAAGCTATGCTTAGTTTGGGACTAGATGGTGTTGTGTAAAAATGCCCCAAAAAAAAAGAAAGTATTTAACTTCGTCTAGGTTATAAGGTAGTCCTAAGATCCATGTATTTAACTTAACACGTTACTTACTACGTAAAGAAGTTGATCAGCAGCTTATTCCTGGCTTTTAAAAATAAAAAACTTCCATTATGTATCTTTTAGGACCATCAATCAGGTTTGCCGCGTTTGCCTGATGATAATGGCAATTTCTCCTTTGTTATATAAGTGTAAAAATTAACAATCATTAAAAGATCGTATTCAACATGACGTGAAAATTTAAATTTTTTGAATGATGAGATGATAAACTTAGCGCGCAATACTTCAGACAAGGCTTAATCACCCATGATAATTGATTTCAGCCTATACATACATCAAGTATTGAAGACAAACAAAAGTGTTTGCGAGCATACGCATAAATTATTTAGACCTCCGTACTCCGTGACTAATGGTCCAATTTACACTTTTCGGCATCCTACAAAGATGGGCCAACATTGCCTTGTAAATAAGTAATATCGATTAATGAGTCCCATTTGTTTTAGCCTGTTAAGGGTCGAAACACAGAACTCCGACGCGGCGTCGTCGTCTCGCAGAAATCTACGAGCTCGCACGACACTTCGCAAAAACTTTATCATGCGTAGCGCATTCCTTTTTTTTTTTTTTTTTTTTTTTTTCGTGGGGAAAATCCTCATGGACGCACTCCGCCCGGGGAAGGCGGAGCCAGTGTCGGACTCTTACCGACTAAAAACCACCACGGTGTTCCTCTACCGACCCTTGGCCGGGGGCGTGAGAAATACTCCCGTATTCGCCCAACCATCCCCGGCAGGTCCCGGCTCGCCGCTAACAGACGAGCCCCTTCACCCCGTGCGGCACCCACATCGGCCGCACCCTCCTCTTAACTGGCGCGCGCGGAACACAACGCGCCACCGTCACGGGCCTTGACTGGTCGGGCGGCGGGCCACCCCGAGTCCGCCGCCCGCAGGCCCACACCTAGGGTGGCTGGAGGTCGGCATACGCCCTCCTACGACGCCCAGGTCGTCTCCTGCGGATGGGAAGAGAGGTTATCGCCTCTCGAACCCTCTCCGCCGCCTCCTTAGCGAGCATTACATCCTCGCAGAAGGAGACGACGCCTTCCCAAGCGCTCTCGCTCCTGACCATAGACAGAACCACGGCCGGAAGCGAGAGGTCGCTGCCGCCTACTGCAGTAATGAGGTCACGGCGCTGCGTGGCCCAAGCTGGGCACTCCGCCAGTGTGTGCTGCGCCGTGTCCTCTGGGCAGCTCCCGCAGTGATGACACTCGGGCGTCGGCTCCCGGCCTATGCGACACAGATACTTCCCAAAGCAACCGTGCCCTGAGAGTATCTGCGTCAGGCGGTAGGTGTGGGCACCATGGCCCCTCTCCAGCCACTCCTCTATGACGGGCCTTACCGCCGCTATTGTGGCGTGCCCTGCGCTGGGTTGCGCAAGTCGCTCCTCCCATTCAGCCAGTAGGATCTGGCGGACCTCAGTCCGATCAGGCGGGTCCTCACGCTGGTGGTACCTCAGCGCAAGGTCTCTCGCCTCCAGATCCCAGGGCATTGATCCGGCTAGAAGGCTCGCCGCCTCAAAGGAGATCGTACGATATCCCCGTATCACCCTGATGGCCATCGCACGCTGCGGCCTACGCAGCAGCGCGACGTTGCAGCGTGTCAGGGTGTCCGCCCACACTGGGGCCCCATAAAGGGCCATGGACCGTACGATCCCCACGTAGAGCTTCCGGCAGGAGGCGTTTGGACCCCGCAAGTTTGGGAGCAGCCGCGATAACGCAGCCACGGCCCCCGTCAACTTGGGTGCCAACCGCTGAAAGTGGGGCCCAAAGCCCCACCGGCTATCGAGGACGAGTCCCAGGTACTTCATCGTCGACCCGATGCCGATGCGGACGCCTCCTACCACTATGTGGGATCCCGGAGGCGGCCCCTTCCGAGGCCCGTGGAAACACAGAGCCTCAGACTTGTGTAGAGCCACCTCGAGACCCAACCGCCGGATCCTTCCAACGACCTGCGCAACCCCCGCTGTCGCCAGCATGGTCGCCTGCCGGAGCGTCTTCCCCCTTGCTGTGATCAGCGTGTCGTCGGCGTAACATGTCACGGCGCATTCCTGCGGTATATGAATGTTAACCATGGTTACCCGAAAAATGGCCAGCAAGACCCCTTGCCACACGAAATCGTATCGGAGCAATTTGCGTCGCAGTTTTCTGCGTTGCAAAATCGCAGTTTGCCGATTCGTAGTTTTGTGTTTTAATCCATGTATGCGCAACGGGAAAAACATTTTAAAAGGATAAAAAGGAGACCCATTTTTTTATAGATTAGCGTCATCTTGGTCTGTCGGGGTGCATTAAGGTGCTGCATTGAATTTGCAACCGTCCCTTTCTAACATACGGCAAATTGCGCGTGTGGGAACAGAGCGGAATCGCGCTGTTTTGATGTTTTTTTACATTTTTGCAAATATCTCAGCGAATAAACATTTAAATGAAAATCTGTTACACCAGAATTTAGATATGTACAAGATATATCTTATTTACAAAAAACAATCGTAAAAACTGTTGGAATTTCTAAATCCAATGCGTAATAGTGCAAAAACAGACCTTACTTTGGAAAATAAACCCATCCCATGTCATGTATCCCAAGTAATCCCAACCAATCATGTTTTCCCTACACCAAAATCTAGTAAATATAATGAAAAATCTTAAATATGAAAATGAGATCAACGTCGTATCCACAAATGAAAATATTTTCATTCTAAAATCCCTATTTTTCCCAATGCCGCCCCTTAAAAGAATCTCTATGAGTGGCGCTACAATTAGTCAACCAAGTAATTATTACCCCCCAACTACCTCGCCTATTAGCCATGTCATATATCTATTGTATGAATGTTGTGTGATGTACCTTTGAATTATAACTTAAAGCTTTAATACATTCTAAGAGTTACATACTAGGTGCTTATAGATAAACGAGAGAAAATTAAATTCTCCTTGAATAAAACTGCAACATAAAGTGTTGTTATCTATATTAAAGTAGAAAACAGTAATTATTTAAATGTATGCGAATTTAATGTGTTCTTTGTGAAGTGCTTTGAGCTAGTATGTTTCACTTCAGTTACTTGTTTTTAGTTAAATTTCATTTTCATGAGAATGTTTTATGTATTTTAAGCTGTTTGAAGATTTTGTTGAATAGAATAATATACCTACAATGTTATTTTTTTGCTGAATAGCTGACCTCTGAATGATCGTTCATTATTCATTTTAGGTTCTGTTTATTTCTTCTATCTCGACTCGGAGGCTGAGTCAGCTTACTTGAAGATTCATCAAAACATCACTTTTTAATGTACCGGGTTATTTTAAATTCATTAGCAATTTTTAAACAGATTGACTGTACTCAATAATCTTGAAATCTCGAAAAAAAACCAGCCGATCCCTACATTTTGTCGATTTATGTTTATGTGAACACAAATGTAGGGATCAGCTGATTTTTTTCGCGATTCATGGTTGGTCATATAATAAAAGTTGTTAAAATTTATGAGAACAGTCGTCCCTTGAAGAATAGCTAATGAATAAAAAATAACCTTGTATATCATTGAGTAAAATAAAAACGGTTAAACATCTCATCATCATCCTCCGAGCCTTTTCCCAATTATATTGGGGTCGGCTTCCAGTCTAGCCAGATGCGGCTGAACATCAGTATTTTACACGGAGCGACTGCCATCAGACCCCCGCAACCCAGTTACTGGGTAATACTGACATTCGGAGGTTAGACCAGTTGTCAGACTTTCAGGCTTCTGGCTACCCGTAACGACTGCCATAGATATTCGTATGACAACCAGGACCGACAGCTTAACGTGCTCTCCGAGGCACGGTTAAACATCTGTTAAACTTAAAACCAAAAGATAAAAAAAATACTGAATCTCAGAAACTTGCAAACGGTGATAATATATTTAGATGATAGATATTTAGATGAATATTCACTAGTAATAATATAATAATATATAATTCTCAGTAGCAGCCCGGATTCTGAATTTGTGCCCGGTTGGTTAATGGCATATGTAAAGGCTCGCCCCCCATTATATGGGACTGATAACATAACTGGCGAAATGTGAATGTTACTATACACCTTTTTTTTTTTTTTTGCCCTGGGGAAATCCTCATGGACGCACTCCGCCCGGGGTAGGCGGAGCCAGTGTCGGACTCTTACCGACTAAAACCACCACGGTGTTCCTTCAACTACCTTAGCCGGGGGCGTGAGAACCCGTGAGTATTCACACAACCACCCCCGACAGGTCCTGGCCCGCCACAAGCAGGCGAACCCCTTCTACCCGTGCGGCCTAACGTGGGCCGCACCCTCCTCGGTGGCACACACGGAACACTGCACGCCACTTCACCTCATGAGCCTTTACCAGCTGCGCCAACTACGCCGGCTGTGCCAGCTACGCCAGCTGCTGGTCGGGCAGCAGACTACCCCGAGTCTGCTGCTCGCAGGCCCTACCTCCCGTATTTTTTTATAGAGGTTTCCTTCCTCGCGGTCCGGGCGGTGAAGCCAAGACCCTCGGTCCCAAAAGGTGCGAGAACACTACTCAGCGGGCACTCCTGGGGTTACGAGATCGACGGGGGCAGGGAAAGACAGTCCCCCCACTGCCTGCCCAATGGCAGGGTGAGTGTACACCGGGCCCACCCCTGCTCCTCCACTGTGCCCTCTGTTGGCAACAGAGGGACATGTGGAGCAACTCCCAACTGGCCCAGAACGGGCCCCTCACGCGCCAGAATATTCGCCACAGGCAATAAAATCCCCCCGAAGGTTAATCCCTCGAAAGGATTTTATTACCCGTGCCCAGGATGCACCGGCCAAATAACTGCCGTTCCCTCCAGACGTGTCCAGAAGGACAAGCAGCCGTCAGGCACACGTGGAGGTTTTCTGGCCAGCACCCCATGTTACTATACACCTATGCCTACCTCTTCTGGGAATACAGGCGTGATGTTATGTATGTATGTACATATGTATAATGAATTAGACATGAGAATAACAGTTCATGCCTTTATTTTATTGAACTCAGCCTATCATCAAAGTTGTTAGTAACACACGGAATTTGCTCTTAATTATGCAAAAAAACTTGATTGTTTTTTTTTATTCTTTAAAAGTCAAGAACAGAGTTTCAAAAGAAATTTACGGAGATTGTCTTTGAGAACTAGGTTTTTTCATTCAAGTTTTGCTAACTTTTCGAGAAAAACAAACACAATAATATAGTTTAATCAGAACAAACAGAATATAGTTGAAGGAAGTCAGTTTTAGGGTTCTTTGTCAAAGATACTCGTATAAGTTGAGACCACCGAAATCTAAATAATAATCATATAATATTATGAAACGGGAATTAACGCGCACATACCTATTTTAAGCCCAACGTTTCGACCAGGTTTCACTGATCGTGATCATGAGGAGACTGATACAGCATACAGCAGTGTCACTCCGATTCCGAGCAGTGTCATTTCGTATCAGTCTGCCCGCGACCACGATCGGCGAAACGTCGGACTTAAAATAGATATTTGCGCGTTAATTCCCGTTTCTTAATAAATTAACCATCGCCTTTTTCCCAACTTTGTTGGGGTTGGCTTCCAGTCTAACCAGATACGGCTGATCATCATAATTTTACACGGAATGATTGCCATCAGACCCCACAACCCAGTTACTGGGTAATTATTATTAAAATAAGTTACATATTTTTTTGTCAAACACAAATGCACATAAACAAACTAAGGCGCGTATTACAGAACGATCCTCAAGCATTGATCACTGTTTAAAACTAGTTTTGAGTTAAGATTTAATTTTAGAACATATCTCAAGCTGAGATTTATTGATCACAGTTCAGCTGAGTTCATTTTATACTGTCACCTGTTTCGGTATTTGAGCAGAGATTTGATCTGCAATCACTCTAGTGCGGTACAGACTACGTTTGAGTAGTATTTCTATTATATTTCAGGTCAAATTCGTGTGTTATGTCGTTGAATTAAAGTTTATAATTACCGTATTGGAGTAAGACCGATACTCAAGTAACGATTGTATCCTTTAGTAGTGATCAGGTGATTGAAGTTTAAATTGTACTTGAGGAACGTTCTGTAATACGGGCCTCAAAGTGTAACTTGACTAACCAGTGGGGCAATTGTGTAATGCATTCACATTGACATTAGCTTTCATTTTGAAATTAAAGCAACATTCATTGCGTAGTACATACTTGCCAATAACACGGATTGTCAAACACACGGAGAAATGAACATTGAAATCCAGATGAATGCGATCGCGAGTGAGTTACACAATTCGGCAGCCGTTTCTCAATCAATGAAACAAATTATTTATGGTTAAATTGTGGAAAGAAAAATCGTTTACTAGCGGGATTTGAAACTGCGACTTCTAGTTCAGTAGACACACATAGGTTCGAATACTGCTCGTGAGCGAAATTTTCTTTCCACAATAAAACTGTGTGGGTTGGATCCTTTCCGTTTAACTATGGCCAATTTATCATAGCATCATCTTTAACATAGGACTTATCCTCGGACGAATAAAAAATGAAAGATTGAAGCACATCGTTTTTTTCCTAAACCCACTATAATTTTAACACACCACATATACGTGGGACACTCAGAAAGTTTTGCGAAACTAAAAAAAATTGTTCTATACGTACATATATTTTTATCAAATCTTTTCAAAGTACTTTCCACCAGCCTCTATACAAAGATTCATGCGCCTAAACCAGTTTTCAAAACACTTTTTCCAGTCCGCCGCAGACACCTCGTTTACAGCCTGCTCGAACGCAGCCAGCGCATCTTCCGGCGACGAAAATTGTATCCCTTTGAGCTGATTTTTTATTTTTGGGAATAAAAAGAAGTCACACGGTGCTAGATCAGGGCTGTAAGGAGGGTGACCTAGGAGTTTGACTGGCGTGCTGTCCAGGAAGTCCCTCGTTTTGAGTGCGGTGTGCGCAGGTGCATTGTCGTGGTGGAGCAGTAGCCCGCGGAGCCCTGTGTTTGGTCGCTTGTTGCTTATAACAGAGAAAACTTCTGGCAAACATTTGGTAGTATACCATTCGGCATTAATGCTTCTTTGATCCCGTAAGCGAATTGATACCAAGTGGCCAGTCAAATTAAAAAAGCTAGCGATCAAAATCTTACCCCCGCTTCTAGATCGCTTCACTTTGGTAGGCGTTGGCTCATTTTGAAACACCCAAACAGTCGACTGGCGCTTGGTTTCTGGGTCGTATTGATAAATCCAGGACTCATCACCTGTAACGATGTCGTAAACACGCCGAGACGAGCCTGCTTCAAATTTGTTAAGCATATCACGGCACCATTCCACCCGGGCCTGCTTCTGAGCATCGGTGAGGTTGTGCGGCACCCAGCGTGATACTATCCTCCTCACGCGAAGATGGCTGTGTAGAATCTCGTGAACGATTCCCGATCCAATCTTCAATATGTGTTGAATCTCCTGATATGTAATTCGCCTATTGTCTTGGATTAAATTTTTCACTGCTAGCACGTTTTCTTCGGTAACAGCCGTCAAAGGGCGACCGCTTCTTTCGTCATCCCCCAAAGTTGGTCGACCGCGCTTGAATTCGTTATACCAACGATACACGGTTGCCTTGGAAGGGCCTTCATCCATGAATGCCATTTGAAGTCTATCGTACGATTCATCCGGTTTCAGGCGACACTTGAAATCGTATAAAATCATAGCTCTAAAATGTTCCCGGCGCAGATCCATATTTCAGTGAGACACAATACTTTGAATTAACTCGCAAAAAATGTGGAGGGAAATTTTGAAATTGGAACTTACTTATTTTTACTTATAAATAATCATATTTTCGAAAAACATTATAACTGGCCAGTCTCCCATATATAAAAACTTTTTTTCGCAATACTTTCTGAGGGGCCTGGTATAGTGTTATTTTATTTGTGCCAACACGACAATGACTGCCGTCACATGAGATTTGTTGCGTAATCGCGACTTTTTGTCTTACTATGGGTGTGAATGTGTGCATGCCAGCCCGTACCGTAAAATGCCCTAACTTTGCCAACAAGCCCTACTTTGCCTAAGGCATTAACTTAATTTTTACACGCACTGACACTTTATAACTGAACCAAATGTTAGCGTAGTCATAGTTTTCAAAGCTCCCCAAGTACGGAAATCATAACTATTATAGTTTACTCAAAAAATAACTAGGCAAAGTAGGGCTTGTGGGCCAAGTTAGGGCAGTTTACGATACTTTAAGCGAACTGTCTTACTATGGGTGCTTTACTTTTTGTGTACCTAGCGAGATTCCGTCCGCCTTTTTTTATTCGTCCAAGGACTTATCAATAAAAGCTAAAAAGTATGTAATAAAGCTGTGGGTACGGAATCATTGTTTGAATTCTAAGTACCCTTGACAAAGTATGTAATAAAGCTGTGGGTACGGAATCATTGTTTGAATTCTAAGTACCCTTGACAAAGTATGTAATAAAGCTGTGGGTACGGAATCATTGTTTGAATTCTAAGTACCCTTGACAAAGTATGTAATAAAGCTGTGGGTACGGAATCATTGTTTGAATTCTAAGTACCCTTGACAAAGTATGTAATAAAGCTGTGGGTACGGAATCATTGTTTGAATTCTAAGTACCCTTGACAAAGTATGTAATAAAGCTGTGGGTACGGAATCATTGTTTGAATTCTAAGTACCCTTGACAAAGTATGTAATAAAGCTGTGGGTACGGAATCATTGTTTGAATTCTAAGTACCCTTGACAAAGTATGTAATAAAGCTGTGGGTACGGAATCATTGTTTGAATTCTAAGTACCCTTGACAAAGTATGTAATAAAGCTGTGGGTACGGAATCATTGTTTGAATTCTAAGTACCCTTGACAAAGTATGTAATAAAGCTGTGGGTACGGAATCATTGTTTGAATTCTAAGTACCCTTGACAAAGTATGTAATAAAGCTGTGGGTACGGAATCATTGTTTGAATTCTAAGTACCCTTGACAAAGTATGTAATAAAGCTGTGGGTACGGAATCATTGTTTGAATTCTAAGTACCCTTGACTTGATTTTCGTTTCTCGTATTGTCATTCAAACTTCATCATCATCATTCATCATTTCAGCCGAAAGACGCCCACTGCTGGACATAGGCCTCCCCCAAGCATCGCCACAACGACCGGTCCTGTGCCTTCCGCATCCAGCGGATTCCCGCGACCTTCACCAGGTCGTCGGTCCACCTTGTGGGGGGCCTACCCACGCTGCGCCTTCCAGTACGCGGTCGCCACTCCAGAACTTTACTGCCCCATCGGCCATCCGTTCTGCGAGCAATGTGCCCCGCCCACTGCCACTTAAGTTTGGCAATTCTTCGGGCTATGTCGGTTACTTTCGTTCTCCTGCGAATCTCCTCATTTCTGATTCGATCACCAGACCAGTGTGTGTTGCCAGTAATTACTTACGGTACTGAAACGTGGTCGCTCACAATGGGCCTGATAAGAAGGCTCAAAGTCACTCAAAGGGCAATGGAGAGGGCTATGCTCGGAGTGTCCCTGCGTGATCGAATCAGAAATGAGGAGATGCGCAGGAGAACGATTCAAACTTCACTCGTAATTAATTAAAATTTCTTTGTCAATTGATTTCACTTGTCGAATTTACTTGCTCTGTTTTTTTACTTAGGAAATAATCTGGCAAGAGAGTAAGCCATAATCTTGTTTTCATCCGACTTCTTGATATATACATATAACCTACTTACATGGATATATACTTTTGCGTTAGCCCAATATTACCACCGCACTGTTTCTTATTTTCTTAAGATCTCTCATAGTACCTATATACCTAACGTGATTTAATTATTTACTCAATTCTTTTTCGCTGTAAAAAGTGGTTAGCTATAATTTTACCGAAACTTTTTATATCGAATTTCATTTCCCAGAAAACTATTCCACACGTGTTCCACTGTTTTCTAATTTGTGTTACCTCTTAAGTGCAGTCGACTGTACCATCAGCAAAAGCATAAACAGCCCATAACTGTCCCGCTGCTATCCACATGCCTCTTCATAGAATAAGAAAGGTTTAAAGTAAGCCTTTGTCCATTACCATAAAGCATCATATTACCGTTCTATCCCCTTCCCAACATCCACGAAAATCCTATGTCTTACCACAGTTTTACTACAATACAATTTTCTATCAAATAAAGCTTTGCAGGGCTCATTGTGAACAAAAAGTTTCAGTATTAAAGGGAAATCGATCGTAACCTTCGGAAACGATTCGGGGTCATCGGAAAGTCTTTTAGTTTATTGAATTAGGACCCAAATGTATGGAGATTGTTCTTTAAGAGACGGTTACAGGTATTGTTCGGTTTAAATTTTCGTTATTCTACTCGGCTAACATTATTAAAATTAGATTTATATACTGGAGGGGACTTTTAGAAATGTTTGTGCAAAACACATTGGATTAGTTTTGTTTACGGTTTCAATTTGTTTGATTTCAATCAATCAAATCATTTATTCGCCTCAAGATATCGTGTACAAAGTTATTACAATTAATTACAAGTCCGCCATATCTTGCCTTTTTGTAGGCATGCGAAAATTATGTTACATTTACAATAAAATTATATTAATACACATTACCTACTATTGCATATTAAAAATATTAAAAAACCGAAAAAAAAAATATACCGATAATTTTCATATCTGATTTTGGAATAGTAAAACGTATAATTATATAAAACTAGCGGACCTGGCAGACGTCGTCCTGCCCGGACACAGTGACACACCGATCGCAGCGCCACCTACCGGGTCCAATTGTGAATCTAAACTATTTTCGAATCACTGTTTTCGCTGGAATACACACAAAAAATTTCATCAAAATTGGTCTAGCTGTTAAGAGGAGTTCAGTCACATACACACGCACAGAAGAATTATATATATAAAGAAAAATACGTACATGTCGCGGGAATCCGCTGGATGCGGAAAGCGTGGGACCGGTCATTGTGGCGATTATTGGGGGAGGTCTATGTCCAGCATTGGACGTCTTTGAGCTGTAATGATGATGATGATGATGATGATGATGATGATGATGATGATGATGATGAAAAACGTACACATAGTGTACAGATTATTGATGACTAGTGGATAAGGGTGATGGATGAGGTAAAAAAGTTTACAGTGCATATTACCTTAGTGATTTTAAACGGAGCGACTGGCATCAGACCCCTGCAACCCAGTTACTCGGTAATATCGACATCCTCAGGTTAGATCAGTTGTCAGATTTTCGGGCTTCTGACTATCTGTAACGGTAACGTGCTATCCGAGGCTCGGACGCGGCTCGATATACAACGCAACGGTTATCGATCAACTCAGCCTATCGCAGTCCACTGCTTGACATAGGCCTCTCCCAAATTGCGCCACAACACTCGGTACTCTGCCTTCCGCATCCAGTCCCCCCCAGCTACTTTCTTCATCATGTCGTCGGTCCACCTGGCTGGGGGCACCCTACACTGCGATTGCCGATTCGCGGTCTCCACTCAAGGACTCGTCTGCTCCAACGGCCGTCGGTCCTTTGACAGACATGGCCAGCCCACTGCCACTTCAGCTTACTAATCCTACAAGCTATGTCAGTCACTCCGGTTCTTCTCCAGATAATCTCGTTTTTTCTCTCATTTTATCCTTCAAAGAAACTCCAAGCATAGCTCGCTCCATAGCTCGCTGAGTGACTTTGAAATTGTGGACTAGCCTGTCAGTGTCCACGTCTCAGCACCATAAGTCATGACAGGTAGGACGCACTGGTTGAAGACCTTTGTCTTCAAACTTTGCGGTATAGGTGTAGAGAAGGCTCGGCGAAAACGTAACAGAACAGAACATCCAAGAACAGACCGCGGCTAGCGCAGCTCTTTAATTAACACACAAAAATGTTCATGCCTTATTCTTCCATCCTTATTTCCATATCACGAGCTCATGCTTTATTCATAACAGAAATAATTTATTCACAAGGACTTTTTTCTTCAACAAAAGATGTGAAAAAGTTTCAAATATACGCTATTAAAATCACTGAAGCAGCTTATCGCTGTCTTCCAATTTGTTCCTACTTCCTTCTTGCTTACCAAAATGAATATTTGGAGTTTTCTTTTTTATCTTTTCTCGCAATAGGACGTATGACTAATCGGCTTTGTCATTTCTTTCTTTGGAGATTGAAAAATATCTCGTTTGTTCTTTTACAATATTGAAGACGTTTCTTTACAATTAATTAGTATTTTTAGGTTTGTTTTACAGAAATAAACATGATTTATGTCTCAAAAATATACGATATAAAAATCCTCAATACCTGTACAATATCTATGAGTCAATTTCAAAATTTTAATGGCAGGAGATAATCAACTCAGCCTATCGCAGTTCACTGCTGGACATAGGCCTCTCCCAAGTTGCGCCACAACGCTCGGTCCTCTGCCTTCCGCATCCAGTCCCCCCCAGCCACGTTCTTTAGGTCGTCGGTCCACCTGGCAGGGGGGCGCCCTACGCTGCGTTTCCGATTTGCAGTTTCCACTCAAGGACTCGTCTGCTCCAGGAGATAATGGTTTATCTAAATTAATAAAATTACTAGTTTTTGTTAAAAACAACTTCGAGAGGGAAATTTGTCGAATCTTCTCGTCACTTATTCCACAGAGCCTTAAGACTAATAGTCTTCAATCAGTGTGTCCTGCCTGTCATGACTTACGGAGCCGAGACGTGAACACTCACGGTATGGTTGGTCCACAAACTTAAAGTAGCTGAGCATGCTACGGAAAGGGCTATGCTCGGAGTTTCTCTGAAGGATCCATCCCGAAACGAGGTGATCCGACAAAGAACCAAAGTTGTCGACATAGCTTACAGGATTTAAGCAAGCTGAAGTGGCAGTGGGCCGGCCATATTAGCTGAAGAACCGATGGCGTTGGGGTAGACGAGTTCTTGAGTGGAGACCGCGAATCGGTAAACGTGGGTAGGATGCCCTCAGGCTCGGTAGAGCGATGATATTGGCAATGTGGCTGGTAGCAACTGGATGTGAGTTGCCGAGGTACGATGTCAGTGGCGTGCCATTGGAGAGGCCTGTGTCCAGTAGTGAACTAATATAGGCTGATGATGATGATGATGATGATGATGATGGTGATGATGATGATGATGATGATGATTATTGTTTAGAAATAAGCGTATCTATCGTTATTTACCAACAATAATTTAAAAAAACAATTATCGACTTTTGAGGCTGACCGTAATAAAAACGCGAATATTTTTTATGAAATACTTATATTCATACTTTTATAACGAAGTAATATTCTCCACGCACATATTGTTTGTTTACACTGTAAACAGTCACCCAGCTTATCAAAGTAATTTTAAATTAATCATAAAATTTGATAACACAGATTATATGAGAAACATGTTAAAGCATCACACGCGAACGAAAATCATAATTATAACTTAAGTAATAACACAATAATTATGATTGGAAATGTTCCCTAATTTAATGACTACCAAAGTAATAAAACCAGGAATGTGTATAACATAAACTATATTACAACATTGCATGTTTCGGCCCATACGAAATACGAACCCATAAAACCAAGGTCTAAAAGACTATAGGGACGCGTCACGTGACCGATGAATAGTACAGTCGCATTTCGATGGGTCACAATTCCAGTATACATAGAGCCCGTCTTTTATGAAACTTGCATACTAAGCCAGTTCCGCTTATAATGGATTATTCACTATTGATATGGGGTTGGCCCTCAGAACAAAAGAATAAGATAGGCGGAGAGCGTAGAACTAGTAACTGAAGCCAGAAAAATAATACCAAATGGTAAAGGAGTACCTACTACTATACACTCACAGACTAGAACTATCGACACTTTAAGGGACGATCTGAAGTATATTTTAAATATTTGGATTCGTGAAACAGTTCAATGTTTATTAGATAATATTTAACCGTATACCAAATTATAATTTTGCTCTTATTTCCAGAAGTTGGTTATTTTTTTTTTCGAACAATGGGGCACTGTCGGTAACTGGGGCTTTTACTATATGTAGTCCACTATTATTCCATTGTGTATACGCGAATATCTAGAGTCCAGAAAAAAAAAAATACAATAGAACTTCACTGACATAAGTTGTTTAATTTAGTAATTATTTTTGTCTGAGGATTCAACGCACGCTCTTCATCCCGTAGGTATACATACCCCTTTGCTATTTGGTATTTATTTTTCTAGCTTCCGTTACTTGTTCTACGCGCTCCGTCTATCTTATTCTTTTGGTCTGAGGGTTGACCATACTTACCAAATGTTCTTCGTCTAAAAATGGTATAATATTTGTGAGTGAGTCAGTGAGTCAGTGAGTCCGTTGAAATAAACAAGGTTTTTTATAGTATAGGATGGAAAAATGAGCTTGCCCACCTAGTCTGTTACATGGTACAGCAAATCACTGAGACATGAAGAGGGAAAGTCTCATGTATTTGTAATTTCACTGCCAACCGTACCCTTCTGTTTGGCGGCAGAAATTGGTATTTTTTTGTCGTTCTAGAAACGAGAACCATGACCAAATCTCCTTACTTGAATGATCGAAAATCAGATCATCTTCCAAAACATTTTCTATGATACTACCTGAAAACTAAAAGCATAATTCCTCTATTCATTCAACCACAAAGCAACTTTTCAAGGACCATAATTTCCACCAGTTCCAAGATCCAACGCAAGTTATACAGTAGATGTACTTGTATTAGTACTACACACTATGATAATCGTCTTAATGAGCGCACCTAATGTTCCGTATACATTGCGTACTTATCATCACTCACTTGAGAACCTCTTGTTTCCACTCAGCGGTCATGAGGACACAATGTGATCTATTAGTTAAGGAAATTGCGTGTGTGGAGTGACGTGTTTTAAAAATGATGCAGTAATAAATAATAAATTATTATTGTTGTTTTATCACAAATCTTCTTGCTTGAATGATAAAAAAAATTAAAGCATCTTCGGCAACTTTACATGATACCCGAATTCCAAAAGCAGAATTCCCCTATTCATTCCATAAAACATTTTTTTAAGGACAATCACGTCCACCATAAGTTATACTTCTGTAGATGTATTTGTATTAACACTACACTAAGATAATCGTGTTAATGAGCGCACCTAATCTTCCGTATACATACAATGCGTACTTATCATCACTCACTTGAGAATCTCTTGTTTCCCACTCAGCGGTCATGAGGACACGATGCAATCGATTTGTTGAGGAAATTGCGTGTGTGGAGAGACGTGTTTCAAAAATGGTGCAGTATTAAAAAAAAAAAAGTTGTTGTTTTTATCACAAAGCTTCTTGCTTGAATGATAAAAACTAAAACATCTTCTGCAACTTTCCAAGATACCCGAATTCCAAAAGCAGAATTCCCCTATTCATTTAATCACAAAACGGTTTTTCAAAGACAATCACGTCCATCGTAAGTTATACTTCTGTAGATGTACTTGTATTAACACTACACAAAGTTAATCGTTTTAATGAGCGCACCTAATCTTCCGTATACAATGCATACTTATCATCACTCACTTGAGAAGCTCTTGTTTCCCACTCAGCGGTCATGCGGACATAATACGATCTATTCGTTGAGAAAGTTTCAAAGATAACATAACATCACACCTGTATTTCCCCGAAGGGGTAGGCAGAGGTGTAATAGTACACCCACATTTCGCCAGTTATGTTATAGTCCCATGTAATAGGGGACGAGCCTATTGTCATCAACCGGGCACAATCCCAGACTTCGGACTGCTACTGAGAATTTCCTAATGAAAAACCCAATAACACTTTGCCCGACCCGGGAATCGAACCCAGGACCCCACGCTCAGCAGTAGCGCTTGCAACCACTAGACCAACGAGGCAAACGAGGCAGTCATCAGTTTCAAAGATGATGCAGTAATACTGAATTGTTGTTTGTCCACAAGTCAAGGCCACTTCGTAAATTAGAAATAGTTAAGGGAATAATATATGGTGAGTGATATGAGTAGGTACCTGCTACTTTAATCGTAGTCAGGAAGATAAATCAATTCAAAATGTTTATTTGTGTACACAGCTATTTTTAACCGACTTCAAAAAAAGGAGGAGGTTATGTATTCCGCGGGTTTTTTTTTTTTTTTTTTTTTTTGTTTTTTTTTTTTTTCATGTATGTACACCGATTACTCCGAGATTTGTGGGCCGATTTACGTGATTGTTTTTTTATTTGGTAGAGAAAGTCCGCGCGGTGGTCCCATATAAATTTTATTGACTTAGGTTAAGTAGTTTTTTAACCAGCTTCAATAAATCAGTTTATTTTAGCTTTACGTATCTAGATGATCTGCTCATTGGTTCCTCATACTGAGAATTCTTGGCCGATATGCGTGTTTTTTTTTCACGATAGTGATTGGACGTTTGGAAGAACATGAGCGAGACCTTTGCCCAGCAGTGGGATAGCAAAGGTTAATATAAATATATTCTCAAATTGGTTATATAAACATTTATGAATCAACCCTCAACTAAAAAGTATGAAATAAAAACTTTTTAACAAAAAATAAAACCGACTTCAAAAACCTTAACTAAAAAGTAAAAAATAATCATTGTATGTATTTTAAAATCTTAACTTAAACAACATTTTGAAGGCGGCGCGTCATTTTCATGTACGTTCACATAAACTGTTTTTATTACTATAGATATTGCGCTGGACTGTACATTACATGACGCAAAGGGTCAACCACGCGCCGCCTTAAAAATGTTGTTTAACTTAAGATTTTAAAATACATACAATGATTATTTTTTACTTTTTAGTTAAGGTTTTTGAAGTCGGTTTTATTTTTTGTTAAAAAGTTTTTGTTGTTAATTATTAATATTTGGACATCGCTAAGAATAGCCTGAGTCTGTTACAAAGATAAAAAATGTACGACAAATTATGCGTATTTTTTCAGTGCTTACCGTACTTACCGTACTTATTCATCATAATTAATGCAGACAGTACAGTAAACATTTTTTAATTTAAAGAGTTAATCAATACAATAATAAAGTGAGCGGCTATGGATACCTACTGCATTTGATTTCATATTTTTGACCAATCCTTTGTGAGTACTCTATGGTTTTGTGAAAAAACATGTTAGCACCACTGTTAAAGATAGCCATCTCTTTTAAGCACCTTCACATTTATAGGAATAGAAAAGTAAAACTGTTTAGTAGCTAGACAATCACTTGTTTGACGTAAGTTTCGTAAGCAAAACATAACCTCAAAATTGTTCATATTTTAATGAATTAACCATCTGTGAATTACTGTCCGTTTATTAAACTAGATTAGAACACATCGCCCTCATCGAATTGTATATGGTGAGCATCATCTTTTATTCATAACTTCCATAGGCTGAGCTTTAATGGAACTATAGCAATGTCCTTTCCACAACACTTAACTCTTTAAACGAAGTAAGCCTTACTCTCTCCACACCACGACCACTTGTTGCTACGCAACGAGGCGAGTGCACTGCGCATGCGTTCTCCTTAACCTCGCTCAATCGTAATGAGACTGGGTTGTTTTCCTTTACTACATAAGTGTCTTTTGTCTTCTTTTTCTATATGTAATCTGAAAAAGGAAGGAAATTAAGGTAAGGCAGATTTTTTCAGTTTTTTTTTACATAAGTCGATTAAATGTAGAGAACAGCCGTTTTTTTGCCATTTCAGGGTTGGTGCCATAGTAAAAGTTGTTCATACTGATGAGTACTTAAGAGGTTTTCAGTTATTCCAATTACGCGTTGTAAATAGACGATCCCAATATTAAGACAGGCCTTTAAAGGCAACCTTTTCTTGTACCCTTTTTTTTCTTTTAACTTGTTATTTTTTCCATTTAATATGAGTCATTTGAAGAATCATCCAAAAAAAACGAAAATCGGAGATGAAAAATTGTTTCAGTAACAACTGGGTTAAAACCAAAATGAATTGAAAATACTCATGCGCGTTCTACATTTTGCCTCTGAGCCACTGTAACCGATGAATGGCACAGTTGAATGCTAAGGAGCTCAACATGAGTGGTGCTACGCAGCCCCGCGTAGCTGCGTAGCACCACTCATGTTCTCACACGGCTACGCGGAGTAAGCGCTCTTAAGTACGCATTTCTAAGCAACTTCTATATGAATGTTATCTTTCTAAATTCCTTTTTACACTTTGAAAAGTTTCTGAGTAATCTTTTTCAACTCCCATCTGTTTCATATAATTACTAGCCTGTGCCCGCGGCTTCACCCATATGAATGTGGTTTTTCACGCATCCCTCGGGAATTGTTTACCTTTCCGTTATAAAAAGTAGTAAGTTAATCCGGGTTATGTTCTATCTATATGGCAAATTTCATTAAAATCCGAGCAGCTTAGAGCGTGATTGAGTAACAAACATCAAAACATCTTCACAAATTTTCACATTTATAAATAGTGATGAATTGATCACATCACTAAGGGCCAAGTTTACCAACAAACTAACTGATGTTTAAGATGAAAATAGACGTTTAACAGTACAAAATTAATGTACTTATAGAATGACTGTTTACGTCTAAAACGTAGGTTGTTTTGTTGGCGAAGTAGACCCTTATCCGTAATGTTATATAATGACATCTATTTGCGACGGTATTAAAATAAATCAACCTATTCTTACAAAGTATTTGTATTCAGAACAAGATATACAATTAAATATTTATAAACACAGCAATTTACAATAAACAGCGCTAATTGGCGGATAAATCCATTACAAAACAGTTTTAAGTATCTAGCTTCATTCCGTAGCATCAAGTTTCATCTGAGTACACAAGCAATGATTAATTACCCTGTGACGTCACAAGTCACAAGGGTTGTCCTCGTGTACACATAACATGACAAATCACTAATATTGTTAAACAAAGTTGTAGTTTGTATGTTTAGGGTTTTAGACACATCACTATAACTATTTGATGGATTTTGATGTGTGGTTTTATAATTACAACGGTTTGAATCAAGTGAAATAATTTTATTATTACAATAATTTGATGTCTAGGTTTAAGTATCCAGCATCTGACTTAGAACTACGCATCAAAGTATGTACAGTTTTAGTTATTTCTTCATGACTCTGGTATGAATTAGACACACTTATTCGGTATTTCACATTCAAATTCACACACATTTAACGTTTTGAGGACCTCCAAGTCACCTTAGGTCCTCAAAATGTTCATTATCCATTGTCCACCCCAGCCGTCGTCTGTCTGACGCAGCTATTTATTGTACCCCATCTACCTATAAAGTTCAGTACCTAGTCATATACTTACTTGTAGACATAATTACAAAGTTCCATTTGTATAGACTGGGTACTTTAAGGTTAACCATATGACCCACATCCTCTAATAACTAAGGTCGTTCCAGTAATTTCTCTGAGTCCGTAGTCCCTACAATTTGTGTACAGTGAACCGTCTGAGTTGTCAATTAACATAAATTAAACATATTAGGGATAACAGAGGATCAGTGTGAATTCTAAGAACTATTACAACTAAGGACGAGGATTTAGACTTCATAAAGGGGTAACAGAACTTGCTACTGGGCCATCTAGTTTATATACTAAAACGGAAACTAAAGTAAATGAAACAGGAGGAACAATGTATAAGTGTGAATACTAGGAATATTTAGAACTGTATTTAGTAATGTATACTATATATATGTATGTATGTAACTGTAATATCACTTATTGTTGACGAATAGATTAGTAACGATCGTAAATCTTAAACGTTTAACATCAGATGAAATGGCACTCAAACGCATACGTTTGGATAAAATAAAGTAAACGAAAGTATGGATGGTTGTTTTTCCTTTAATCACGCTGATACGGCTCAATGTATTTGGATCAAATTTGGCATGCAAAATTAATTCAAAATCATTTATTCCGCAAATTGGATGTAAAAAAAAAACACTTTTACAAGTCAGTTACTTTTAAAACTAGATGGCATCGGCATTTCGTATATGGCTACCTCTGCGAAGAAATACCGAAACAAATTAAGGTACTATTATAGTCTCTTTTAAAGTCCAGACATGTTGTATTAAGTATTTGTGTGAGGACAATGCAAGGCAACAATGCCTGGACTGGCCTTTTGGGGAAAGTACCAGGTTGATTTAAGTGGACCTGTCCCAACTGATGGCACGCATGCATCAGGCATCGTGTAGCTCAACCAATTTTTGGAAGCTCAACGGCCTGACGCACAACATTACTACCGGTTAGGACTACTCAAATAGGCCATAGAAACCCAAACCGCCAGATAGACATTAATCCGGATTAGCTAACATTTTGGCTACATTTATCCCGAGAACACACAATTTAGTAGTAGTAGAGCTCCTTTGTGAAAGAGTTCGTCCGGGGAAGTACTACCACCGTACCTATTTCTCTACTTCTCCAAATAGTGATGCTTACATTGCTGTGTTTCGGTCTGAACGGGACGGGTGCCGGTGAAATTACAATCACATGAGACTTTCCATCTTCATGTCTCAGTTTGGCGAACCGACTTGCGGTACCGTCAAGGCATCACTAGGCAGTATTGAAGTTGTTATGGGCAAAGGTAACTGCTTAAAATCAAGTGGGCCTTAGGACGTTTCGCCATCCTATACTATAAAAAAAAACTCGTGAGGAATTCGGGATAACGTCTTTCTGTGATAAACCGAATTATACGCAAGTAAAGTCGCAGGCAAAGGTTAGTCAACCATAAGGAGAATAGTAGG
This sequence comes from Asteroscopus sphinx, assembly GCA_949699075.1. Lineage (NCBI taxonomy): Eukaryota > Metazoa > Arthropoda > Insecta > Lepidoptera > Noctuidae > Asteroscopus > Asteroscopus sphinx. Next base: position 19,686,985 of record OX453017.1, read on the forward strand.
TTAGTGTGAATATATTTGGAACATTTAGAATTATAGAATTAAATCGAAAATGTTTTGGAACTACATTATTACTTCATTTCCTATTCGATCCTTTGAAAATAAACAGTGAATTACGATCAAAAGTTATGATGTAATGAAAACATAGAGCTAGAACAGAGTTAGTGCGAATTCTAGGAAAGTTTAGCACAGTGGGGACGCTGGCTGTAATTCCACGAAGGCTGAGAGAAAACTTGTTATAGAGCGATTAGTTTGTGAACAGTGGGATTTCTAAGAATTAAAATACCCTATACTTTGAGCCTCATACATTAACTAGCACTACAAAGGTTCTCATTTTATTCAGAACTAGACTTTTCCCGTGGCTTCACCCGCGTACATAAATTCTTCTACTATCGTGTTGACAGAAGACATAATGATAATAGCTCATGTCATGGGGAAAAGATTAGCCAGTCAACAGGTTGGTAGCGGGGCTGACTGCCCAGGGTGCGCCGGACGATCAATTGAATATCGTCACTCGTGGAGGCTCTTTTGATGCACCCATAAATAAATTTAGCCTATATTACTTCTGGTTAAAGTAGATTTCTAATGATGCAAGAATTATTAAAATCGATTCAGTAGTTGCAGAGTTTATCGATTACAAACAAACAAATCTTTCCTCTTCATAATATTATAGTATAGACGAGCTGACGCCCACAGCTTCACTCCCATGTATTTCGATAAAAAGTATTCTGTGTTAATCCAGGACATGGTCTGTAAGTATACCAAATTTCATTTAAATCCATTCAGCCGTTTCAGCGTGATTGTATGACAAACAAAGAAATATCCATACTTTCGCATTTACATAATTAGTTTTTGTTTACCTTCAACCTGAAAAGGGGTCATTCCTCACTATGAACAACTTTTACTATGGGACCTAACATGAAATAGCGAAAAAAAACAGCCGGTCCATACATTTTGTCGATTTATGTGAACACAAATGTAGGAACATCAGTTTTTTTTTCACGATTTCTGGGTTGGTCCCAGTGGGACCGTGCCATCGTAAAAGTTGATTATAATGATGAGTACAAAGACCCCTTATTATGTCTATGGTAAAAAAAAACTCATGTTTCATAATTTTGTAGGATATTCTGTAATTCTGACATAATATCACAGAAAACCTCTATTCGAATCGCTATTATTTAAAGAAAAATTTACGCAATACTTTCATATCAATTTATGGAAATATGTATTGCGCAAATATTTCATACATATTATGTGCTAGTGATAACTGATTGCCGTGTGGTATCCGGCAAATAAAAAGAATAGACCACCCCCCCCTCTACCCATGGGTGTCGTAAAAGGCGACTAAGGGTTGAAATCAGGAGGATGGGCAGCAGCGTCCTTCTGTGCATTAACATCGTGCAACATCACCCACTGCGGTCACCAACCCGCCTGCCCAGCGTGGTGACTATGGGCATACATCCCAATGAACGCACAACCAAAAAAACGGCCCCCAGTTCCCGGTGGTCCCTCTATTCCCGACTACGGTAGCGGTCGTGGTAACGGTGGGACGGGGGGTGCGAAGAATCCCCGGGTTACGGCAGGCTACCAAAACCGACGACTATATCTGGCAGCGTATAATGGACAAACGTTGAGACTGGACCATCACCTCGCCGAGCTTGAAGTAGAGTTAAGTCATATAAAATGGCATATACTGGGGTTATCCGAAGTCCGTAGAGAGGGGGAGGACACGATAACCCTGGAGTCAGGACACTTACTCTACTTCCGCGAAGGTGATCAGCTCTCCCAAGGTGGTGTTGGTTTTCTTGTCAATAAGGCCCTCGTGAACAACGTTGTGGAAATCGGTAGTGTGTCGACACGGGTAGCGTACCTTGTACTAAAGCTAAATGATAGGTACAAGCTGAAAATAGTGCAGGTATATGCGCCGACCTCGACACACTCTGACGATATAGCCGAAGCGATGTACGAAGACATAGCTAAGGCTATGAATAGTACCGCTAAGGCTCACTACAACGTTGTTATGGGGGACTTCAACGCTAAAGTGGGAGTACAAGAACGCGGCGAATCGAAAATCGGACCTTACGGTTTGGGGCGCAGAAACCACAGGGGCCAAATGTTGGTCAACTTCTTGGAGTCCCAGGGGCTCTTCTTAATGAACTCTTTCTTTAAGAAGAAGCCCCAAAGAAGATGGACCTGGAAAAGCCCCGATAAGGTGACAAGGAACGAGATAGACTTTATAATGACGGATAAGAAGCACATATTTAGAGATGTCTCTGTGATCAATAGGTTCAACACCGGAAGCGATCACCGACTTATCCGAGGCACTCTAAATATCAATTTTAGAGCTGAAAGAACGCGCATGATTAAGTCTACTCTCCGACCTTCGCCGCTCCAAACCAGTTTGGGCTCCGAAAGGTTCCAAGCGGAACTTCAAAATCGATTCGACTCGCTGGAAACCACTGGCAATATTGAGGAGAAAACCAACACCATAGTCAAAACATTGCAAGAACTGTCTCGAAAATTCTTTCCGCCGCAGCGTGGAAGCAAGATGCCCAAGCTTTCGACTGAGACTCTCGATCTGATGAGGAAAAGACGGGAAATGTCAGCCGCGCATTCGTTTTCATCAAATAATAGGTCCTTAAACCTACAGATTAGGAAGCTGATGCGACGTGACCTCCGCCGCTCCAACACCCGCGCCGTTGAGGCTGCGATTGAGCAAAATAGGGGGTCGAAAGTTTTCGCTCAGCAGCTAGGGAGGACCCATCTGATGAAACTGAAAGCCGCGGATGGCAAAATTGTCACCTCTAAGATCGAGATGCTTGATGAGGTCGAAAACTTCTATGGGCGTTTGTATTCCACGAAAACGGCGAGACCAGCGGTTCCTAGCAATGACGACAAAAGAGCCCAGCTCACGCGCCATTACACCGAGGATCTTCCGGACGTTGACCAGGGCGAGATTAGGGCGGCCCTCGAGCAGCTTAAGAACAACAAAGCTCCGGGCGATGACGGCATTACTACTGAACTCCTAAAAGCAGGCGGGGCTCCAGTCCTGAAGGAGCTACAGAGTCTGTTTAATTCCGTCATCCAACAAGGCTCTACACCGGAGGCATGGAGCGGGAGTGCGGTGGTACTGTTCTTCAAAAAAGGGGATAAAACCCTTCTGAAGAACTACAGACCCATCTCACTCCTGAGTCATGTGTACAAGCTGTTCTCGAGGGTCATCACGAATCGTCTCGCCGGAAGACTCGACGAATTCCAGCCACCAGAGCAAGCTGGGTTTCGAAAAGGCTACAGCACCGTAGACCACATCCATACTGTTCGGCAGATCATACAGAAGACTGAAGAGTACAATCAGCCGCTGTGTATGGCATTCGTGGACTACGAGAAGGCCTTCGACTCTATCGAAACTTGGGCAGTTCTGGATGCTCTTCAGCGATGTCACATTGATGAGCGGTATATAGAGATGCTGAGATGCCTATACAACGCTGCTACCATGACTGTTCAGCTCCAGGACCAAAAGACGAAGCCTATCCAACTGCGCAGAGGGGTGAGACAAGGGGATGTAATATCCCCGAAATTGTTCACTAACGCGTTGGAGGACGTCTTCAAGACGCTGGACTGGACTGGACAGGGTATCAACGTTAACGGCGAGAACATCTCACATCTCCGTTTTGCCGATGACATCGTTGTAATGGCTGAGTCGCTGGAACAACTGGGCGAAATGCTGCACAGCTTAAACGGAGCCTCTCGACGTGTCGGTCTCGGCATGAATCTGGACAAGACTAAAGTCATGTTCAATATGCATGTCATGCCGAGGCCAATATTCGTCGAAGGGTCGACACTCGAAGTTGTAACGGAATACGTCTACCTAGGGCAGGTAATTCAGCTTGGTAGACACAACTTCGAGAAAGAAGCCAACAGAAGGATCCGTCTGGGCTGGGCAGCATTTGGCAAACTTCGCCGAGTCTTCTCGTCGCCTATACCGCAAAGTTTGAAGACAAAGGTCTTCAACCAGTGCGTCCTGCCAGTCATGACTTACGGTGCCGAGACGTGGACACTGACAGTTGGGCTAGTCCACAAATTCAAAGTCGCTCAGCGAGCTATAGAGCGAGCTATGCTTGGAGTTTCTTTGAAGGATAAAATCCGTAACGAGATTATCCGGAGAAGAACCGGAGTGACCGACATAGCTTGTAGGATCAGTAAGCTGAAGTGGCAGTGGGCTGGCCATGTCTGTCGAAGGACCGATGGCCGTTGGAGCAGACGAGTCCTTGAGTGGAGACCGCGAATCGGCAAACGCAGCGTAGGGCGCCCCCCTGCCAGGTGGACCGACGACCTGAAGAACGTGGCTGGGGGGGACTGGATGCGGAAGGCAGAGGACCGAGCGTTGTGGCGCAACTTGGGAGAGGCCTATGTCCAGCAGTGGACTGCGATAGGCTGAGTTGTGAGTTGATTGATAACTGATAATCAACGCGGAATGACGTCATAAAATATAATATGGCGTCGGCGGGACGATGGTGACGCGTCCATAAACCATAATGCCGAAGAAATAAGCAATAGGAGGGTCAAGGTATTTAATAATAATATAATATACACAAGTACTACATGAGAAGTCGCAGGTTCGAATCCTTCTTGTGAGCGAATTTTTCTTTTCATAATGTATAACTTTTTTCGCCCTGCTTAAAATAATATAATAATTATACATATACATGACACATATTACACATCCTACTAATATTATAAAAGCGAAAGTATGGATGTTTGTTTTCTTGTTTGTCCTTCAATCACGCTGAAACGGCTAAACGGATTTACACGAAATTTGGGACACAGACTGACCATAACCTGGATTAACTACTTCATCCCGGGATGATAAACAGTTCCCGATTGATACGCGATAACATCATTTTGTGATAAACCGAATTACACGCGGGCAAAGCCTAATAGCATAGGCAGGCGGAAAAAGCCTAATTGTAGGTATTCTCTTGTTAACAAACTTTAAACTATCGCTCTCTTTTACTAAAAGTAGATGCAAGAAAGGGATGGCAAATATTTTAGTGCTGTCAAATTAGTTTACGTGTTACACTTCTTCGTATTTTTTGCGGACGCGTTCAGATATCACGACTAAACTTGTATGGAAATTTTGATTTCTACTAATTTGATAGCACTAAAACTTTTGCCATCCCTTTCTTATATCTGCTATTAGTAAAAGCGAGCGATAGTTTAAAATTTGTTTGTGAACAAGAGAATAAACACCATTATTTTATAACAGCATTCATTAATTACTATCGTGAGTTAAATTCATAATTATTAATATAAACGGTTTCACCCACGAAACAAACTAAAACGAAACTAGTCGAGCACACCGGATGGAATTACGTGAGTGAAACCGTTTATATTAATAATTATTATTATTATTTATTATTATTATTCAATACGATTTCTTTCACTTCATAAGTCTTTTTACTTATTACGCGTTACAAAAAAACATGTAAAAAAACACAGGGAGGTATAGCTAATTGAAAGCTTTGCGCTTATGACGATGTTAGGTGCGATACCAATGATATTTAAAATGTATAGATATGTCATACACTAACAAAAGAAACGAAAAAAATATTCCGTACGCAGCAGCAGCACAATACATATAAACTAGTAGAAAGTAAGTAAATTGGTTACTTCAAGTTACTTTCGCGTCATAATTGGAACACTTTTTGTACACCCACCACGCTCCACGCCTTACTTGATGCTGATTAGTATAAAACGTCCTAATTAAGACGTTATCGAGTCTTCAGATGCGAGCGCAAGTAACATATCTGTACTTTTAAATATCATTGTGCGATACCAATAACCTTGTTCTAAGGTGTGATCACGCCATGCATTGTTATTATTTCCTATACGGAATTTATTTAAGAGATAACTGGTTGTGTATGACGCGTTTGCTGATATTGGTTTTTGCCTGAAGGCTTTGGTTGATAGTAGGTTGCGTATGTAAAAAGAAGCGATAGCCTACAAAAGGCAGCCATAGCTTAGCGCTTGAACACTTGCCTTCTATCCAAGTTGGTCTGAGATCAAATCTGGCCCACATCTCTGACTTTTCGAGTTCATATGTGGATTAGAAATTTGATTATCACATGCTTAAACAGTTAAGTAAGTGATAGTGTTAGTTCCCCCGCGCCAGGTGGACCAACAACCTGAAAAACGTGGCTGGGGCGGACTGGATGCGGAAGGCAGAGAACCGAGTGTTGTGGCACAACTTGGAAGAGGCATATGTCCAGCAGTGGACTGCGATAGGCTGAGTTGATGATGATTGATGGAAACAGTTAAGGAAAACATCATGAGGGAACCTGAATACCTGAGAGTGCTCCTCTGAGTGCTATAGTTCTCAATGGTGTGTGTAGTCCCGCACCAGGCCAGCGTGGTGTACCCACTATGTCCTAATAAAATACTAATGAGAAAAATTATAATGTATGTTTATGTTAAGATCCAGCTACTGAACTCACTAGCAGTGGCAAACTTGGTGGCACTAGGATGGGAACCTGGACACCGTGGCAATAAGGACAACGAAACCGCTGATGAAATGGCCAGAGCTGGTGCTCAAAGCTCTACTGTGGACCGGAGCCAATCCGTGGCATTCCTAAATGCACCATTACAGCCAACCTTAAAAACTGGGGAGCTGACCAAAGTGTTAGCCTTTCGGAAAAATCCCCAGACCAAGAAGTGCGTTCGGTTATATCGCCCGGGGACGCACGGAGGTACTTTGGCAGCAACTCGCAGGGTGATCGTACGGTCGACCGCATTTCAGTGGTAACCGTTTGACATTGACAGCGCCTTTATTTCGTAAGCAGCGAGGGTGGGTTTCTAATACAAGTGTTACCACTGTCATACAGTTGACTGTACAATCGAACGCACAAAGAACGCTCCGTTTGTCGTCCGCCGTCGTCGGGTGACATAACTGGACGTTGCCAAGACATTCTCTCAAGCTAACGTCATTCCCATACATTTTTTTCCTTCCCGCAGCAGACGTGAACGCATACAGATCCAGGGGGTCTACTCCCGTTCGACGATATGCGATAAATCGTAAGATTCATCGCACAATTTGCTACTCCGGTCAACCATCGTTCCGTTATCGCATGCGATGATCGTGTTTTGACGTTTGTTTTTCTCATCTCCGGTAAATTGTATACAACTATGAACCGTAGTCTATCTTAATTGTGCCTTTTTTATGTGCTTATCTTTATTATGTAAGTATCAGTCGGAACGAAAGTTATTTATTTATTTATTTAATTCTTTATGCACAACAGGGTACAAAGGCGGTCTTAACGCCATAGGCGTTCTCTACCAGACAACCTTAGGGTAATGCAGAGACAAAGAATAGGGTAGATGCACCAGTAAAGTAGTAAAATATGTTTCGTACTACGGACTTATAATTACATATAATAAAAAAAAATAAAAAATTGATAAATACATATGTACATTATACATATAATAAAATATATATATTATACATACCTACATATATAACTATAAATATATAACATCAAGATAATAAAGTAAAGTAAAAGTAAGTAGTAGTAAGTATAAAGTTCGTACTTCGTTTGTCGTTCGTAAAACGCGAGTAGACCTACAGGGCAGATCACAAACTGCCTAAAGAATAACGGGCGTACTTAAATATCATCATGAGGGCTCGGGCTCTTTTACTATTCTCTTAAAAAGAAGAAAGGAAAATTTATATTTTCAACAATCAGGAAGATTATTCTCAAAACATTCAGTCCACGTACGTGTTTCAGGACTGTCCTTCATTATACAGTGGAGTCCCTATGCGATCATTTGTGAAAAACGTGCGAAGGACACTGTACTCATAATTATTAATTGTACTCGGGTTTTAATTTAATTATTTCCGGGGCTTACATACCTTTGTGACGCTCTGGGTACCTACCTTTTATTAATAATGAGAAGTTTTAATAGTACAGTCAAACGCACGTCAGTGGTAACACTTGAATTGCTGAAACGACTCTTATTATCTACGAAATAAAGACACTCTCAAGGTCAAACTGGTACCACTGACGTGCGGTCGACTGTACATATTCTATTTTACTAAGAAATGTTTTAGAATTATTCTTTCGTTTATTCATTTTATATACACATTTCAATACATTTTTAAATATTTTTAAAAACAAAAAGAAATAAAAACATTTAAAAATATATAAAAACAGTAGCCCACCGGCATCAGGAACAGGGTCCAAGCTACCGGCGGTCAGGGCCTCAGAGAGAGGAACTTCCTAACGATACGCGCCGTGTCCAGAAGTACCGCTTTCTGCATGAAGCCCTTGATCCAGCTGCCTAACGAGAGCCTCTGCAGGTGTTGGTCGAGGCTCTTTGCGATGATGCCATTGGCCGTAACGACAATCGGCACAATGACTGCTGAGTCAACATCCCACATGTCGCCAACCTCGTGTGCCAAGTCAAGATATCTGATTTCTTTATCTTTTTCGGCCTTCACGAGATTCTCGTCATGCGGGACGTTAATATCAACGATCATTGTGCGGCGCTCTGATCGATCTATCACCACTATATCAGGTTTATTATGAGCAATAGTCGTGTCAGTGATGATAGATCGATCCCAGTACAATGTGACATGGTCGTTCTCGAGAACTGGGTCGGACACATACCTGTAGTATGGTACTTCTGCATCCACAAGGTTGTATTTCAAGGCAAGTTGCTGGTGGATAATCCTGGCCACCAGGTTGTGTCTGTGCAAATACTCGCTGTTAGCTAGACGAGAACAACCAGAATTATTCATATTATTACTACGTTTCCTCGGTGTTATGATAGAAGTGATCTAAGTTGGTCATTATACTTGAGGCTGGATTGCAAACAGAGCCGTGAGTATAATGACCAATGCTCACGCGTTTTATACGACGTTTTTAAACATTACCATATATATTTGTGAGGAGGATATTAATAAACATTACCTAATTATTATTATTTCACGGATAGGACTAACTTAACTGATAGAATGTCTTCAATAAAATCACGATCATATAAAGCATAGTTGGTCGCTCCTACCATGGAAAGAGGCCATAAATTACGCACGTACAAAAATATTCACATAAATAATAAATATTTGTTTGGGACATTTTCCATAGCACCATTTAGTCCCAAATTGAGCTTGTAATATGAGTAGTACTTAACTAGACAATGAATATAATACTTATACAACCTTATTCTCTGTTAATACTAAACCTCTTAAGGGGTCATTGTACTCATCATCATGAACAACTTTTACTATGGTACCAACCCTGAAATCGCGAAAAAAAGTACTTCTGTTCCCTATATTTTGTAAATTTATGTGAACACAAATGTAGGGACCAGCTGTTTTTTTTGGGATATCGGGGTTTATAATTATGAGTACATTGACCCCTTAAGAGGTTTAGTTTATACTAAACCTCTTAAAAAAACAATAATACAAACCTTATTCTTAGTTTATACCTGGTTTATACTAAGAATAAGGTTTGTATTTTTTATTTATTTTTGTTAATATAAACTTATAATTGTTATAATACAATGTTGTTGTTGTTGTTACATTGTTATACTAAAGTAATTGCTGTTGGTCTTCCAAATAATAAATAAATAAATAACACCTACATAAGAAACACCCAAACCAGCACAAACACTTATGTTCACCACATAAATAAATAAAATGTAAATGGTTTATAAGGGACGTAACTAAAACCTGGTTCACTGAAGCATCTGTATCAACAAACCACTGTTCAAACATGGACCACATTTGTCGGTGGGTACGGTACACTGTCCGCATAAATAATGAATGAAGTGCCAACCCTGCAGAGGTCGCTAGCAAATAACTCAATACTTGTCACGTCAAGAGGAGGCAACCTTGTTGATATTTTTCCACCTCCTTTGGCAGCCTTGAGCTAGTTGCACCAGTTCAGACCTTTTTCCACTGAATGACGAAATTACACAGAGTGATCAAATATTAGGCTATCTATGCTTGAACCTTTTTGAAGTAAACTATCGCTATAATGAGATAAAGTCACACACGTCAGTGGTAACACGTAAATCGCCCTTACTGCTTATAAATAAATAAATAAATTAAAATTAAACAAATAATCATTTATTTCAGGCAATTATACCCATATAAAAAAAAAAAAAAAAATTAATAATATAAGTAATAATTATGTCAAATTGGATTTCTATGTTTAAATATTGCATGCTGTGAAACGGCCAAATATGTGGAACATACATTTAATTTATAATATCCTCTGTACCATATTTCACGCAATAAATGATAAATAAATAAATAAAATAAAATAATACAAACACAAAATTAAAATAAAATTTAAATTTAAATTATAGCTGGAACATTAATTGTCATATACGAAGAAGTGGTTAACTTCGTATATGGCATTTAATATTCCATTTTCAGATTTATGTATGCGGCTCATAAAGGAGGCTCGTGCTTTTCTCATGACTGCGTAAAAGTCATCTACCCTGTTTTCGGCAAACATGCCGGACGCACTACACCGCCACGCACAGTCTGTTATTTTGCCTTAGTTGCGGCCATCCTTATTTTTTGAGGCTTTTAGAAAGATAATAACCAAACAAAACTTCTATTAAAACCCCCGTGGTTTTAAGTGTCATAGTTTTCAAAATATTTCGAAAATCGAGAAAAATCCATAGAAACCATAGAAACGTGTTTTAGGCTTTCATAATGAACATTTTACAATAAATGTTTCATGGCACGCTAGCCATTAACTTAATGCATCATTACATCTATTTTATCATAAAAAAATGCGTTCTCCTAGGCGTCAATTTTATTTTTTCCATGATTTCATAATAATTTTATTTATGGTAATTCTTAACATGGTCGCATTTTATTTTTGTGTGTAAATGTTTAGTACACTACTAAGTATAACCACAAAAAAAATAAGAAGCAACGAACACAGGAACTCGGAGATATTCATTTTTAAAGTTTTAATTTAGGGTTGTCAACTAATGTAGGCGCCTTTAACAAACGACCAATTTCGCTCGGAATAAATTTGCTTCTTCAATTATTATAATTTCCTATTACTATTTCTGAAGCATTATCCTTGGTCTAATCATGTCTTCACAAACACGATTTTATTAGATTCACCTGTAACTAACAAATCATGTAACAAATCTTGTTTATTATTCTTTTTTGTTTTGTAAGTGCATGCACTTACATCAAAATGAATCTTCGATGAAGGATATTATGTGGAATTGGGAAGGGGTCCGCCCTCGTTAGATAGAATGTCAAAACCCAATTTCCATACATAATATCTGGAGAAGCGGGGGTGAGGTGTCATGGAGCCGTCAAAGACCCATGGCACTGCTTTGCCTCAGCAGGTACTGACCCGTCCTGCTGGGGGATGTCCTTCTGGGCCCCGACCAGAGGACTTAATGCAAGGGGGGCATGAGGGCGCCAACCCTCATGCTGGTCAGCGAGTGGCAACTCCAACGACTAACAACGAAAGCACGAACACGGATCTGAAGAAATCACTCACGAAATTGGGAATTTATAAAATTTTGGTAGATAAGGCACATTTGCACGGGGTTCATAAAAGACCTTTGGATCTCAATTCAGAGGAACGATGCCTAATCGTGTTAAACGCTTTATATCCAAATGGAATTCCGAACAATATCGATAGCCAAAACAATGAATTTAATTACAATCTTTCAAATTTTTTAAGTAAATGTGGAACTTTATATTGCAGTAGTAAACGGAATTTCAAACGATTTTGTAATAAAAACAAACACTGGCTTTCCACTATTTTTGATATTGAAATACCAAAAGTGAATATCGAGGAAAGTCCTTTACCACAACAAAATATTATAGAATTGGATGAGGCACATTTTTTATTACAAAATAATCCTTCAACTTCGAGAAGTAGTAGCTATGCCTTACAAAAAACTTTAAGACCCCAAGAACTTGGAAGACCCGATACCTGAAACTTCTTTTGGCGCTCATTCCAGTTTCACATCAAATACACATTTATTACAAAGTAATCCTTCGACTTCGGGAACTAGTAGCTTTGACTAACCTTCAATAGATCCGAAACCTGAAACTAATTTTGATGCTTCATCCAGTTCCACATCTACATTTTATGAAAATTTAAGTGATCGCCAAAAGCGCCGTGCACGTAAAGATCTTTAGGAATCGCTTGACGGAGAACCTCATTCAAAACTAATTAAAGTTATGTCGAGAATAGTAACAGACGAAACCGGCGAAAAACTAAATAAAAGTTCTACTCAGGAGTTTGAGTTTATAATAAAGGAATGCTTGAAAAGTCCAACTCGGCCTAAAAAAATCGCAGGAACCATAAAGTCAAAATCGGAACCCAAACCCTATTCTCCTGATGAAGCTCTTTGTTTAATGATTGATATAAAACTATCAGTGGAGGACTATATCTACATGCAACAAGGTGCCAAATCTCGATGATTTAATATTTACCCTGCCTATTATAAGATACAAAAAGCTAAAAAACATTGTTATCTTGATGTTGAAATTGAAATATCAGAACGAGAAGCCAAAGTACCTTTAAATGATTTACTTATGCACACGTTTCGACGAATCATTGACTCTTGCGACCAAAGGGTTTCGGAATATTGCAATCAAAAACAGTTAGATACACTTCACTGCGTTTTTGAGGGTTCATGGGGTTTTGATGGTAGCACAGGACAGTCAACATATAAGCAAACGTTTTCTGATAAAATTGATGACGAACACTGCCTCTTTGCTACTACCTACATTCCGTTGCGCATAAAAAGTCTTGATGGTTTTGTCTTATGGTCAAACCCAAATCCACAATCTTTTAGATTTTGCCAACCAATAAAAATACAATACAGATCAGAATCAAAAGATCTGATTCTGGAAGAAAGGAACTGGGTAGAAGAAGAAATTGAAAATCTTTCACTAATTTATTCGGAAATTTTTGCTGGATATGTCGTTGTCGGAGATCCAAAATTATACCTCACCATAATTGACGGAAAAGTCTTTAATGTCATCACAAATACCAGCTCACAATTACGGTGTGCGTGTATTATTACCCATGATCCATTACCGCAAAGTTTTGCTGATATTCCTAATACTGAATTGGTAACAGACGCTTCTGATGATAATATACTCGTATTATCATCACAAGAAGTTTTGACAAACTCCGATGATGACTGCTAGGTTAGCGTCACGTATCGTTGTAGTCTTAGAGCATTGAGAACATTATAGTAATTGTTTTCAGACAACAGAAACCCAGAAAGAGACACAGAAAGACACGAGAAAGAGTTTACTCAAAGTTAGTTAAATACTAACACACTACACACCTCTGCCTACCCCTTCGGGGAAATACAGGCGTGATGTTATGTTATGTTTTTTTTTTTTTTTTTTTAGTTAAATACTTGGGAAATATCTGGCACTTTTATTTTATTTTTTTATTTATTCAATTGCGACAACCCTATTTCCATAGAAATTTCAAAAATATTTAGAAACTCTCTATCTTCGTATTCCTGCTATTGACGCATGTCATATTTTAGTGTATTATTGACAATAACATTACGCATATATTTAAATGAAAATAAGATGCGACCGTGATAAGAAAACATGAAAAAAAAATGTTTTGTGTTAATCGGTAAAAGTAAAAAATCTCCTAATATATCAAAGGTACGATGCCCCATTTTTTTATCTAAATATATATTATGCTGTTACTTTATTTAAAGGACTAACTAAATATGTATTACAACAATTTTCGAAAATAAAAATTAATTTTGTTTTTCTCACTTTTCAATGAAACCTTAATAACTTTATAATTATAAAAAAAAACACTATAGGTATTTCTGCCAAACCTTTATCGTTACTATAGCTATCGAATAAAAACATAAAATGGACATGGCCGCAACTAAGGCAAAATAACAGACTGTGCCACGGCAGGCCGAGTATGCATCTGAATGCATTGTTATACTGTACACGCAACGTGTTGTAAGCACGCTGCGTGTAGTTACCGCCGCTTATACCCTTACGCTATAAAGGTTAAACTGTTACCAATGACGTGCCGTTGACTGTACAAGACACATCTATTTACCCGAATGCCCCAGAAGGAGGGTTATAAATAAATAAATAATAAATAAATATTTTTGTGACATTTTACACAGCAACATCTAGTCCCAAACTAAGCAGAGCTTGTACGGTCGACCGCACGTCGGTGGTATCACTTTGACATTAGCAGCATCTTTATTTCGTAAGCATAAACCGCCCTTACGGTTTTCGAATTGAAGTGTTACCACTGTCATGCTGTCGACTGTACTATGGGTACTAGACACTGGATATAATACTTATATACTTTTTTTTTGTAAATACATACTTATAATACATAAGAAACACCTAGACCAACACAAACACTTATGTTCATCACACAAATATTTGTGTCCTGTGGGAATCGAACCCACGACCTCGTGATCAGCAGTCCGACACTCGAACCACCAGACCACAGACGACGGTTATGTTTTTACATTATTTTTATTTATGAAACTACGAAACTTACTTGGATATTTTACAGAAATTAATTAAAAGGCTGCCATAGACGATGCATCCAACAGTCCGAATGGCGTGGCCATATTCCAAAATCTGTCCGTGAATGTTGAAAACGTATGTTATTTTTTTTGTTATGTTAAGCTTTTTTGGATGAAGTCATTAAAACGGCGTCCATTAAACATTTACATCATATAACACATACATCACACCTGTATCATCATCTAGATCTGTATAAGTACACCCGTCTATTTAAGTAATATAAGAACCCTATTACTTAAATATCATGCCAATATTTTTCAGAAAACGAAAACTAACTATTGCCTTTATAAAGACATGATTACTTAGCAATGTGCAAATCTATGGAACGCTGCGTCTGATTGATATATATTTCTCAAAATACCACATTTTAAAACACAAACAAAAAAACACAACTCAATTTACACAAACCACATTTCGAGTCCATCAAAAATATTGTATGTCTTATGTGTGCTGTGTAGAAAATTGTAAGATATTTAACATGTGTCTCGGTAACCTCGGTAAGTACACCAAGGCACGTAAACTCGCTATTTACATGGTAACTGGGTGTTTATTCGGGGAGGCACGGAGCAGGCTTCGCCGGGAGAGAAGTCTGGTCTTGGGCATAGACTTCACCACATGGAAAGTGGTCCAAAGGAAAGTCGAGGAAAAGGGTCAGACAGTAACCTTCTCCTTCGACGAATCCTCACTGGGACCGCTGATGGATAGCTCCTGCTGTCTGTTTATCAGCTTCCACAAAGTCCAGCTCCGGGTGAAGCCTAAGTCGCAAGCAAGCGACACGGGTAAGGTGGAGGAGGGACCTGGCGATACCGCACCTGGGCGGGCTGCTGCCCAGTCCGTGGTTACTGCCATGGAAATTCCAGAAGCTGAACTCGTGGCCTCAACGTCCACTGCAGCACCTGCTGAATCTCCCAGGGATGCGACTGGTGCTGCAAAATCATCTTCGACGTCACTGGCATCCAGGAACTGGCCGATCATGCCAAATCCTGGTCCTAGTGGGTCTTCTGGACCTGGTGGCTCCACCATCAGGCTCAGCAATAGGCCTTCAGGTGGGCCATCAATTACCACCAGAGGAGCAAAAAGGGGTCGTGGAGCAAAATCCAGGGCGACCAGGGGGGCATTGCAAGCACCCTCGTTAGCCCGGGAGCACACCAGCAAGAAAGCTGCACGAAACCCCCTAAAAAACCGTCCTACCTAACAACCCTAACCTAACCCACACTAACTTATATTTTCACTTGTTTTATCCCTTTCCCTCTCCTTTTCGTAACCTAGTCCTAAACCCAATCCTATACAACAATTATGTTCAAAGTCATACAAGTAAACCTGAAACATGCCAAGGCAGCGACTGCTGCGCTTTGCAAAAGTTTCGTGGAGGATAAACTTGATATGGCTTTGGTTCAAGAACCGTGGATCAATGGAAACACGGTTATGGGGCTCGGCTCCGTGGGCACAGTTTTGTATTATACCGACGGCAGCAGACCCAGAGCTTGCATACTTTTTAAGAAAAGTGTGAGATTTTTGCCGATTCCCTCCATATGTACGGATGACATAGTTGCTGCGTATGTGGAACTGCCAGGAAACGGAAGTAGGCCAATCGCCTGCTCGGCATACCTTCCAGGGGATGAAGCAAACCCTACCATACAACTGGACAACATGGTAACCTACTGTCAGGAGCAGAAGTCCCAACTACTAGTGGGATGTGATAGTAACACCCACCACACAAGCTGGGGAAGCACTGACACCAACATTAGGGGTGAGTTACTGTTTGATTACTTATTGTCTAACAACCTTCTCGTTCTTAATAGGGGCAATTTCCCGACCTTTGTAACCAGCACTCGCCAGGAGGTGCTAGACATTACTTTCTGCACGGGCCCTTTACAACACCGTGTAAAAAACTGGCACGTTTCTGAGGAGGCGTCCATGTCTGATCACAGACACATCAGGTTTAACCTAACTCTCTCCGCGGTGAGAGAGACTAATTCTTACAGAAACCGAAAAGCAACGAATTGGACAGGCTACAGAGACTGTCTCAAATCGAATTTGCTATCGGTCAATAGATGCGTTAAATCTATTGAACAGCTGGAGGCTACAGTAGGGGACCTTGAGGGTGGCATTAAATCTGCTTTCTTCCAGAACTGTCCGCTAAAAACCTCCGCTACCATGAGAGATGTTCCATGGTGGAATAAGAACCTAGAGCGACTCAGGAGAAACGCCCGAATCCTGTTTAACAAGGCCATGAGGGACGACACCTGGGATGACTATAGGAAGGCGCTTACCGCGTTCAACAGAGAATTGAGGAAGGCCAAGAGAAAGTCCTGGCGCGAGTTCTGTGAATACATTAAGAGTACCTCACAGGCAGCAAGGATCCACAAAATAATCTCAAAGTCTCCTCAATCCCATTTAGGGCTATTAAAATACCCGGATGGGACCTACACGAGATCCGCAGAGGAAACACTGAAGCTTTTAGCTAAAGTGCACTTTCCGGACTCTGTGCCAATAAATGGTAACGGAAGCCATACCAATCAAAACCCTCGGAGCAACAGACCAAGGATAGAAGACTGGAGGATGGCTTCTCTTATATTTAGACCCGATCGGATCGAATGGGCCATTAACAGCTTCAAGCCCTTTAAGACCGGAGGGGAGGATAATATCTTCCCTGCCTTACTACAAAAGGGGTTGGATATTATCTTACCAACGCTGTTGAAGGTTTTTCGAACCAGCTTCGCCTGGGGCTACATACCCACAGCGTGGACTAGGGTGTCCGTCACCTTTATCCCCAAAGGGGGAGACAGGGACAAATCGATGCCCAAGTCCTATAGACCAATTAGTCTTACCTCCTTCATGCTCAAAACCATGGAGAAGGTACTCAACCAGCACATCAGGGCTACCTACTTAGTAGACAAACCCCTGCACGTGAGACAACATGCCTATCAGAAAGGCAAGTCCACTGAGTCCGCATTGATGGACTTAGTGGATAACATAGAAAAAGCTGTTGAGGACAAAGAAATTGCTCTGTGCGCCTTCTTAGATATAGAGGGGGCATTTGACAACACCTCAACAAATGTCATACTAAAAAGTATGGAGCAACGCAACATTGACCGAACGACCATCTACTGGATCGAAGCAATGTTGCGTAACAGAGTAGCGTCAACATCTCTCTTAGACACAACCATAAGGATGAGACTAAACAGGGGTTGCCCACAAGGGGGCGTCCTGTCTCCCCTAGAATGGTCTTTAGTTGTTGACAGCTTACTGAGCGAGCTCAATAGGGCTGGCTATTACACGCAAGGTTACGCGGACGATCTGGTAGTGATTACCGTTGGCAAATGCCAATCAGTCATCTCCGATCTGATGCAAACGGCCTGTAGAATAATCGAAAGATGGTGCAAAGACTCCCAACTTTCGGTCAATGCAGACAAAACTGTCATAGTACCTTTTACAAAGAAAAGGAAGTTGGATGGCTTAAAACCACCAACCCTCTTCGGTAAAACGGTCAACTTTTCGGATGAGGTCAAATATCTAGGCATTATCCTAGACAAAAAACTCACGTGGAATGCACACATTAAACATGTGACAAGGAAAGCAAAAATTGCTTTGGGAACTTCCTGCCGACTGGTCAACTCGAAATGGGGCCTTAGGCCATGGGCAACGCTGTGGCTGTACACTGCTATAGCAAGGCCCATGATAACCTATGGCTGTGTCGTATGGCATGGAAAAACCCATCAGACTACCTGCAGGGATGCTCTCTCAAGCCTCCAGAGACTCGCGTGTCTCATAACAACAGGAGCAATTGCATCGACTCCGACCGCTGCACTTGAGGCTCTGCTTAATCTCGTTCCTTTGCATGTGCAGGTGCAAATGGACGCTAGGGCAGCAATGATAAGGGCCAGAATAGCGGGAAGGACAAGATGGAAGTCGACTGCCATGAGGGCACTGCAAGAGAACCTTATGAAGAAAGACATCATTGCCATGCCCACTGATGCAATGTTAAAAGAATACAGCTTTGATAGGCTGTTTAGGGTATTCATACCTCAGAGGACTGAGTGGAAGGACGACACGCCAGGCCAGCCTCAGTCCACTGATGTTGTTTGGTTCACCGACGGATCAAAAAAAGAGGGTCTAGCAGGAGCCGGATTCCACGGTGGGCGGCCAAAGGTAAAAAAATTCGCCAACCTAGGCCAGCACACCACTGTGTTTCAAGCGGAATTATTTGCCATTATTGGATGTGTCCGTTTAAGTCTGCAGAGGACCTATATTAATAGGCGAATCTTCATCTTCTCTGACAGCCAGGCTGCTTTAAAAGCCTTAAATTCAGAGGA
Organism: Asteroscopus sphinx; assembly: GCA_949699075.1. NCBI lineage: Eukaryota > Metazoa > Arthropoda > Insecta > Lepidoptera > Noctuidae > Asteroscopus > Asteroscopus sphinx. Next base: position 19,705,891 of record OX453017.1, read on the forward strand.
AATTGACTCCAAACTTGTAAAGGAGTGTGTCCAGCTATTAAACTCACTAGGAGCGGCAAACTCAGTGGCACTAGGATGGGTACCTGGACACTGTGGCATTAGGGGCAACGAAGCCGCTGATGAACTGGCTAGAGCTGGTGCTGAAAGCCCCAATGTGGGCCCGGAGCCAATCTGTGGCATTCCTAAATGCACTACTACAGCCTACCTTAAAAACTGGGGAACTGACCAAAGTATTAGCCTTTGGGAAAAATCCCCAGGCCAAGAACACTCGAAAGCGCTACTTGTGGGCTTCAAAAAAAGGTTTACGAAAGAAGCGCTTTCGTTGAACAAAAATCAGATAAGAATCCTGACAAGAACCCTTACTGGGCACTGCAAGCTGAACAAACACCTTCACAGGATGGGCCTCAGTGATACCACAGTTTGCAGGTTTTGTCGCGAAAAGGATGAGACGCCCATCCATATCCTATGCGAATGTGATGCAGTGCACCACATCAGAAGCCAGCATCTTGGAGGCCACGTCATCTCAATGCAGGAGATCAAATCCTCCTCCCCCAAGGTCATAGTCGACTTTATGATTGACTTGCAGCTTGGGGAAGTGCTGTAATGCTGCAAGAGGCGTCACAATAGATCTTTTAGGTCGCAGTGGCTTAGGGGCGTTCAAGACCCTACCTCTTTCCTCAAATAAATAAAATGTGCAAATCTATGGAACGCTGCGTCTGATTGATATATATTTCTCAAAATACCACATTTTAAAACACAAACAAAAAAACACAACTCAATTTACACAAACCACATTTCGAGTCCATCAAAAATATTGTATGTCTTATGTGTGCTGTGTAGAAAATTGTAAGATATTTAACATGTGTCTCGGTAACCTCGGTAAGTACACCAAGGCACGTAAACTCGCTATTTACATGGTAACTGGGTGTTTATTCGGGGAGGCACGGAGCAGGCTTCGCCGGGAGAGAAGTCTGGTCTTGGTGCAAAGAAAAGCGAGCGGCGATTTATACCTCCTATTTAATTTATGAAACACTAGCCTATCCTGCGTCTTCGCCCACGTATAATTCAGATTATCAAAGAAATTTGTTATTGCGCATTCCTTGTCTGTTTGATGTTTTACCGTGATTAAAGGACAAACAAACTTCGATCCATACTTTTTTTTGTTTCGCATTTATAACATAACATCACGCCTGTATTTCCCCGAAGTGATAGGCAGAGGTGTATAGTACACCCATATTTCGCCAGTTATGTTATAAGTCCCATGCAATAGGGGGCGAGCCTATTGCCACTAACCGGGCAAAAATCCAGACTCCGGGCTGCTACTGAGTATTTCCTAATGAAAAAACCCAATAACACTTCGCCCGACCCAGGAATCGAACCCAGGACCCCACGCTTAGCAGTCGCGCTTGCGACCACTAGACCAACGAGGCAAAAATGTGAAACTTTCTTACTTAATCTGAGAGCGCTCCTATTAATAATTCAAGACTCAAGCTAAACATAAAATAAGATGTAGCATCTAGGTAACACATTTCAGTTTTTAGTAAACCCCTTGTTAGGCAATATTTATATTAACTGCTAACATATACACACACACAATACACATATATACATAAATATTATATTTACTATTGTCGGATTATGAGAGTGAGGGAATAGAGAGTGCACCTGTGTTTTCGCACACAGTTGTGAACTATAATATGTCCCCTAGTCTCCGTTGATAAGCCGCCGGGACCGAAATTCGGCTGGGGGACATTATTATTATATAATTATTATCATTGTTATTATTATATTAAGGGGAATGTAGCAGCCAATTGGCTCCCCTATCAGTAAAAAAATATTACTCGCTGAATACCTACATCATTTATCGAAAATTCGTTTTTAACTATTGAAGTACAGGTACTGTAGTTTAATCAGAAACTATTAACTCTGTAAAATATAGTAGTTGTAGTTAGAAAAAGTGCGACAAACGGCCAGTTTTGGCATCGATAAAAACGAATTTTCGATAAATGATTTATTCAGCGAGTAATGTTTTTTTTAATGATGGGGGCGACACATGGCTGCTACATTTCCCTTAACTAACTACTAGCTGACACCCGCAGCTTTGAGTAAAACCCTTTCGTCCCGTACGGGGCCCATAGTATGTCAGTAAAAACTATCCTGTGTTAATTCAGGACATGGGATAACTTTGTGCCAAATTTCATCCAAATCTATTTAGCCGTTTCAGAGTGAAAGACAAATAAAAATAAATATTTTCACATTTATAATATGAGTAAGAAGTAGGTTTTCTAACATTATTTGGATAATAGGTATTATTAACACAATTTATAGCAATTTATAGCATTTTTTTCGTAGGCCTCGTAGCTCGTAGCACAGCGTAACAGCTCAGAAATTTGCATTCGTAGCACAGAACATGTTTAGTAAAATGTGATAAAACTTTCTTCTAAGATTAAAAACCATTTTATATGAAGATGAAGAAAATTATGATTTTTGGTAGGTACATGTAGGACAGCGTAGTAGCTCTGAAAAATATTCGTAGTAATAGTGATAACTTAGTTATAGTTAGAAACTACCAAAGGCGAAGGGTCCATATAACACGATTCCCACCGGCTTCCATATAGAAATTGCTTAAATACAGATCAAAGACATTTCTATTCTAATTTATTGTTCTGAGTACAAAAAAAGAATTTAAAATTAAATTAAAAGTTGTTAAATTGGTTTTTTTATTTTGTTAAAGTGCGGTCTTAGCTATTTTATGATTTTTAGGTACCTACGGCTTCCTTTCTGAAAATATTCACCTTCGCCACTGGTACCTACCTACTTACTTATTTAGACAGCAAAGTGCATTTAAATACCAGATATAGAAGCAGAATCATATCAATGACCACTTCTCAGAATGAGAAGAGTTTCCGCCACTAGAATTTTATTTTATGAAAAGTTTATATTTATCGTTTTTTTTTTTTCGTTTATCCCTTATACCATAAAACAAGGGCAGATACAAGAGGGTCGCGACCGGCGCCACAGCGGCGCGCCGCCGCAAAAAACACCGCCATCAACTTCAACAAGATTTGAAAACGCAATGAAAATAATTGTTATGTTGGTATAGGCGATGTTTCGATTATGTTCATGACCTTTACTTCCTTTATGTTTAATTTCATTTGTGTTCTGATTTTCGGCTTAAACTTTTTCTCAAATTATGTTACTTTGCTTTTGCGATACAAGCTCTTTAGGAGGTTTGTTGACATAAGCAGGTAAGGAATTATTAGGACGAGCTGAGTTAATATATCTTTATTTCTCCTTACAAAAACAAGACCTCATGACTCAACACAACATAAAATTCATCAAACTTAAGGAAAAAAAAGCATAGTCAAGTTTATGTGTCTTTTATTAAACGTAGGTATAGACCTGTATTATAGATGAATCACCACGTCCCCAGCCCACGGAATCAGATATAACATCACGTATGAGTATTTTTTCGAATTAATCAGATTATACATAAAGAGGCAAGACATTAAATTATTCAAGACATTAATCTAAACAATCAAGACATTTATCTAATTAATCAATACATTAAACTAATTAATCAAGATATTTATCTAATTAATCAAGACTTGTTTTTTACTGTATGAGAATTCACAGTTTTATTTAATTAATATTCTAACCCTGTCATAGGATTTTGTCCCGATAAACGATGAAAGGCTCGCCTCTATCATCACAGATCTATGGACAATATTCTTATTTCTCTAACTCAGTGAATAGGACTTTTTCCCTATAAACGATGAAAAGCTCGCCCTCTATATTATCATCATAGATCTATAGGTATTCCTTTTATTAATTAGACGCTACAGGTATATGAATAAAAATCCATACAGAAAGCTAGCCGCTGTGGTACACTCACACAGCGAAGCGATGTGTGCGCGCATACACCGATGGGTTCACATATGCTCCGCTGTGGTAAGAACTAGCTTGCACCGGCTCAGCTTGGCTTCTGATCGATGTTTATACATGCTGAAATTTGAATAGCTTATTTCCCGAAAAGGGGTAATTGTACTCATCGTTATGAACAACTTTTATTATGGGACCAACCCTGAAATCGCGAAAAAAAAATCAGTTGGTCCCTACATTTGTGTTCACTTAAATCAATAAAATGTAGGGACCACTTTTTTTTCGCGATTTCAGGGTTGGTCCCATAGTAAAAGTTGTTCATAATGATGAGTACAATGACCCCTTTTCGGGAAATAAGCGTAATTTAAATTGCAGCGTGTATATGTATTACAAGCATGAAGATTCTTTTATATTATGTATCGTAAATCAACTAATTAATATATGTTTTTGTTTCATGTACGCTCCGGTCTCTCAAAAACAGGTAAGTAAACTAAATATCTAGTAGAAACTAAATTATATAAACTTACACTTCAGCGGGTTCTAGTTAGTGGGTAAAGTGTCTAGGAACAACGTGTCTAAAACACGGCATGTGTCTGTGGCCACAAAGATAGCTGTAATAGTTTTAAAGTATCTTTGAAATAGCCTGGAACAGTGACAACGGCACTAAGTTACGCTTACGACCTTTTTGGCTCTAGGACTCAATTAAATAAGATGGTAACATCAACGTATATTGTTTCCTTTGTATTCAAACTTTAAGTAATTACTAAACTTGCTATGTACGATGAATGTATGCATTTGTCATTGTGTATTAGAGCGTAATGCCTATATCACACGAGGGCAGGGCAGCGAGGCAGAGCAGTGAGCAAAACAATCCTGCTACCATTTAAGTATTTGACCGCCCGATCAGTAGGTTACTGTTTTGTCGCAACACAGTGTTCATACACACTGTTCTGCCGTACTGCCCTGCCCTTGTGTGAAATAGGCATAAAGGTAACAAAAGTGTTTGTATTTTACTTTTTTGAGGAACTCGCAGTCTTTGAGGCCACAGAATTATAGATGTAGGTACTAATTTAGGGTACAATAGAAAATCTATATAATTACGCTGCACTCTAGAGTACAATCACAGTATTCATAGTACATTTTAAACGCACTTTATATTATAACTATACAATGTGTTACTGAATTAACTGAAAACCTCTTAAGGGGTCATTGTACTCATCAGTATGAACAACTTATACTATGCGACCAACCCTGAAATCACGAAATAAAATCAGCTGTTTTCTACATTTGTGTTCACAAAAATCGACAAAATGTAGGGAACAGCTGTTTTTTTATTCGCGATTTCTGGGTTGGTCCCATAGTAAACTTTGTTCATAATGATGAGTACAATGACCCCTTAAGAGGTTTTCAGTTATTTTAATAACACGTTCAATACACCGTGACATTTTTATCTGTATACACTGGTAGCCCAGTTAATGTACTCATCATTGGAAACTACTTTTACTATGGGACCAAACATGAAATCACAAAAAAAAACGCTGTTCCCTACAAAACCAAAATGCTGTTTTTCAACTATTTCAGGTGTTGTCTCATAGTAAATTATGAGTACATTCACTAGGCCACCGATACAAGTTATAAAATAGTCACACGATGTATTTAAAGTCAACATTTATTAAAACGGGATTAAGGCTATTAAAACAGGATTAATGCTATAACTGACACAACAAAATAATATTTAATGGGCAATAAATAACGATTACAAAGGATTAACGGAGTATTTTATTATTTCAGAGCGAGTCACATTTAAACCGGAGAGTAAGTTAAAGGTTTTGGCAAAATTATTTGTGTTTAGAAGCCTTAGGCAAATCTGGATAAAGAAAATCCGTCAAAAATTGCTTTCCAAACCCTTTTTTGTTTGAAATCTTTGGTCACAAAATTTTATTTTTCTGTTCCGTTCTTTTAGTTTTTGTTTCTCCAAGAAATGCAATATGGCGAATTTTCTAGAACGATCCAGACAAAGCCAAAGCTTACAATCGCTAGAATAGCAGCACTAATGCTTCCATTTGTTGCCTTCGTAGAAACAATAGTAATTACATGTGGTACGTAATAACAAAATTTCACAATTGCATCGTTAACTTATGTTTACATATAAATAAGTAAAAATGTAAATCATAACACACGTCACACATTTTATTTGACCGTTTTTCTTTTTATCGTAGTATAAAAAGCAAAGGTTAGTTAGGTTTTATATAACTTTTCTCCCACTTGCTCGGAAATTGGTTCATTATACAAAAAAAAACATCAATCGGCTCTTTTCCGTACGCAACGAAATAACAGGCCAGTGATACAGTTTTTACTTTTTAAATTATGCTACCGAGGTTTTTAAGTACACACTTACATAAATTAGGTGTTTTTAGGTACAAAATATTTATTTATTATTATTATTTATATATGCTTTATTGTACACCATAAAAAACATTACATTATTATCATTTATATAGGCTGAATGCGCATTTTTTTTTTTCAAAACTGAAAATAGAACAAGTACCGCGCACAGGCGAATTAACGCGAATGAAAATTATAAACAGTTGAATTAATTTGTGTGTTGTTTCCTCGCAAATGAGAGAAAAGTACTATACAAGTCTCGGCCGAAATAGCAATTAACGGCCTCGTTTAGTTAAAAAGGACTCGGCGTCTCGGCTGGCGCCTCGTCCTTATAAAATCACTTCGGAAGTATTCGGCTTCGCCTTGTACAGTCGGCTGCATGACAGTGGTAACACTTGAATTAGAAAATCACCCTTACCGCTTACGAAATAAAGGTGCTGTTTCCACTGACGTGCGGTCGACCGTACTTCCAATATTACTCGGCCGTCAATTGCTTCATTTCAGGCCTCGACAGTAATGTACAATACAAACAATTTTACAATGTGAAATGAAGCATACTCTTTTCTCGGAAACACAAAGAAATTACACAAAAAAAATGATGGCAAAAAAATAGAAATTTGTATAGTTTGGTAATATTGTATTTAAAAAAGCTTTTAATAACACCAATATAATTCGATTGCAGTGCAAAAGACAAAAAACCGATAAAATTGTGGAAAATTCAAATAGAACCGAAATTATTAATAAATCCATTAAGTCTCCGGGTCACCAACATAAACCTTAATATCTCGGAAATTAAGAATAATAGCTTATTTACAAATATAAAGTTGATTAAAAATAGGTCTATAAAATATATAATAAATGGTCTATTGTTGTAGATAAATAGTGTATAAAATACTTTTTATTTGAATAAGCTGTCATTCTTAGTTTCCGAGATATTGAGGTTTTTGTTGGTGACCCGGATTCATTGCTCCTGAGTGTATAAATAAGCTTTTTTATGAAAATGTAACAAAGCTCTACTTTAAAGGACGTAATATGTTTGCAGAACCAACAAAGCTAAAGGATTTCGAAGCGACAGTTACCGCGGCACATGTTGGACGTTGTTTCCGTTTGTTCGTTTACCAAAGCCATCAGAATTTAATTTCCTACCGCTAACAGTTACACACCAATAATAACAGTCATAAAAAAAAAATACAATCAACACTAGATTTTAAACAGTTTTTATTAAAGGTTTATTACATTATACAACGCTTTATTGAAATAACTCAAATCCTGAAATAGTTTGTTCATAATCACAAACATTGTAAATAATATAGACGAAGTGCTGCGAACAATCATAGTGAAGCCAACAAAACCGTCTCCTGCGTGTACAAACCACCGCTCACGCACACACATGAACCTCAAACCATGCTAACCGCTCTCAGTACACATATCGCGGCATCGTCCAGCCCCCTGTATATAGCTATAGAAAACAATCAAAATGTATGGGAATGACATATCTGAACGAATGACTTTTTCGTTGAGATATGTCATTCCCATACATTTTGATTGTTTTCTATAGCGTTGACAATTGTAGATTGTCAACTTAGCTAAGTAATCATTGAGAAAACAAATATCCTTCAGGTGCATGGTGTGCGTGAGCGCTGGTTTGTACACGGAGAAGCACGGTTTTGTTGGCTTCACTATGATTGTTCGCAGCACTTAATAGCGAAGAATGGTTTACAATACTTTTTAAAACAGGTTAATTTCACAAAAAAATATTGTGTCATGATGCGTCGTTGAGCACGAGACCATTTCCTACTTAGGTAAACAGAAGTTCAGAACACGTCAAATTACTATCTTTTGCGAGCGAGCGGGTTGCGTCGGTTAGAATGAGTATGACCTCGGACTAATAAAAATGGCGGACGCAATCTCGCTAAGAAAAGATTGAAGCACTTCGTTTTTTTCTAAACCCACTATAATTTCGACATAATTTTAACACACCAGATATACCTATATTGTTATTTTATTTATGAGAATACGACAATGACTACCGTCACATGAGATTTGTTGCGTAATCGCGGCTTTTTGTCTTACTATGGGTGTGCATGGTGTGCGTGCCAGCCCGTACTTTTAAGCGAGGCATCTTACTGTGGATGCCTCACTTTTTGTTTAGCGAGATTTCGTCCGCCTTTTTTATTCGTCCAAGTGTATGACAACAAAAATTGGCAATTCTTCTACAATTATTTGTGAAAATAAATGATCACTTGCCATATCAATTTAATACAATATAAATTCGTGGGGGTGTCTGAGATTTGAGTTGTTTAAATAACACGTTGTATATTTCGTAGGATAATCGGACAAATCGAATCTTTGCGAAAATCCTACGATGATTGCAAAAGACCGGATAATTGGAATCTCAGAAAGATTTGCGTTATCATACGAGCTATTATCAGGATCATTGCAAAAATCCCAGTTTGTTTAGAACGATTGGAAACACAGAAATAGATAGAATGGCCATGTGGGCAGGGCGCGCGTAGCAGCACCTTGCACCATAGTGCAGGATATTTCAAAGCCTTTCTCAGCACGCCTTATGACTTGTTTCTATAAATACTGTAACAAAAACCCGCAAAAATGCCTTATTATGCCGTTTCTAACTGCAGAAACAAAAGCAGTAAAGTACATTAGATTAAAACATATTTTTTTAATAATGACGTCAAAATGTAAAGCGTAGTTTGTTCGGAATGTTGCCACTCATGAATCGCAAGTAAAATTGTGATTACAACCATTCTATCTATTTCTGTGATTGGAAACTTAAACGCTGATTGGCTAATCTAAGAGTCGATTTATAACATCTTCATACTGGTTGGTTAGAACATGGCTCGAAAGACGAAGGAATGTAGCCGTAAGCCAATCAGCGCATTTTTCAATGCAAAACGTTCATATCAGCCAATCAGCGCTCATTATGTGAGCGGTTATTCGCGACTAACCTAAGATAAGCTGGATTTTTGCAATGACCCTAAAAATAGGTCCGATGATAACGAAAAACTTTCATAGATTCCAATTATCCGGTCCTTTGCAATCGTCCTAGGATTTTCGCAAAAATCCGATTTTTATGATTATCCTACCGCATATACAACTTTATTTTTCTAACGCTTCAATTCAAGGCGCACTTTATCTTATCTATAGTTAAAATAAGTTCAAAGACCAGCAATGCTAATCGTTATATTTTTTTTTAGAAAATGAATAGTCTACAAAATGACTCATCAACTAACTTAAAAAACAACGAAGGCAACATTTTAACTAGACTGTTTTTCATTGCAAATTAGTTCGGAAGCTTCGGTTAACGGACTCTTAGCTACTAATCGAGATATATAGCCGACACAAGTAGGTCACAGCTTATACAATTAACCATAGGATATGTCAAAACGTACAACATCTATATGTAAGACAAACTTCTGGATAGTGGGTATTTGGGTCAAATTCTTTGGAAGCAATTTTCATTGTTTATTTATGTGAGTTTAGTGGGTATTTTGATATAGTAAGTAGTTGATGTAGATAAGTATAATTAAGAACACTGGATGGTGAAGTAGTTTTAACCTAATAGCAAGTTTAAAAACAAAATTAGTTTAGGGTAACAAAGAATTTAGTAGACACTACAAAAAGATGAGTAATAACAAAAGATTGTTAAAATAGACGAGCTAGTTATTTAGCTAGACATTAGCAACAATATAAACATTACAAAATAACAAAGCCAACCAGCAGTGGATTTAAGTCGTAATGCCAAAAGATTCCTCGAATTACCGCAACCATATTACAGGAATAACATAATGTAATAATAATATGTAAAGCAAACAGCATATTATAAGTTTAGAGACACAAGGAAATAAACAATAAAGGCGTCAACATACTTTCAATGCCAGATGCTCCGACATCTCACTTCTAATATCGACAAACAAAAACTAGAAATATATACCACTTTTTAACATTACTAGAACCATGGCGAATAAAAAAAGGCGGACGGAATCTCGCTAAGCAATAAGTGAAGCGCCCCATAGTAAGACGGCTCGCTTGATCGTAGAAAGATCAAGATCCATGGGTAGCACAGAAATATTAATATTCATGAAATATTTTACCATCATTATTGAAAAAGTTCAGAACATTGGAGACTGTAGTAGTTCTCTAATCAGAAAAAGAATAAGTCCAAGAACAAAATGGAATGAGTTTTGCTAACTGCAAACTTGGACTTAAAAGATCCCCCTATAGTTTCAATACCAATTCCACTAAAAGCATATAACAATTACTTCTAGAAAAAGTTTTCAATGAAATGGGAATTTATAGAAACAATAGAGAAATGATCGACTGTATGCGATAAAATAATTCTAGAAGGACCAATGTATAAAAATATGTCATCCTTGACAAAATCTAAACTGCTGATTGGCAAAGCACAAACATGGGTTTTTATCTAAACGTTTTATGTTGGCAACTCTTTGAGATATTTTCGCAAGTCTTACACAAGCCCTGCTCAGTTATCGTTGCTGGAGCACGTTTACAACATGATTTTTCCCAAGACGCAAAAAGTTTTGCTAGCTAGCTGTCAAGATTGGCATCTTACGCAGAAAAAGAGTTTTCGCAAATACTTTTGAGTTATTGGTGCTTTTTGTCAATCCATTTTCGTCGGATCATTATTTGTGATAGATTATGGAAAAAAACAAGGCTAAATTTATTTTTTTGTTACATTAGGCAAACACAAGCCAGACCGAAAACGTAAGATAGTTTGGTCATACGACCAAACGTCAAATACACACTGGAGTTTGTCTTATAAATTTTCAAGTGTACGTCGCAGACATTTATTATGTCTGTGGTGTACATTTAAAAACTAGCAGTTTCAATAGCATTTGATTTAGAAATCTTTAGAATTTCCGAAAAGCTTTATAAACGCACTCCAATTATAAATAATGAAAATTATTTACAGTATAATAAATATTATAATAAAACAAAGTTTAACCGGATTAAATCGCGTATATTATTTAAATTGGTTTCCCTGACGTTTCGAAAGCTTTGGAGCATTTTGTGGTCGCAGGTAGACTAAGATGACAATCGTCTTTACAGATATTTCTAAAAAAATATTTTAATCTACCGTACAATATTTATTAATTAAAATCGTTTTGATGCACGCAGTATATAGTTGTCATCTTAGTCTACCTGCGACCACGAAATGCTGCAAAGCTTTCGAAACGTCAGGGAAACCAATTTAAATAATATACGCGATTTAATCCGGTTAAACTTTGTTTTATTATAATGTGTAGTGATCGCGAAAACCTAAGAAGTTATTAATAAATATTAATAAAATAATAGCTCTAGAATTAGAGGCAAAGCTTCGCTTACTGTGCCAGTATGTTTTATTATGGTTAAAAATCTAACAACAAACGCTTCGTAGATCGCTCATAACAATTAGGCTCGATAATAATTAACAGCTTCTAGTTTGTAAATTTAAAAAACATTTTTATATGTTTGCCTATCTTATAACGTGTTATTGAAATAACTGAAAACCTCTTAAGGGGTCATTGTACTCATCAGTATGAACAACTTTTAGTATGGGACCAAACCTGAAATCGCAAAAAAAAAACAGCTGATCCCTAATGTGTAGGGATCGTCCTAAAATGCAGGGATCAGCTAATTTTTTTTCGCATTCATTGTTGGTCCCATGGTAAAAGTTGTTCATACTGATGAGTACATTTCCCCCTTATATATATTATATATATATATAAGTGGGAAATGTGTAAGATTGTCAATTGCTTCAATAACACGTTGTATATTCTCTTTTCATATCTAGAAATAACACACGATAAGATAAATCTAATTTACGATAGAATCTAGATTATTCACAGAGCTTGTACTGTCTAGTCGTCTAGTGCTGATTTCATTACGATCCTAAATTTAAATTTTGATATTTATCATAATTAATGCAAGGGTTTAATTTTAAGATAGAGATATGTACCCATTTTTTTATAAAAAACATGTTTTGAAATATTTTTCATATTCAATAGATACACTAATTACACATGCGATAACCACCAAGTCACACCACGAAACGTTTGAGCATTTAACTGCCGGTCATCTCTCTGAATGATCAATCAGCCCCCCTCGCTAAGTTGACAATCTACAATCGTCAACGCTAAAAGTCATTCGTTGAGATATGTCATTCCCATACATTTTGACTGTTTTCTATAGCGTTGACGATTGTAGATTGTCAACTTGCCTAGGTGGGCAGATCTCTGAAATCGACATTCGAATCAAATTATTCATTAATGATGCCAAATTAATTTTTATTTCGACATTAATTTACATTTTATCAACTTTTAATATGATGGGTAACTTTTCATATTATTGACAATTCGTACTGTTTTTTTTACATTTAGTTATTTAGTTATTTTTACTTAGAATAATAGACATGTATGTATTGAAATTATTTTTAAAGCCTTCTTTGAAAGAAATAGAATTTGTTTTCTTCAAACATTTCGTCCGCTTATTTTAGCTACCTATTGAATAAAAAGATGGCTGAAGTGGAGCGTTTCAACCAGACAGGTAAGGTGGCGGTTTTATTGTGAGCGTCTTTTCTATTCGAACCGGCTTTAATGGAATTATTTTTCCTACTTTTTTATTTAGAAAATGAGAGGTAAAGTACTGTAATTTCTCGGAAGTATTAAGAATTTCGTCAAAGACTAGAAATACAACCTACTCACTTTTATACTTTTCACGTAAATCCAATAAGTAATAAAAGGAGTGCCGCAAAAGAAAAAAAACATTTAGATTATTGCGTCATGGATTTAATTAAAAAACGGAATATGCTATAGGAGAAAAAGGTTTCCATGAGTTATAAGGTAAGGACGCTAAAGATAATCATAATATTGCGGAAATAACAAGAAAACCCTTTAAAAAAATTAAAACAACCCTTAAAGACAATAAAAGAAATACAAACACTTTAAGACCCTAAAAATACAAAATAACTCTCAAAAATTTACGCAAACAAGATCCAACGTATCTTGTTTACATTTGTACCTCTATTAACCCTTACACTGAAATACTCTTCCGGCAAGTTTCGCTGCCACCCAGTCCCAAAACTTGGTTCCGTCAAACATTTAGTGCCAAGTCTGGCTTCGTTCCAATAAACTACTGTCACGCCGACACGACGCTAGTAACGGTCTCAGAGGGATCTTTGCTTACTCCATTGTTGATTTCTGATTGGTCGACAGAATTTATGTTGTACCAATTATTTTGTGTAACTTCTTATTCTTCTTCGATTTCTGTCAGGGTTATGTTAATGTCTGCTTGTTTGTCAAATATGTTTTTGTTACAAAAATATTCATTTCCACATTACACCTGCCTTTTTCTCAATTTATTTGGGGTAAGCTGTATATGTATTTTCTAAGTCTTCCATAGACTTCTAACAGCCGTCATCTCAGTTTTAACTTCTTTTCTAACCAATCATGATTCTTACAATCCATCTTATCTTTGACCTGCCACTTTTTATACCATCCACACACATTCCATCTTTAAACGATTTTCGTTAAACACTCCTAATTTAGAAGAATTCAATCACATAGGTAGTATGTATAGTTTACGCGAAATACCCACATAATTATGAATGTCAGATATTGTTGATGAATTTTTTAGTATGATTATTTTATGCAAAAACTGTATCTGTATAATTCTGCGCCTAGGTGCTCTACCTTTAGTCGGTAAGTCTTATTGTAATGCATAAAAAGTCTGTGCCAAGACGTTGTGCATTTAGATATTGAGTGTTTTGTTGATGTCTATCAGTTATTATAAAGTGTTAAACTAAAGTTAAAATGTTCGTAAAGGTGAGTTAGCCTAAGAATTATTTGTTAAAATTACTGTAAACAATTAGAATAAGATCTTTTTGTATGCCTACTTTTTATTATTATTCCAATAAAGATTTTTAAAATCAATCAAATCAATCACATAGTACAAAAATATTGTACACGAAAATTGCCGTCGAATGTATAGCAAAGGGCATTAAAAACTTCACATTCACTTTTTTTTTATTCTCAGTATTCCGATTTCACTGGCTTTTTGTCAGTCACAAAAATATATTAATTAAAAGCCCTGAAATTTTGTCACGAAAATATAGCTTTGACAAGGCTCTTGCTATTTCGAAATAACTTGTTTCTTTATAATTCGATACGTCAACAAAAACAAAATAAATTGAGATCCTGATTGTTTCAACGAAATAAATTAACAAAGGCCGCTGTGAGTAATTTAATATTAAATTGAATGGTTCAATCTTAGTTCTTGGTATTTTCTAGAGAGAACTTTGAAATATAAATACATGACCCTTTTTAGGGTTCCGAAGTCCTACAAGGAACCCTTATAGTTTCGACATGTCCGTCCGTCTGTCCGTCTGTCCGTCTGTCCGTCTGTCCGTCTGTCCTAATCATTTACAGCTTAATAACTTCTACAGTTATAAACATAAGTAAATGAAATTTTGTTAAAAAATAGTCTACATATAGATTTCAATTTTAAAAGAATAAAAGATTCGTTTTTGCGTATTTTAGGGGTGGCGTCCATACATGTGAAATGGAGAAAAATAAATTTTTTTCGCTGCACCCCCTCGTGTGGGATATCATTGAATAGGTCTACTAAAATGAAGGTAATGTTTGATACACCACTTTTTTATCAGGTGTACCATCTGCGAAATATAGCCCGCCAAAGTGGATTGCAATGTGTCCCCCCCCCTGCCATTTCTAAACTATGCAATGTAGAAACTTATAATCTTCCACATTGATAGACCTTTGTAAAAACTCTCTTTTAAAATTATTTCGAGTATAATGTGATTATAATTTTTTGAGTTATAGAGAGAAAACTGAAAAATACTTAAAACGTCCTAGTTCAAAGGTCATTGACCTTAGAGAAAAATTATCATAGCAAATAATGCTCCTTTAGCAACTTTCTATTTGAAAAAATCACAAAAAGTAACTTTGAAATGACAAACGTCTTAAATTTGGCTTCATGAATTTATCGCTAGATGGCGCTACTAACAACACGCTCTGAGTCGCGAATGCTGCCGATTATTGCAAAAACTAAAATAGCCATGATTAATATTCGATTTGATTCGTTTGTAATTACACCTACTTAAGGAACCCTATAATACTGAGCATGGCCCGACATGCTCTTGGCCGGTTTTTAAGTGTTAAATACATGTAGCAAGTTGTATAATGAAGTATATTGGTCACAGTAGCATAAACATAGCATCAGAGAATTTTGAAATAACAACAAACTTATTTGTTGTTGGCTTGTTAGCTTACAAACATTAACATAAAATTTTATAAAATAGGTACTCAACTACTCATTCAAATCGTTGTTTTGGTTGCAGGCTGTAATCCAAGAACAATAGCTATCGATCCGCATTTTGGTTTTCAAATGTGCACATGACGAAACCTATTTCCCTAACTTCCCTATAGCATCAGAGTACTAAGTATTATCACAGTCTAAGGAACTCTAGCTCTGGTATTACTTTGTAGTTGTTGGGTTGTTAGCCTTACAAACTTCAACTTTGAATTTTATAATATATATATTTAAGTATTCAAATCCTTGTTTCGGTACTTTCGGTTACTGAAATCCAGGAACGATCGTTGTCAATGTGCATTTTGGTTTGCAAATGTGCACTAGTTCCATATACCCAAGAGAACCATGTGTTAATACTGGATAAAGTGTGTTATCAAGTTTCACAAATACCGTTGCTTCAATTTTATCTTTTATATTCTCCATAAAGGAAATAGAGAATTCTATTTCCTTTTGTTTTATTGTTGGTAAAAAATTAAAATGTGTTCCTTCCTGTTGAATACAAAGTCGCACTCTTTTGATTATTTCGCTCCCTGTCGATTTTTTGATCTTGTCAGCTTTTCATTTTTCTGAACAAAATTTCACATCAAATGTTAAAATTCATGGTCTTCCTTTTATTTGTGACACTATGTTATTTAGCAAAAAATAATACTTATGATGAAGCCTTTCGATCGGTATTTTTCTCATGTAACGGGTTCAATTTCCGGTTCAACCATGTAATTATTTAAATATCTATGAATGCAGTTTAATTGTTTTTGAAATTAAAATAATGTCTTCTTTCAGTAAAATGTTGCATCTACAATATTCAAGGTACTTTCCCTCCATGTGGCATATCCTTGGGACGCCCTGTATACAACAGGTCTTCATCCTTAGAGTCTAGCATAATGATTTTTTAACAATAAATATAATCGACTTCATAAAAACCATGGATGGTTCTTGATTTGACCGATTACTCGGAAATTTAAGAATTAATTTATTGATTTTATTTAAATATTGTGAGCAATTGAGCATTCATTTAAAATGTTAGTCCTTGTTTAATTATCTTGTAATTATTAAGTTAATTATGCAGTCGTGTAAACTTGAAAAACGACGATGATATCGTCTAGATACATATGTTCTAGTTTGTATACATCAATTACTTAACAGTCTGGGATTTATTGATAGATTACATAAATTTTAAAACATACCTAGTTAATTTATCAAACAACTAGGCTACCTACCGGACTCTCCGTTGCAATATCCCCAGCGGATGTCAAAGAAACGACACGTCGGACGTAACACGTCGGCGCCATGCCAGTGCCAGCCATTTTCTCTCGACTCTCGACGTGCAGCGACATCTCTCCCCGCGGACACAAGTTGAGAGTCCTATTTTCAAAGTTTCAAATCGCTTATGTGAAACATTTTGACTACATTTCAAATAATTTATTCTGCAAATTGGATGGTAAAAATCACTTTTAGAAGTCGGTAAATTTAAAAACTAGATATCATTGGCATTTCCTAAATACCTCTGAGAAGAAATACCGTATCAAACTCAGGGATCAGTTTCTTTTAAAGTCGAGACGTGTTATATTTAGTATTCGTGTCAGGACAATGCAGGGCAACAACGGATGGACTGGCCTTTTGAAGAAAGTGCCAGGCCGGTTTGAATAGACCTGTCCCAACTGATGGATCAGCCATCGTGTAACTCTACCATATTTTATTTTATCCAAATAAAACTAAAGCCAATATTTAATATCCAAATAAAACGAAAGCCTAGCAAATGACACTTTAAATGCTAACAACATCTGTTTCACTAAAACGTACTATTGATATCTTCAAATAAACGCCAAAATGTCGTCAATACTCGATCAAAAATCTTTTCACGAACTACAAAAAAAAAATCTAAGTCAAAATCAATAGATGTTTGTCTGAAGAGCATCCAAGCTCAGCTGTCATTATCGATGGCGGCACGTTCACTAGTTCAAACAAGTCGATATCTTGGTTAATCAGAGCTTCGGCTAATAGGACCACGGTAATTGGACTACGTTGTATCTATAATCTAGACTTTTTTACATCGACACTTACAAAGGTTTGTTTCAGGTTTTGAGCTGGTGTTTCTCAAAGATTTTTTAGGGTCAGCATTAAGATAACATAACAACATAACATAACATCACGCCTGTATTTCCCCGAAGGGGTAGGCAGAGGTGTATAGTACACCCACATTTCGCCAGTTATGTTGTAAGTCCCATGTAATAGGGGGCGGGCCTATTGCCACTAACCGGGCACAAATCCAGACTCCGGGCTGCTACTGAGAATTTCCTAATGAAAAAACCCAATAACACTTTGCCCGACCCAGGAATCGAACCCAGGACCTCACGCTCAGCAGTCGCGCTTGCAACCACTAGACCAACGAGGCAGTTAACATTAAGATAAGTTGAAATAAAACTGTTTCTTTCTTCTTGCCTCTAAGTTTAAGCAGTTATTGTAAACTACACTGCCAATTTTAATGATGACGTCATCTTAATGGGATACCGAATTAATAACACATAACATACATAACATAACATCACGCCTGTATTTCCTCGAAGAAGTAGGCAGAAGTTTTTACATCCACATTTCGTCAGTTGTTATAAGTCAAGTCCCATGTTATAGAGGGCCAGCCTATTGCCATTAACCGGGCACAAATCCAGACACCGAATTTCTTCTAATTGATACATTATTAAAATTTCAGTAAGATCTAGTTTTATTTAACTAAACCATGTTAGTTCTATTGCTATCGTTGTATTTGTTGGCACTGTCTACGGAAGCTGCTCCAGGGTCAAAATCCTTTTGAAATTGTTTCTCAAGAGGTTTGTAAGTGTCAGGAATTGGATTAGTGGAAATAAAACTTGAGGTTATGTCTTGTTTATTGTTTCGAGGGGTTTACGGTCTCGTCTCGTCTCGTCACCGTCTCGACCTCGAGGTTGAGGGTCCTACAGAAATTCTTGTTCCGTGTAAATGAACTTTTGAGTTTATTGATTCGGTCAAGAGTCAAGGACGAGGGTCGGTTGTATATTAGTACTATTATGATGCATACTCCTTAAAAAAAAATTACTCGGGATGAAGTGAACTTTTTGGACGTCACTTTTGAATTTCGCAACAGCAACAAAGTACGGTGACGGTGAAATTTCTGTATCTCTCGCGTACAAACCCAAAGACCATAAGTAAGGAACATATAACCCAAAAAGGTCCAAATACAAGAGTAATGAAGCATAGAATCCTGTCGTTTAGATACAATAACTACATAGCAACACCCTAGTTCTAAACTAACTCGAAGGTAAACCGAGTGTGATAGAACTTGGTTTATATATTCTAATCCGAACTTGAATTGGAAATCGGTTTAGCCCTCGACGCATATAAAGTAGCAACGCTAATGTAGGTAAGACCGGCCGTTGCGCATTAGGGCTTTAGATTTTTGGTTCTTTGATACTGTTTTGTTCTTCATACACAAAGTTATTTCTATACACGTTATGTATTGTATTTTGAAACGTTCAGATTAATTACGGTCTGTTTTTTCTGTCTTGTCTTATTTAGTAAACAATCTTGGCGTGTCTCTTTATTCAAATATCTGTTGATAAAATATAATTACTAGTTCTGCACATGTAATTAGGTTAAAAAATGTTATTTAGTGTGTGAAATTGTAAACATAATGTCTTTTAATAATTATTAAAGAAGAATTACATTAAAAAGACATGCCAAGATTGTTTACTAAATAAGACAAGTAAGAAAAACAGAGATTAGGACTAATAAGAACACTTAACCTTCCTCTTTTTTACGTTTTCTTGGTTTTTTGTCAACATTATTTATTTATTACATGGGACTATAACATAACTCGCGAAATGTGGGTGTACTATACACCTCTGCCTACCCCTTCAGGGAAATACAGGCGTGATGTTATGTTATGTGTGTTATGTGTTATTATTTATTTAATTATCAATTTATGTACATACACAACACTTAGAGATGATACATAAAAAACTCACTTGAGCACAAAGGCACTGCTTATTTCTAAAAAAATGCTTCCAGCAGACCTACGACAGGAGGGAAAAATGAAAATAAAACGTATACGCAGAGTAGTAATAACACTCTGGTTCTTGGTCCAAGTTTTCATTAGCTAGACTTTTATTTTAAATTATTGAAAGTTAGAAGAAAGATTAGTAACTTTATAGCAAAATCATATGCTTTCACATTCATCTGACTTCCATAACATCCGATTTGTTTGTTTTAAGTATTTCCCTTATCTCTTCTCATGGGTGTCGTAAAAGGCGACTAAGGGATTCACCAGAGGATGGGCAGCAGCGTTCTCTGAGTATTTAACCAACCAACTGCGATCGCCAACCCGCCTGCCAAGCGTGGCGATTATGGCATATCCCCCCTTAATTGGGGGAGGCCTATGTCCAGTAGTGGACGTCTTTCGGCTGAAATGATGAAGTATTTCTTGAGCCTAAAAGTCTCCTTACCCTAATGAATAAATAATAAGAACAAAGTCATACTATTTATCTAACTTACAGCTATATCTTTTACTTGTTACAAAATATTTTCTACGTCGTTTTGTTCTCTTTATAGAAAATCTAGTCTTCAGCTCAAGGGTAGGACGTTGACCTCACACACGCACTTACGAGAATTTATCGAATGTTCCCCAGACCTTACTCTAGTAAATATATTTACTAGTAAAGGAATTTTATAAGGATCGCTTGCGAGAGTAAGTCGATTAAGTTTTAATTTTTTATTAGATTGAATGGATGATGGTTGATCAAATCTTATTAGGTTAAGGATTCACTTAACACAATTAGCACTTAACATAATTAGCACTTAACATAATTAGCACTTAACTTAATTAAAACATCATTGTTTGAAAAAAAAACAGAGAGAATTGTATTAATTTATTTAAGCTCTAATTCTATTTTAGTGAACGATAGTCTTCATACACTCCGCTCTTAGGTCCGTATGACAGAACTTCCCTCAAGTACAGTTTGATCTTCAATCAACTGATCACTACTTAAGGATAGAATCGTTACTTGAGCAGCGGTTTTATTCCAATATGGTAATTATAAACTTCAATTCAACAACAAATATAACCAGAAATAGGAAAGAAATCTCTACTCAAGCGTTGTCTCGACCACACTTGAGTGATTACAGATCAAATCTCTGCTCAAAAACTGAATCAGGTGACAGTGAAGAATAAAGCTAAACTCAGCTGATTTGTGATCAATTAATCTATGCTTAAGGAATATTCTAAAATTAAAACTCAACTCAAAACTAGTTGATCAAAGCTTGAGGAACGTTCTGTAATAAGGGCCTTAATGTTTTTATTGATATCAGAATGGTTGTTCTTATAATAATCAAATCATTGTTACTTGATTCTCCATCAATTATTATTTAAAATCCTTGGAATGTAAATCTTATTAAAGTCATCACTAGGCTAGGTGTTGTAGATTTATAAAAAAAAATTTAAAGATAAAGATTTTTATTTGCAAGAAACATGGTTTTTACAAAGATGTTAGTGGTGAAGTGTTGATGTTATGTTTAGGTTTACCTGTTCCTAAATTGTTTTTAAAAAAAAAGGATAAAATCCGTAACGAGATTATCTGGAGAAGAACCGGAGTGACCGACATAGCTTGTAGGATCAGTAAGCTGAAGTGGCAGTGGGCTGGCCATGTCTGTCGAAGGACCGATGGCCGTTGGAGCAGACGAGTCCTTGAGTGGAGACCGCGTATCGGCAAACGCAGCGTAGGGCGCCCCCCTGCCAGGTGGACCGACGACCTAAAGAACGTGGCTGGGGGGGGACTGGATGCGGAAGGCAGAGGACCGAGCGTTGTGGCGCAACTTGGGAGAGGCCTATGTCCAGCAGTGGACTGCGATAGGCTGAGTTGTTGAAATTGTTTTTGTGCTTGCTATATACAGGATGTCAGGGAAACGCTTCCGAAAACGAAAATAGGTGATAGTGCTGGTGATTACTGATACGAAACCACGAAAAAAAATATCGATTCTTTTTTTAGATTTTTTTCATATTTTTTTTGCATTTTTCGTTATGTATGAGATTTGTTTAACTGCCCAAGGCTGGTTATGTATGAAAAATGCAGAAAAATATATATGAAAAAATCGAAAAAAAGAATCGCATTTTTTTTTCGTGGTTTTTTATCAATAATCACCAGCACCTATCTTCGTTTTCGGAAGCGTTCCCCTTACACCCAGTATAATATCTTTCTAGTGTCACAGGACACAAATATTTGTGTGATGAACATAAGTGTTTGTGATGGTCTGGGTGTTTCTTATGTATTATAAGTATGTATTTACAAAAAAAAAAAAGTATATAAGTACCTATATCCATTGTATAGTACCCATAATACAAGCTCTGCTTAGTTTGGGACTAGGTGGTGCTGTGCAAAAATGTCCCAAAGATATTTATTCATTTTATTTTTATTGTAGTGGTTCTTTTGCACTATTATTATTATTAGAAATTTTAATACCTGAATATCTACTAGTCCTCTTCATTTATCGGTGTATAACCAAATGAGATTTTACAACGGATTAAATTGATCAGTTTTTTTAGATATCAATGGCGATAAAACCAGCATAAACAGAGTCTGTCTTGTATGAAACTTACATACTAAGCCAGTTCCGCTTATAATGGTTTGTGTACTATTGACATGCTGTTGACCGTACAGCGATCCCTATTTAGTTCCTTGATCAACTTTTGAACATTTATAACCTTCTTCTATTTGATCAAAGTTAATACGGCTTATTCTCATGCACTCCGAAATTTTGTTCACAATGGCTCCGACACGAAAAATCTATTTAATTTTAATAAAAAAAATCGTTCCCATGAACTCCAAGATTTTTACAGTACAGATTACATTCAAGTTTATACGTTAACAATGTTTCTTTTTTTGATGAAACAATTACTCTTAGTTTTTATGAAAACTTATGCTTATGTTTATATTTCTGTGGCAGGCTTAAATTCGCTCTATAGTCGGAACAGTGACAGTTGTCTAATTAAACTTGGCTAGCAGTTTGTGACTCTGTAATTATAACGTGAAAATTAAGCTGAGAGCAATTCTAGCCCAAGTTATTATAAATTCATTGTTCTTGTTTAGATTAGATACACATGATGAGACAGACATGTTCGGCTTAGTAGAAAGTAATCTGTCAAGTTCAGATTGAAAATGTAGGATTAAAGTGATATAACTTTTTCTGCTAAAGATTTTTTTTCCATGCAAGAGGGTCTGATTTCAAATTCATGTGCGGATCAGCATTAAATTATCACTTACTTTAACGGTTAAAGAAAACATAGTGAGGAAACCTGCGCACCAGAGAATGCTCTAAAAAGTTTTCGATGGTGTGTATAGTCATCTAACCCGCACTAGGCCAGCGTGGTAGACTAAGGCCTTAACCTTCTCATTCTGAGAAGAGGCAGCAGTGGGACAACAATGGGCTGTTTATGTTATGTTTATTTACGTGAATGAAGACGATATCCATGAACAAGAATGTGGCACACCAAATTTATCCTGCCATGAAACAACAACAACTTACCAACTACTAACAACAAGAACACAACTACCATCAACTACATACAACAATAAAACTTCGCACGAGAACAAAGGTTTTTCGTAGATCATAATCTCAAATAAAATAGTAGGTGGTTCTTAAACACGTTTTTGTTACACTCAAAGTACACACTACACACTACAAATTTACTAATGGGAAACAACACACTCCTCAGTATTTACGAAACCCTGGAATATTATGCATAAAACACCTTATTTATATTACAAGTTCAATAAGCATCGTAAAAACAATGCACGCAATAACACGTGGGCTAACATATTGTATCGATTACTCCAACGTCAAACGAGAACCAATTTTCAGGTGGTTCTTAGAACATGATCTCAAATAGAGAAGTAGTAGGTTCTAAGGCACGTTAAAATTTTATTACACTCAAAGCACAAACAACAAATTACTAATGAGAAACAACTCGCTCCTCATTATTTACAAAACCCCGGTATATTATGAAAAACATACATTATTTATATCACAAGTCCAATAAGCATCGTAAAACAAATGCACGTAATAACACGTGGGCTAACATATTGTATCGATTACTCATATCTGCTCAACGATACAGAGTTGGGCGGCGTCCAAATGACGGCTGAAGCAATTATTTGGCTCCGACACGTAAAAGGGAGCCGGTTAAGGAGGTTGAACATAAGTTTAAATGGTATAAAAGGATGGGAATTGATAGTCAGCTTTTTTTTTTCAATTTTTGTTTTCTCTAGGCTACTAAGATCTATGTGGTGCCTCCATCAGTAAAAAATAATTACTTGCTGAGTACCTATATAATTTATCGAAAATTCGTAAGTCAACGGGAAGTACCCTATTAGGTATTGATGAGTGAATTTGCAAGTATCAAAATATGTGACATAAATGGCCGTATCCTTTGATCACTACAAGTAATAATTTATGAACGATAAAATTTAAAATTCAATTAAGTATAAAATTTATAATTTGACATATTCATATTTAATTAGTTAGAATAATAATTATAATTATAAATCATTTGACATTATATTTCTCATTATTCATCATCATCAACTCGGCCTATCGCAATCCACTGCTGGACATTATTATTTCTCATTATTGCTTGACATATTTTTTTATTATTGTGGTAACATTATTGTAAATTGTAAATATAACTACTCAGTATTCTAAAAATACATACATACATATTATCACGCCTGTTTCCCATTGGGGTAGGCAGAGACTATGGATTTCCACCTGCTACGATCCTGACACCCCTCTAAAAATGTTTTGTAATTATTATGTGACATTCAAACACAATGAGAATTGTTCATGAATAAATAAATAAATAGATTGCGTTGACTTAGAAGCTTGATTTTTTTTAATCCAAGGGATCATCAACTTTAGTATTTGATATAAATTTCAACTTTATACCTCTACCAGTTCATGATATAAAAATTCTTGACAGACGGACAACAAAGTGATCCTATAAGGGTAAAGTTTTTTCCTTTTGAGGTACGAACCCTAAAAATGCGAAAAACTGCAATTTAAAATAAAAAAATATATTTTTTTGCACTTTTTCTATCTATAACTACAGCGAACTATATTTTACAGAGTTAATAGTTTCTGATTAAACTATAGTACCTGTACATCCATTTTCAAAATCAATTTTTCGATAATAATGTCCTTCCGGCCGAATTTCGGTCGCGGCGGCCAATCTCAATGGAGACTAGCCATCTGCGCGGGACATATTATAGTGCACAAGTGTGCGCATACAAAACACAAACACAGGTGCACTCTCTATTCTCTCACTCTCATAATCCGATGGGACGACAATTCGACACGACCGGAGAGAGATCAGGCGCAGGACCGACGGCTTTACGTGCTCTCCGAGGCACGAAGTTGTCTCGATGTGTAACGAAACGGTCACCCATCCATAGACTGACCGCGGCTAGTGCAGCTTAACCTTGCAGATCGTACAATCCACACGCTTGCTACTTAGCCACGAGCCCCTTAAACAAAAAAATAAAAAATTATGTACTCGGCAAGTTATTATTTTTTTACTTATGGGGGCGCCACTTAGCTCTTAGTAGCGCCTTAAGAACGTTTTTTGATACTTTAGCTAATTCATTGTTCAATAACCATGGGAGCATCTGTAGCCAAACTAGGATAATCCAGTATCTTGGCATACAGCGCCAATATAAAATCGTTTATATTGGCTCATCAGCCATCCTTAATTTTAAACAGATTTGATGACTCCTCTGTTAATACAGTAATTATTGTCTCATTACTATTATCTCTGCGGTGAATTAAAAGAGCCTCCACGAGTGACGATATTTAATTGATAGTCCGGCGCACCCTGGGCAGTCAGCCCCGCTACCAACCTGCTGACTGGCTAATCATTTCCCCACGGCATGAGCTATTATCATTATGTAGCTCATGTCGACACGATAGAAGATAGAAGACTATTATCTAAAACCACTCACCGTTTTATCACAGTATCCAACCAGCCCATGAGCTCAGTTGTTTCGAAACAACATTAATGTTCGTTCCAACCAGAAAATAAACTAGATCATACCGTCCATGCGAAAAAAGTTAATACATAAGCCAAGAAACTCATCGTACAGCCTCAAAGAAAGGGTTATAATTTATATCTTACTTACCCAAACAAACTTCACTATGGGCATTATTTGGGCCGTCATCAGCATCTTGTCCTAAAATATGGTCTTTTTACCCAAACAGAGTAGATTTTTTACAAGTTTGAACCTAACGTAAACTTCTTTGTAGTATGAGATACTTACAGCCCCTTTCATTTTTAATCTTGCTTAATGAGGAGTTATTTTATTTGCTTTTCAACCTAACCAATTTATACTTATTTCTCTTTCATTAACATAATAACTGTTTTCTTTTGCTGGAGCCGTTATTTCTTTAAATAACTGCTTCCAAGATCCAAAATAAACACAACTCGTTAATAGATCGTAGACTCGTTAATTATGTACCTACTGAAAAGAAAAGAAAGAAAGAAAATATTTATTTCAGTCTCGGTACAGGCGAGAAAAAAAAACTAAAAATAACATTGACATTTTATTATTTAATATTTCTACTATTGGACCCCAAGTATGTTTCCACGTCATACGTGACAGGATATCTTAGAACATTTATTTTATGTACCATAATAGCAAATAAATAATTTGAATTTTAATTTTAGAATTATTTGTTGTAATTTTATAAAAGGTTTCAAAAAGATTGACATTTATAAGTGTATTAAAAATGAGTTATAAGATGCGTATACACTGTTAGCCAGCCCATTCTATGCCCTAGCATGAGTTTTTGCGACATGGCGTAGTTAAGGATATCTTCTAGCTTTCGACAAATTTTATATGGGACTTGTATAGTTCCAAATACACAAAAACGTGGCGCTGGTAAAAATCGCATGTGAAATTTGTCGATACCGACACGATAAAGTTAACGACACGATATTGCAAAAACTCATGCTAGGGCACAGACATAGTAAAAAATATAGATGAAGTGCTGCGAACAATCATAGAAAAGTAAAAAAAAAACTATGCTCCTTCGTGTATAACCAGCGCTCACTCATACACATGTCACGGCATCGTCCAGTAAGTATCGCGAAAGCAAATATCCTTCAGGTGCATAGTGTGTGGGTGGTACACGAAGGAGCATCGTTTTTTTTGGCTTCACTATAATTGTTCGCAGCACTTCGTCTATATTTTTTATTATGTCTGTGTGCTAGAGGCTTTGGTCTAGCTAATAAAAGCGTGTTAGTAAAACAACAAATCTTTTCTTCTTCTCAATTGTATGACTACATTAGGTACTAATGAAGACAAATCTCCAACAATATAACAAAAACCATTACCATAACACTCACCATTATCATTGTTTTCCGACACCATTTAACAGCAATGGGGGGTCCGATACCATGCCATTGTCGTTGGATCGCGCTCCCGACTCAAGGAAGTTAGATTGAGGTATTAAAGTCCCCTTTTATCTCCTGTTCAAACCATTCCGTTTCTTAGCAAACAGTGACGAAATGCCAAGTTTGCGGAGATGGAAGTAACTTGAATGTTGTCTTACTGGTACCTTACAAACTCTGCTGCCCAATTGCGTAACTCGCTCGCCATCGCAATCAATAGGATTTCGATGTTCAATGCTCCGTGTGTTTGACAATTCGTCTTATCGGCAACTATGTACCACGCAATGATCATTACAAAATGAAAGCTGATGTCAATGCATTACACAATTACCCCACTGGTCCTTTGGAATATTTAAGCCTTTTTATTTATTGTGCTTTGCGTACTAAAGGACCAACATTTTTAAGACTGTTTTAGGTTTGATTTGACTTTTTGAGTAACTCGAATGATTTTACACTAATGAGATCGTAACACAAATGATATACAAATCTTACTCCATTGGCGCAGTGACCCAAAATGTGTCTGGGCCTCCGAAACGAGAGAACGCCACTTGCCGCGATCTTTGGCAGTATCTCGCCAATCATTGGCTCCAATTGTTTCTTTCAAACCTCCAGAAGATCGCTTCCCACCGAATCGCTCCAGCGATATCTGGGCGTCGCCCTTTTTCGGTCGACCCAGATAGGCTCTCTTCGCATATCGATCTTCTCCCATTCTCTCCACGCGCAAATCACACTAATGATATGCATATTTTTATTGGTTAGTTAATTAGTATAAGTTTAGCATATGTTAGTTTAATAAGTATAATTTTAGCTTTATTTATAATGATGAAGATTTGCATTCCTACCTACGGTTAACGAATTATAATTTGTTGTTACTTGATTGTAGATTCGATATCAAAGGTTTATTTATCATAAGAAGAATTACCTGACATTTTGAAACCAATAAAAATATGGATATCATTAGTGTGATCCGGGTGTCATTTGTGTCACGATCTTATAAGTGTAAAATCATTTGTGTTACTCGAATGCTGTGAAATTGACCCTTTTTATTATTCTTAATGTGCTTGCGTTTGACGGCTACCTCATCTAATTTTAAGCGATGATGATGCATGCTGAATAGATTGACACCCGTAAGTACCGTAAAACAGGAATTAGTCAAGAGGTTGAGTAGAAACATCAATTTGTCCTTTAAAAACAACGGCATATGATATTGTTCACCTTTTTTTTGCCGTGGGGAAATTCTCATGGATGCACTCCGCCCGGGGGCGGCGGAGTCAGTGTCGAACTCTTACCGACTAAAAACAGCACGGTGTTCCTCTAACAACATATGGCCGAGAGCATGGAAACCCTCTATTCGCAAAACCACACCGACAGGTCCCGGCCCGCCACAAACAGGCGAGTTCTTTCTCCCCGTGTGGCCTAACGTTGACTACACTCACCCCGGAAGCACACGGAACGCTGCGTGCCACTTCACGGGCTCTACCATGACGCAGCTTACATGCCGATGTCACGGCTACGCCAACCACGCTAGCCTTGTCAGCATCACCGGCCACGCAAGCTTCGCCAGCCACGCCGCCCGCAATTTTTATACCTATCCTATCGTAATTTTTATCGAGGTTTTCTTCCTCATCCCTCAGCCTCCACTGTGCCCTCTGCTAACTTCAGAGGGACACGCGGAGTCACGCCCCATTGGGCCAGATCAGGCCCCTCCCATGCCAGAATATTCGCCACGGACAATAAAGTCCCCCGAAGAAGAGTTATTGCCCATGTCCAGGGTGCACCGGCCCAACAAACTGCTATTCCTTCCAGACGTATCGAGATGGACCAGCAGCCATCAGACACTCGGAGGTTTTCTGGCCCAGCACCGTATGATACTGTTTTCCTAGAAATACCTTTGAAGATACGAATTTCGTCCTTTAGCAAACCTTGTTGTTGATCGTTATGACGATCCTTGTCCTACTTATGTCCACTAGTGGAGGTTTTTAGGTTGAAATGATGATGATGATGATGAATTGATGATGAATGTAACGCAATACAAAACTACTCAATAAAAATAATTTAATCCATAATTTAAAGTTTCGACTAAACATTTTAATTTAACAATACTCATACAATATGATGTATGTTTCAATTTAAATGCAATTTAAGCCTGCAGTCGCTCCGCTGGGAAATTGGAGCATCGCACGAAATGAACTAAGTTTGTGATACATTATTGTTAATATGCGGTGAATCATGATGAATGTAATGCTCTCTGAAAGGAATTTAATGGGTCAGTTTCAATATCTCAACGTTTTAGTTTGTAGTTAGTAGTAGAAATGGGTAGTTTGCGAGCGAAAGACAAAAATGAACTAGTTCACTTGCTATGAATCTATCTATCTCTCGTTCACCCGCTCCCAAAACGTACAGTGTATCCGAAATTCCGAATGTATCTTTGTATCTCGAGTCACACGATGGCGACGACTCAATGTATGCATTAAAAAAGACGTGTGGCACTCGGAGACTGCCGCGGTAAAGCTAATGCATAGCATTTTTATGTAAATACAAAGAGGAGGTGCCCTAACGCCGAAACTTTAAGCAGTCATGCTCATGAGTCACCAGATTGCGGGGCGAAGAGGGGGATTACGCATGCGCAGTAACGCCGATGCAACCAATGCCACCTAGAGGCGATTTGCAGAACTAAGCGTGATATTTCAAAAAGTCATTAAATTTCTGCTATTCATCGATAGATGGCAAAACTAAAATGTATCAACGCTGTGCCGGTCGGAGTAGGGGGTGTTAGGTTATTTTCGTTACGGAATTTCTGGATTCGGTCTCCACGCTCAAGGCCCGCGATAGAAGCTATGCAATAGCTTAAAAACGTTCAAAATAATGTAGGTAGGTACTTTAACATTTACTATGGGAGCAACCCTAAAATCGCTAAATAAAATCAGCTGTGTTATTCACCTTTGTGTTCACACAAATCGACAAAATGTAGGGACAAGCTGGTTTTTTGTTGCGATGTCGGGGTTGCTCTCATAGTAAATGTTGTTCGTTTGGTTGTTCGTTATGATGAGTAGATTCACCACTTTAAATATTTGCCATTGTTAAAGTAAGACCTTACATTTGTATACTTAGATAGAGGAAGAACTGGAGACTGAGTACATACCTAATACATACTTACCTACTACTAGACCAGAATAAGCTCTTTATACATTATTAGATCCAGAAATAATGTCAGTTATATATATAAAGGAACACTTTGATGCTTAATAATATTACTAATGTGTTTTCTGTTTGGTAACGATTTTCTTCGTCTACAATTATGTTATAATTATGTTTATTCTTTTAAAATATGTATATGAGCACACTAGTAAGTAGTAGTCATTATTGTGTAATATTTTAATTAAACACTACACATATAGCAACTACGCGGATTGTATGATCTGTGAGGTTAAGCGACACTTGCCGCGGTCAGTCCGTGGATGGGTAACAATTTCGTTGCACATCAAGACCCCTCCGTGCCTCGGAGAGCACGTTAAACTGTCGGTCCCGGTTGCCATACGAACATCTAGCAGTCGTTACGGGTAGTCAGAAGCCCTAAAGTCTGACAACTGGTCTAACCGTCGAATGTCGGCATTACCCAGTAACTGGGTTGCGGGGGTCCGCTGGCGGTCGCTTCGTGTACAATATTGATGATCAGCCGCATCTGGTTGGACTGGAAGTCGACCCCAACATAGTTGGGAAAAGGCGAGGAGGTTTACACAAGATTTATTTGCACAAAACCACCCATTACATAACCCTTGAACAAAAATAATCCCTATCTCTCACGCGTTAACCCCTAATTTCCCAAAAAGATGGGGTGGCCCATCAGTCTAATCCGGAGATTGATCGCGTAAATTCAAAAATACGACTTACGCCTTTTCAAGGGTTAGCTACAAAAATGGCCGCTAAATTGATAAAGCAGGCACAGCGATGGGCGTGATAAGACGCGATGGAACGATAGAGCGCCATGACAGGAAACGACGACGCGGCCAACAAAATGTTTGAAGACATTTTCAAGACGTTTAAGGCCTTTTGTTGGGATGTTTTGTGTGGTTATCTTATCGTGGCTTTACGGTTATAATTTTTATGAAATGGACTGTTAGCAAAATTTGCCTTATTCAGTTCTGACAAACAAAAAAGTAAATTCTTAAGCCGCCTAAGGAGCGTACGCACTGAAGAACAAATTTGTTGTGTTGCAAGATACGCAACAACTTTGTTGGCATGTTTGTAGTACAAACACTGGCGATCGTCGTATTCGTAAGTGCGTACACATGCAAATCAGATAGTTCAACAACTTATTTCACCTTTCCTGCCAAGCGTTATGGGTCTGCTTTGCTACACAATTTCCTGCACTTTTCATTTTTTACCGACGAAAAAAAAGGAGAAGATTCTCAATTCGATGTGTATATATATATTATTTTTTTATGTATCACGCATAACTTTTTACAGAGGAGTCCGATATTGATGATTCTTTGTCTAATGGATAGGGTATATCTCGAAGTTGGTCCCATTTAAATTGAAAATCAAAATTCACCCCTAAGGGTAGGAAAATAGGGGATGAATGCTTGTTCACCCACTGAATTCTTACCTGTTAACCGATTCTGTTGAAACTTGGCACACATAAATGTAGTTCTAGACACTACAACATTATGGAGAGAATGGAGACCTCGAGTTAGATTTCAGCCACAAAATAAATAATAAATAAACTTTTTGATAAAAAAATTAACAGACGAAAACGGAAACTGAAAAGCGAAAAATAAAATTAAGCTTTTTAGTCTTAATAATTAATCTCCTAACTAAACTAATTTAAATAACTAATTATGAGTCTGCGCCAAACAAACAATCAACGAAGATCATTAAATTACTTTAAAGAAATAATAAAAACAAAATAACATTAAAACAACGTGAAATTTTCAACGATAAACAATAACTTTCCAAAAATGCGTTCTTCGCTCGACCACTTGCAAATCGCACGCACTTTGCTTGTTTGTTTGGCATCGACACATAATTAGTTATTTACATTAGTTTAGTTAGGAGATTAGTTATAAGACTAAATAGCTTCATTTTATTTTACGCTTTTCAGTTTCTGTATTCGTCGGTTCAATTTTTTCTCAAAAAGTTTTATTTAGTATTTGCAATGATGACACATAGTAACATACGTTAATGTGTGAAAATTTCAACTTACTACCTATTACGGTTAAAAAGATACAGCTCTGTGACAAATAGACGGAGAGGCTTTAACCTGTGTCTGTCTATATGCCTATGCATAGGGTCCCATTCAAAGTCGCTCAGCGAGCTATGGAGCGAGCTATGCTTGGAGTTTCTTTGAAGGATAAAATCCGTAACGAGATTATCCGGAGAAGAACCGAGTGATCGACATAGCTTGTAGGATCAGTAAGCTGAAGTGGCAGTGGGCTGGCCATGTCTGTCGAAGGACCGATGGCCGTTGGAGCAGACGAGTCCTTGAGTGGAGACCGCGAATCGGCAAACGCAGCTTAGGGCGCCCCCCTGCCAGGTGGACCAACGACCTAAAGAACGTGGCTGGGGGGGACTGGATGCGGAAGGCAGAGGACCGAGTGTTGTGGCGCAACTTGGGAGAGGCCTATGTCCAGCAGTGGACTGCGATAGGCTGAGTTGAATAGGGTCCCATTGGCACCCTTTCGGTATTGAACTCTAAAAATTAGTTAAGGGTTAATGAAAAGCATAAACCTATGCTAAATATCTATATCCCCCCATTAATTGGGGGAGGCCTATGTCCAGTAGTGGACGTCTTTCGGCTGAAATGATGATAAACCTATGCCATAACTTATAAAAGACACATCCTTTAAAAAAAAATTCAGAACATGTTATATCATTTTTCGTCACAAAGTAACCCTTAACATGAATGCCTAATACATCCGCCATCATACTGGAGCGAAGGGTCCTCGCGACCCTCAACCCTGCCCCGCTTGTGTTTAGACGCTCACAATAACGACCCACCATTGCCTCTTCAAATGGGTTATACACGTGATATTATGGCCCATTTTTTCGTGTTTATCGAAGGGTTAGGGTACTTAGGTGTTGTTATAGGCGCTCAGGACAATATTAAATGATGTTACCCTATGTAAATAGCTCAAATTAGATGTTGAGAGGAATGAGGAACCAAGGAAGCTCTATAACACTAGTTTACAAAATTGAAATGGCAAAAACGGAACCCTTATCGATTTGTCATGTCCGTCTGTCTGTCCGTCCGTATGTCACAGCCACTTTTTTCCGAAACTATAAGAACTATACGGTTGAAACTTGGTAAGAAGATGTATTCTGTGAACCGCATTAAGATTTTCACTGAAAAATTGAAAAATAAAAAATTTGGTGGTTTCCCATACTTAGAACTAAATTATTATTTTTTAAACCTATGGATAGGTCTTCAAAAATGATATTGAGGTTTCTAATATAATTTATTCTAAACTGAATAGTTTGCGCGAGAGACACTTCCAAAGTGATAAAATGTGTGTCCGCCCCCCTGTAACTTCTAAAATAAGAGAATGATAAAATTAAAAAAAAATATGATGTACATTACCATGTAAACTTCCACAGAAAATTGGTTTGAACGAGATCTAGTAAGTAGTTTTTTTTTAATACGTCATAAATCGTAAACCGTAATTTACCTTTTATTCTACTCAAATATAAAAAAGAAACATTTAATTTCATAAACATAAACCTTATTTAACCACAGTTATAGCTAGATGAACAACTAAATAAATTCTTATACGTCCAAGGAAGGTACGGAACCCTCGGTGCGTTAGTCCGACTCGCACTTGGCCGGTTTTTGTCTATTGCCGTGACCTTTATGGTAGATACTTGGTTGATACCGTTTCCTTATGACATATTATTTTCAAATTTTCCCTCGTAAATTTTTGTGCAACTCAAATATCATAAGCGTTGTTAAAGTCCGTTGATAAAGTGCGTGTTTCACTTTGTTAAAATTAATATCTGAATTTTTTGCGACATGAGTACATCTAGGAGTGGTTGTTTAAACAATCCAAATCATTTTTGCTACTTGTGTGGAGAATATGTGTGTATATTTTTTTTTTCTTAGTAAATACATGTTATTTAATGTTTTGCATTCAGGTAAGTATCTAAAACTCAAAAACCAGATATGATCAAAAAATTCCAATTACCTCTGTGTTTAAACTTAGTATAATTTATTGTCTGTGATACGGCTAGTATTAAGAGGACAACAATCGATCAGGGTGCAAGGTTTTCAGAATACCTACAGGTAAAAACCAGGGCCTCTTGAAATACCCACGAACAAAGCAAAGCATACGCTGAGGGGCCTTATTGGTCTCGTACAGGCATGTAATGTTTTTTTGTAATTTTTCTTTTTTTATAAGTACTTTTGTTTATTTTGCCTGTTACAAGCCCTTAATAAATCATTAATTTCCTTTTTTCTTTTAAAAATGACGCGTGCGGGTCTAAACCGGATGTGACACTTATATCTTACCACACTTCTTGGCTCTGTATCTGTATTTGTTCTGTATTCTTGAATTTTTTGGTAATTTTGTGCGTCACTTTTGAAGCAAATAAATATTTTTTCATTCTTTCTTTCAAAAATCTTTCTAACATGGATTGAATTGGACTAATTAAAAACTACAGATCACAACGTGACGCCATTCTTATGAACCTTTTTTTCCATTGGCAAATCCTAATAGACGCACTCTGCCCCGAGAAGGTGGAGCCAATGTCGGACTCTTACCGACTAAAACCACTACGGTATCCCTTCAAATACTTTTGGACGGAGGCGTGGGATATTTACTCTGCATTCTCCACCCACCCCTGACAGGTCCCGACTCGACACTAGTAAAAGAAAGAAAGAAAAAAAAAGATTTTTTTTTTATTTATTTATTTATTTAATTCTTTATGCACAACAGGGTACAAAGGCGGTCTTAACGCCATATGCGTTCTCTACCAGACAACCTTAGGGTAATGCAGAGACAAAGAATATTATTATTATTTTTATTCTTGCGCATCTGTCGAGAGATTTATGGCTCAGCACTTCAGTTCTTACGAACCTATAATTTTTGCTTCATCTTCAGTTACCCCAGTTTGTATATGCAAGTACGTGGGACACTCAGAAAGTTTTGCGAAACTAAAAAAAATTGTTCTATACGTACATATATTTTTATCAAATCTTTTCAAAGTACTTTCCACCAGCCTCTATACAAAGATTCATGCGCCTAAACCAGTTTTCAAAACACTTTTTCCAGTCCGCCGCAGACACCTCGTTTACAGCCTGCTCGAACGCAGCCAGCGCATCTTCCGGCGACGAAAATTGTATCCCTTTGAGCTGATTTTTTATTTTTGGGAATAAAAAGAAGTCACACGGTGCTAGATCAGGGCTGTAAGGAGGGTGACCCAGGAGTTTGACTGGCGTGCTGTCCAGGAAGTCCCTCGTTTTGAGTGCGGTGTGCGCAGGTGCATTGTCGTGGTGGAGCAGTAGCCCGCGGAGCCCTGTGTTAGGTCGCTTGTTGCTTATAACAGAGAAAACTTCTGGCAAACATTTGGTAGTATACCATTCGGCATTAATGCTTCTTTGATCCCGTAAGGGAATTGATACCAAGTGGCCAGTCAAATTAAAAAAGCTAGCGATCAAAATCTTACCCCCGCTTCTAGATCGCTTCACTTTGGTAGGCGTTGGCTCATTTTGAAACACCCAAACAGTCGACTGGCGCTTGGTTTCTGGGTCGTATTGATAAATCCAGGACTCATCACCTGTAACGATGTCGTAAACACGCCGAGACGAGCCTGCTTCAAATTTGTTAAGCATATCACGGCACCATTCCACCCGGGCCTGCTTCTGAGCATCGGTGAGGTTGTGCGGCACCCAGCGTGATACTATCCTCCTCACGCGAAGATAGCTGTGTAGAATCTCGTGAACGCTTCCCGATCCAATCTTCAATATGTGTTGAATCTCCTGATATGTAATTCGCCTATTGTCTTGGATTAAATTTTTCACTGCTAGCACGTTTTCTTCGGTAACAGCCGTCAAAGGGCGACCGCTTCTTTCGTCATCCCCCAAAGTTGGTCGACCGCGCTTGAATTCGTTATACCAACGATACACGGTTGCCTTGGAAGGGCCTTCATCCATGAATGCCATTTGAAGTCTATCGTACGATTCATCCGGTTTCAGGCGACACTTGAAATCGTATAAAATCATAGCTCTAAAATGTTCCCGGCGCAGATCCATATTTCAGTGAGACACAATACTTTGAATTAACTCGCAAAAAATGTGGAGGGAAATTTTGAAATTGAAACTTACTTATTTTTACTTATAAATAATCATATTTTCGAAAAACATTATAACTGGCCAGTCTCCCATATATAAAAACTTTTTTTCGCAATACTTTCTGAGGGGCCTGGTACACACGGCTACATATCAAACCGCTGTTTCCTTGTGGTCATACTAGTTTGTCATACCAGTATGACCACGAGGATATACATGTCCTCGTGGTCATACTCATATTTCGACACCTCCTATAAGAAAAACAAATAGGTAAATGACCAGTCCTTAAGAAAACAAAAATATAGAGCGATATATAACTAGATAGAACTTGGGAAAAACTTTTAATTCAACAATAACGGACCTGGCGAATACCTCAAAATATAGGATAATCATAATTTAAAAAAAAAAACTTATTTCTCTGTGTGTAAGCTGGATTAACCATTTCACATCTTCCTCTATCTATACATATAAATCTGTAGACGTGGAGTTACTGTATATTGAAAATATAAAATAAAAAAATGTCGTGGAGTAATAGGTTATCCTTGATGTTGGTTATCCAATAGAACCCATTTCTATAATATTTTGGAAGTTTTGTCGGTTTGTTTGT
Organism: Asteroscopus sphinx; assembly: GCA_949699075.1. Taxonomy (NCBI): domain Eukaryota; kingdom Metazoa; phylum Arthropoda; class Insecta; order Lepidoptera; family Noctuidae; genus Asteroscopus; species Asteroscopus sphinx. Next base: position 19,742,857 of record OX453017.1, read on the forward strand.
GCACGCTTCATGTAAAAAGTGCATAACCAATATGGTTAACATGTGTAGACAAATATTGTGCGTACAGTCGGAGTAACATTTAATTTTTGTTTCATTACAATCGGTTCACTCAATCAAAAGAAATAATAATTTAAAGTGTTCAAGAAGAACTTATCATTGTATTCGTTTGTACCATTTTCGGTCAATAGATGGCTTTTCGTGTATACAACGTTTTATTGAAATAACTGAAACCTCTTAAGAGGTCATTGTATTTATCAGTATGAACAACTTTTACTATTGGACTAACACTGAAATCAGGAAAAAAAATCAGCTGACCCTACATTTGTCGATTTATGTGAACACAAATGTAGGGCGACAGCTGTTTTTTTTCCCGCGATTTCAGGGTTGGTCCCACGGTAAAAATTGTTCATACTGATGAGTACATCTTAAGTGGTTTTCAGTTATATCAATAACACATTGTATAAATCGCGTAGTGGTATACAGGGCGTCCCACGGATATGCCATATGGAGGGAAAGTACCTTGAATATTGTAGATGGAACATTTTACTGAAGGAAGACATTATTTGAATTTAAAAAAACAATTTAAACTGCACACACACACGAAATGCTGTAAAGCTTTCGAAACGTCAGGAAAACCAATTTAAATAATATACGCGATTAAATCCGGATAAACTTTGTTTTATTATAATTTAAACTGCCTTCATAGAAAAAAAAATATACATCATGCCGATCGAAAGGCTTTATCATAAGGATTATTTTTTGCTAAATAACTTTGAGTGTCACAAATAAAAGGAAGACTATGAATTTAACATTTTTATCCACACAGATGCCGAGAGTCCGTCTCTCGAGAAACCCAACACGATGCAGCAGCGGCTGCCGGGGGGACCGGTGGCGGGGTCCCCCAGCTGCACCCTGAGCCGAGGCCCGAGCTCCCCCCTGGGGATCCCTCACGGTGTCGCAACCGGAGATAATCTCGTCACGCGAGACCAACCCTATGCTCTAAAGTAGTTCCTAGGCTAGTAGGCTTAACCGCTACTTCGCGAAACGCGCCACCCCCCTGATATACCGAAAGTCCGCCACTTTCGAGAAAACGATTCCTGATGCGGCAACGGCTGCCAGGAGGACATAGCGGCGGGATCCCCCCCGCAATGCCCCAGTAAGCCGAGGTCCGAGCCCCCCTTGGGGGACGCCCTTATGCGGTTTTGCAACCGCGATATTAGTTTATAAGTTAGGTTTAGGGAAATGAAAAAAATTCAAAAAAATGAAAATGACAGAATGAATGAAATGAATTAATTAATGAATGAATGAAATGGATGATAAATAAATACATTTTCGGCGGATGGAGTCCCTAACGGGATTCAGCGCCACCCGGTTAAGCATTTAGGGTACCTATTTTGGTACCCACCAATACTGCGAGAGTCAATTTGAAAAAAAAAAAATTAAACATTTTTAATAAAAAAATAATCAATTTATCAAATGTCAAAATGAGTCTCTTCCTGTTGAATACAAAGTCGCACTCTTTTGATTATTTCGCTCCGTGTCGATTTTTTTATCTTGTTGTGGTGGATATTTAGAATAATACGTCCAAGTTCTGCTTGTAGCTCGTGGACACTCATACTGGTTCTTGTAAACTAATTTTTTTACATAACCCCATAAGAAAGTCTAACGGGGTTAGATCTGGGGATCTCGGCGGCCATCTTATTTGTCCATTTGTCCCGATCCAGGGATGAAAGTGTTCATTGAGATAGTCCTTTGTTCTGTGACTGTTATGAGCCGGAGACCCATCTTGCTGAAAAGTAAAGTTTGTCGTTCTGCAGCCGGAAGATTATTTATCTCATTTCTCAAAATCTCAAGTATTTCTAAATACCTTTCCGTATTCAAATGCCCTTCGTAAAAATGTACTAATGGCCAAAATTAATATCCAATCTATCTTCGATTTACCCTACCAGAGATAGAAATTTGACATATTTTGTATGGAGCTTATGTCAAATTCCTATCTCTAGTAGGGCAAATCGTGGATAGATTGGATATTAATTTTGGCCGTAAGACGACCCGGTTTTTTACAATCCCACACCAACAGTTGAACAAAAAACGCACGTGATAAATTGATTAATTTTGTATTAAAAATGTTAAAAATCATGGTCTTCCTTTTATTTGTGACACTATGTTATTTAGCCAAAAATAATCCTTATGACGAAGCCTTTCGATCGGTATGATAAAGCTACAGGGTTATTATTTTTCTCATGTAACGGGTTCGATTTCCGGTTCAACCATGTAATTATTTAAATATCTATAAATGCAGTTTAATTTTTTTTAATTCAAATAATGTCTTCTTTCAGTAAAATGTTCCATCTACAATATTCAACCTACTTTCCCTCCATGTGGCATATCCGTGGGACGCCCTGTATATGATATTTGTGAAAACGAAAACCAGCTATTTATTTATTCATTTAATTTGTATGGAAGACTTACAGCTAAATAAAACAGAATAAGAACAATGTGCTAGACTGACAGTCAATTACAAGTCTCCACGTATAAAAATAGAGTAAAACAAAAATAATCTGTGAACAAAGTATAGCTATAAATAAGAATAGCTTTAAGAATTTGTGTCTGTCTGTTTGTTACCTCATCAGGTGGAAACGGCCGAACGGATGTTAATGTGACTTTACAGAGCCGTGGGGAAATCCTCATAGACGCACTGCGCCTGGGGACGGCGGAGCCAATGTCAATGACTCTTATCGACTAAAAACACCACGGTGTTCCTTCAACTACCTTTGGCCGGGGGCGTGAGAACCCGTTGGTATTTATACAACCACTCCCGACAGGTCCAGGCCTGCAGCTTCCCGCATCCAGCGTATTCCAGCGACAATTTATTTATATTTTTCTTAATTGCCAACTCTGTTACATTATTAAGTCAACAAGCGGAAAAGTATTTATATATACAGGAGGAAGCAAAATCTTTTTTCTGAAAATATTATGTACAGTATGACCACGAGGACATGTATATCCTCGTGGTCATACTGGTATGACAAACTAGTATGACCACAAGGAAACAGCGTATCAAACTATCGTTACCTGTATAAGCTTCGCATTTTATAGGCTTTTCGTCATCGACCATACAGCCCGATAAACGCTTAATGTTTAATATAATGCGTATAATAAATTCTGCTATTAGCTGAGGCGGGGTACTGCAATCCGATTGGCTATACCAAGGCGATTATTTGCTAATCACTAACGCGACAGTTTTGACGGCTCATGTAACTAGTTGAAACTGATTTGAAGGTTTCAAGCGGCGAATGGTGGCGACTTACATTAGTGAAATTTCATAGATGTGTGACAGACATCGGCCGCCTGTTATGATGCGTCTATTGGGGTGTATGTTCGATGCTTTCCGTACAATGAGAGATCAACTTACACTGGAAATGTACAGCTTCATAAGTAGCCGTGCGTACTACACTCGACCTCTTTCACAAATGGAATAATCACCCAGTAATTAAATATAAATACGTAGTACACCATTTAATTAAATTTCTTGTACCAGAATATTTTAATTAAATTAAAAGCATGCTATCATAACAAACTATCCGTTATAATGACTGAACATTATAAACAAACATATTCCAGTAATAAAAGACTAATAAAGAAGATTCATTGTTATTTCATTTCGTGCTTATTTTATTAGGCGTTAAGTAAATGACTTGTAATTGTGTTAAGTTGGATGTAAACATAATTTGTCCTAATAAAACGTTATCTAGATCATATTTTGTTGGCATGTCCAGTTACGGGAGTAAAGTAGGATATAAGCGCTATATATGTTGTGCTTAAAACGGTGCACAAATACAGCGTGTTTCTAAAAGACTGATCAGACTTTCAGTCTTTTTGAATTTAATGTGTTTTATAATACCTATATATATATATATATATATATATATATATATATATATAGTATAGGATATTTACTATTAGGGGATGGAATAATACGGCTGATTGCAGATCTCAACTTCGGTTTAATCTTTAGAAAATATATTAACGTCTTTACACAATCAATCGTCCAAATCACAGAGAGAAATCTTATGTCTAGGTTAACTTTTTAAATTCATTCATGTCATCCTTTTCACACATCATAAGCATTCGTTCACTCTCTTTCTCACACCTCTACGTCTTAACATATTTTATCTCATTCACTCGGTCATGCATCATATCTCTCAATACCAATGTTCCGTTTCTACATATATTTATTTACTAACATCGCGTAGTCACAAAACGCGCGATACAACAAATGCGGAAAAGGGCCACTTTTAGCACTTTTTCTATCTACAACTACAGCGAACTATAATTTGCAGAGTTAATAGTTTCTTATTAAACTACAGTACCTGTACTTCTATTGTTGAAAAGGAATTTTTGCTATATGATATACTCAGCTAGTAATTATTGTTTTATTGATGGGGGCGCTATTTAGGTCTTATAGTAGCGTCCTAAGAGATGTTCAGTTATTTCAATAACACGTTGTATTGAAGAAACAAAGACTGATGACTGTTAGGTGTTAGAAAAAGTTAAATTTTCTTATCTATCTTCTAGATTAAAGTGAATTATATTATGAGTCCCCGTAGCCTCATTTCAAACTACTCGGCGGAATCAAAACCTCTCAGACTAATCAAGGAATAAAGCGTCGATGAAATCACGGGTTGTTCAACTTTGAACTACCATTCGGCATTCACTCATTTATCATTCGTAGCATCGAGATGGTTCATTCACTCATTCACGAGAGTGGGTACAATTCTGTGCTTTTCCCCCTTAATGCCAATTTTTCCCGATAAATCTTCGTTTGAGAACCCTCATTCGGCCAGATTTTTACTTGCTAAATTATTTTCGAATAATTTATCTGTTTGGTAGGTTTATTTTCTGTGTTTTGGTACGAATAAAGTGATAAGCAATAAGTAGGTTTTTTATTAACATATTATTATTGAATTGATTAGAATATTTTTAAATGCCGTAATTTAGTAAATAATTAAATAAATAAATAAATATTTTTGAGACATTTAGCATTGTTAATAATACTTTTGGGACATTTTTACACAACACCATCTAGAAACAAATAAAAAGTAGTTTATACGCTGAAATTTGAATCGCTTATTTCCCGAAGGGGGTCATTGTATTCATCATTGTGAACAACTTTTACTATGGGACCAACCCTGAAATCACGAAAAAAAAATCAGGTGGTCCCTACATTTTATTGACTTAAGTGAACACAAATGTAGGGACCACCTGATTTTTTTTCGGGAAATAAGCGATTCAAATTTCAGCGTGTATAATACTTATATACTTTTTTTTTTTGTAAATACTTACTTATCTACTACTATTATAAAATTGTTAAATGTCAGTTGTCTGTTTGTGTTTTTGTTTGTTTGTTTGTTCCAGCATCACTATAAAACTACTAGACCGATTTTGTCGAAAGGGTTTGTGACGAAAAACTTATGATTTTACTTAAAAACTGGTATGTATTTTACCTCGCTACGATGACGGGAACCGGTGATTTTTAATTATATTTTTCTACAACATTTTGCATACATTAAGGTGAATAAGGCGCTCATATCCAGCTGTCATTCGCACGCATGCGCTCTAGCGCGCGCCTCCATAGAGAAAATACGGCTGCTAAAGATATTGCATTAAAAACTTTTTGGTCGGGCCGAATTGTACAGAGTAGAAAAAAAAAATCCTGTCGTATATGGGTGGTGCCATCTTGGAAATGCAGTCTTTTGAGCCAACCGAAAATCAGAATCTTTCGACTTACAGACAAGGACCTACCTCTGAAGCTAAAGCGGAAGCTACCTCTAAATTGCGATTTCTCTAATTTTTTGTATGAAAAGCAATAAAATTTAGAAGTACCTAAACGTTGTTATATTGTATCCATCTTAATATACGAATAAGCATAAAGTTATCTTGGTGTAACTAAAAAAATACTATTTTCAGTCTACAATTTTTAATTACCTTCTTCTTCAAGTATATTATCTTATCTTCTTAACTATTATAATCTTAACTATTATAAAATTGTTAACGTCTGTTTGTTTGTTTTGTTCCAGCATCACGATAAAACTACTGGACCGATTTTGATGTTTTTTTTTTTTTGCTTGAAAGCTGATAATCTGACTTAAAAACTGGTATGGGTTTTGAGAAAGAAAGAAAGAAAAAAAGAAAAAAATTAATTCGTGGGTTGCGTACTCACCCGACAGATCGAAGCTTCTATGCATTTGCACGAGCGGATAGTAATGTACGATGGAGTGGAGTGGAGTGGACAGGGGATGGGACTGGGGATGGGACTGGGGACGCGACAGGGGACGGGATTGGGGACGGGACAGTGGACGGGACAGGGAACGGAACATGGGACGGGACATGAGACGGGACATGGGACAGGACAGTGGGACGGCACATGGGACTGGACATAGGATGGGACATGGGACATGCGACGGGACGATAGTGATAGAGTGAGATAGTGGGACAGTGGGACAGTGGAACAGTAGGACAGTGGCAGTGGGACGGTGGGACAGTGGGGTAGTGGGGCAGCGGGGCAGCGGGACAGCGGGGCAGTGGGCCAGTGGGGCAGTGGGATAGTGGGGCAGTGTGGTAGCGGGGCAGCTGGGCAGCTGGGCAGCTGGGCAGCGGGGCAGTGGGTTACCGGGGCAGCGGGGCAGTGGGGCAGCGGGGCTGTGGGTTATCGGGGCAGCGGGGCGGCGGGGCAGCGGGGCAGTGGTTTACCGGGTCAGCGGGGCAGTGGGGCCGTGGGATATTGGGGCAGTGGGGCAGCGGGGCAGTGGGGTAGCGGGGCAGCGGGATAGTGGGGCAGTCGGGCAGCGGGGCAGTCGGGCAGTGGGGTAGCGGGGCAGCGGGGCAGCGGGACAGTGGGGCAGCGGGGTAGCGGGGCAGTGGGGCAGTGGGGTAGCGGGGCAGTGGGGCAGCTTGGCCGTGGGGTAGCGGGGCAGTGGGGCAGTTGTGTAGCGGGGCAGTGGGGCAGAGGGGCAGTGGGGCAGCGGGGCAGTGGGGCACGGGACAGCTAGGCAGTGGGGCAGCGGGGCAGTGGGGCAGTGGGATAGTGGGGCAGCGGGGCAGCGGAGCAGTGGGGCAGCGGGACAGCGGGACAGTGGGACAGTGGACTGGACTGGAATGGACTGGACTGGACTGGACTGACGTGGGTTAGCAGAATTTAACGCGAGCGGAGCCGCGGGTAAAAGCTAGTAATATATAAGAATCTTTATCTATTACCATTACTAAGCGCTTCAGTTATGTTAAACAGCAGCTAAACAATAAAATTAACATGATGCATAAAGTAATTAAAATAGATTAGAAGTAATAAATAGTAATGGACTTCAAGTAATTAACAATGAGTGGCGTGGCTTAGCACATAACACTTAGAAACATTACACTAGATGCTTCACTTAGACACACTTAGATTTAATAACATTAGAGTCAATATAGACCATACAATAACAATTAATTCAATCTATAGCGCCGATCTGGTATCGATACGTTCTCGTTCCGATAAAAGATAAGTAATTGGAGCTTTTTCACTAAGTATCAATATCATTTTGATACTGGTTAAATACGTATTGGTAACAGGACGAATCGATAACAGTGTTAACGGTACTATAGTGAAAAACGAACTTATAAGACAGGCAGTTTCGTTTGGAAAATATGCTTATACTAGCCTATGCCCGCGACATCGCCCGCGTCGATGTCGTTAATCGCGCATCAATCGGGAACTGTTCATCTTCCCGGGATAAAAAGGAGCCTATATGTTAATCCGGATTATATTCTATCTGTATGCCAAATTTCATTAAAAACCATATAGTAGTTTTTGCGTAAAAGAGTAACAAACATCTTCACATCAAACTTTCACCTTTATAACATTAGAAGGATAGGATTCGTAGGATTAACTGTGCTGGAGGGCCTCCACAAGTGATGATATTTAATTCATCGTCCGGCCCGCTACCAACTGGCTGACTAGTTAATCTTTCCTAGTTTTTCAACTTCTCATTTCGTCAACTTTTTATACTAGACTTTGCCCGCGGCTTAGCCTTATCACTGAAGACTTATCGCGCATCCCTTGGAAACTTTTTATTTTCCTGGGATAAAAAGTAGCCTATACACGCTGAAATTTAAAATCGTATAAAAAATCTGTTGGTCCCTACATTTGTGTTCTCTTAAATCAATGAAATGTAGGGACCACCTGATTTTATTTTCGTGTTTCAGGGTTGGTTCCATAGTAAAAGTTGTTCATAATGACATACATACATACATACATTCATTGTTGTACATTGACCCCTTTTCGGGAAAGAAGCGATTAAAATTTCAGCATGTATTTAAGTCTGTGTTATGGTCTACTATAAGCCAAATTTCATTCAAATCCGTTCAGGCGTTTCAGAGTGATTGAGTAACAAACATCTTCACAAACTTTGACATTTATAATGATGAGAAATTCCATTTCGTAAACTTCATTTTTCTAGGTTAAAGTAACGCGGACCAATGGAAAGTAGGCTCAATAGGATGTAGCCTTTTTTTCCACGGTATGGGCTATTTATTAGGCGTTTTCCTTATACAACGCGTCTACACAACCATCGCAAGTTCACGCCATTTTTGTTCGTACAATTTGTTCGTGACATCGCATTATTGCACGATAATCGCGAGAATGCAAATTAGGACAGCTATTCGACCAATGACCTATAGGCCAATTCACGTAACTAATGAAGTGCAGGTTCAGTGCAGTTGCAGTTAAGTTTTGATCAAAACAAAGCTTTTCGTATTCTCTTATCTACGGCGGTCGCTGTCAGATATGAACTGCAGCGTCACTGCTACTTGATCGGCACGTCATGAAATTACGTGAATTAGGGCCCTGGGGTCTTACTCCAATCGATTGTATCAATCGAATTTGAATTTGAGTTAGTGTCAAATCGTACTGCATTCCACTAGGACTTGACATTAGCTCGATTTGGTTCAGAACTCGAACCAGTCGGGAGTAAAGGTGGTTTCAAACCGGTGAGGCGAGGATTGGATGGAATATGGAATGGGCGTGAATTGATATCTCGCTAACCCTTTCACACCGAAAGATGTACAGCGCGAGCTCGCGCCGATTAGCGCCGGCTCGCGCTGTACAGTCAGCTGCATTAATTTGTTACCCTACTTACGAACAAACTCTCGAATAGAAAAAACAGTAGGCACAAGATATCGCGAGGCAAAGCGCGGCCGAGCGTGGCCAAGCGTGGCAGGGCGAGACCGCACGGGACCTCGATGGCCGGTGCGAGATTTGTGTATCCGTTTAGCAATGTAATAAATACTCTATTCTTGCAGCAATATATGTTTAATGTTGTACCAACAAATATTTCAATTCTCGCCTCGCACATCTTCGCGCATCCAGACCTTTCACACCAAAGATGGGCGTGACGAGAATTGAAAATTTGCCATACTATATTTCAATTCTCGCTCGGCCCATCCACGCCACGCCTCGCCGGTGTGAAACTACCATAAGGCCCCTGTACGTGTGATCGCGGATTCGCACTTTAAAATCCGCGTGAACTTGCTATGGTCGCGTTACAGTGCAGTGATGTGAACGCAGATAACTTTACTGTCGCGTGATTATTGTTGCTATATCTAACGTCGATTCAACAAAAGATGAAGATTGTGCCTAGAAACAAGACTATTATGCTCTTCTTTTGTTTCTTTAGGTTACAATATTATGGATGAACAAATACAGGGCTGTCAAAAGCACATTCCTAATGTGAACCCGCATAAAATTAGTCTTTGAATTCATTTGCGTAGCTGCCTGTCTCAACAGTTCCACATGATTGCATCATAGAGACTAATGTAAGCATAGCATTGAACCAAGCTTAAAAAGCACACACTACCTAATGCGGGTGCACCCTGCTCTGATTACATGTGCCTTCGTAAGATCGAATCCAGTTTAAACTAGATTGTTCTAAAGAAATGTTTAGAGTACAGTGATACACTAAGATGAGCGAGTTCAGATAGCAATGACATTGCATAGATAAGGGTAGTGTAAGGCTCATATGAAAAAACTATGTGCCAATGTTTTTCATGGTTCCTTTTCCAATGTTCTGAATTAAAAATGGCAATGTTTTTTTGCGAAAAATACAGTACCAATCAATAATTTAGATAAAATAGATAAAACGTATTATTTAGTACAAAACAAGAAAAGAAAAATACCAAAACACAATTCAAAGACATAATTCCCCAAAAGAAAAAATTGCATTTGTCATGTACTAAATGAAACACTGGAAAGTAGCCAAAAATACTTATATGCTACCAATAGTCGGTTTTAATTTAATTAAGTTAACACTTTCATGGACTGCTAACAATTTTCCATAAAAATGTAGGTGCTTCTCTCGTGTCACTCACTCCACGAGAATTACAAGAATAGTTCATTCCATGGTAAAAAGATAAGTCAGTCAAAGGGCAATGTTGGTAGCGGGGCTGATTGCCCAGTACTTCAAACGAACTAACCATAAGTACAGTACGCCAATCTTTATGGCCGCTCTGAAGTTAGCGCTACGTAGCACCCCGCATCCCGATTAAAGCTGAGTTGACACGATGAAAGTCTTCACTTTTATCGTGACAAGAGTAAAAGTGCTTTGATTACTGTTGCCACGATCAAAGTAATGTCCAAGTAGTGACAAAGATTTGTCAAAGCGGACTTCGATCGAGTCAAACCAGCGCACTCTAAATTTCTTTACTGCGAAAGCATACGCCGCGTGTTCAAAGCCGCCATAAAGATTGGCGAGTACTGTTACACTACGTTCACACTTCTATGGTGTTAGATACGGTTTGAACGTTTACGTATACGGAGAGAAAACGTATAAGTGTTCACATTTATACGTTTTGTGATTCGGTTTTCCGATACAGTACGGACATACGGTTTTTGTTCTGGCCCAATTTTGGACACGTGGCGTACGGTACGAAAAACGAACCGTGTGAGTGCTTTCGTTTAGATTACTATGGCAACTACAACCGTTTCGGTTTTTTTAACGTACGCCGCTCACGGTTTCCAGTGACAAGAATAAACGAATCTTTTTTTTCGCATAATGTTTTACCGTATAGTGTGAATACAATGTTTGCCGGCACTGGAAACCGTATACGAAAAACGTTTCGGTAAACCGCAAAGTGTGAACGCGCTGTAATTTCACTAGTTTACGTCACTGTCACCGTTTCCTAATAAGTGTATTACTGTATTCTAAAACGTTCTTAAATCTAAAATATTGTAACTGTGTATGTACTAACGTTGTCTATTCCACAGCTGACGAGAACGGTTCCATATCGGAAACGATACCGGACCGGCCCGTCGAGCTCAAGAACTTCCCGAAACTGTGCGACCAACGGAGAAAATATCCTGTACTATACAAACTAGAATTTCAAGTAAGTTGTTATTTTAACATAAAAGTTTATTATGTTTTGACGTAACCACGACCAACGCGTTCACAGTAAACTCTATTTAAGGTGCATATAGCAGCTATGTTTTTTACAGATGGGGGCGCCCATCAGTAAAAAAAATATTACTACCTGACCATCCATTCATCCATCCTGACCTGTCATTCGTGAGATATGTCATTCCTATACATTCTGATTGTTTTCTATAGCGTTGACGATTGTAGATCGTCAACTTGGCTAGGGGGCTGAATAATTCATTTATCAAAAATTCGCTTTTAACAATTGAAGTACAGGAAGGTACTGTAGTTTAATCAGAAACTATTAGCTCTGTAAATTATAGTTCGCTGTAGTTGTAGATAGAAAAAGTGTCAAAAGTAGCAAGCGAACTATAATTTACAGAGTTAATAGTTTCTGATTAAACTACAGTACCTGTACTTCAATTGTTAAAAACGAATTTTCGATAAAAATGATGTATTCAGCGAGTACAATTTTTTTTACTGATGGGGGCGCCACTTGACTTGCTGCTTTCAATAATCGGCATATCAGTATTATGGTACTTGATAAGTATTATGGTAGGTACTATGTACTTAAGTGGCAGTGGGCGGGGAACATTGCTCGCAGAACGGATGGCCGATGGGGCCGTAAAGTTCTGGAGTGGTGACCGCTTACTGGAAGGCGCAGCGTGGGTAGGCCCCCCGCAAGGTAGACCGACGACCTGGTGAAGGTCACGGGAATCCGATGGATGCGGAAAGCGCAGGACCGGTTGTTGTGGCGATGCTTGGGGGAGGCCTATATCTATCAGTGGATGTCTTTCGGCTGAAATGATGATGATGATGAAGTATTATGGGTTGCCTGCTGGAAATTTAAATTATTATTAGCTGAATGACAGCAAATAATATTGGTCCATTAGAGACGTATTATTCGCTCACCTTTCACGTATTATGCTTACTTACTTGATGTGTAAAACTCCTAGCAGTAGTTATCCAAAGGATCATCTGTTTCCACTCTGTTTCGCTTACTGTCTCCGCTCTTGAAATCTACTACGTAATCTAGTACTATATACTAAAGTAGGATTTTTAATCAAACAAAGTAAACTGACGTTTCCAGTGTTGTCCAGTTTTTTTATCTTTTTATTTAAATCCTAAAAAATAGATCATAGAAGTAATAGAGAAAGAAATAGGAATTGAGTATTTATTAACTCATTTACAATGACAAAAAGGAACTACATCCCATCACTATTACTATAAATATTATTATACAAGATGACATTAACTCCTGTCAGTTCACTTCGTTTGATTCAAAATACTACTTTATTAGAGCTCCTTTCTGAAAGAGCTCGTCCGGAGAAATTCTACCACCATACTCATTTCTGCCGCCAAACAGTGATGCTTGCATTGCTGTGTTCCGGTGCAAAGGGTACGGGTGCCGGTGAAATTACAATCACATGAGACTTTCCACCTTCATGTCTCAGTTCGGCGGACGAGACTTGTAATAGGTATCATTTAGGCAACAGCGTAGCAACAGCAGTTGTTATTGGCATAGGTAACCGCATAAGATCAAGTGGGCAAAGCAACCTAAGGTCCAAGGCCCGTGAGCCTTTAGCTCGTTTTACCATCCCATAACATAAAATATTGCTAAAACCATGATTCGGGTTGAAACAAAACCAATGCCTGACAGGCAGGAGAACTGCATGAAAAGGGTAACAAGAGAATCAGAACCCAAAAAATACAAATTAATAATTCATAAATGCCAGGCAGATCAATAAATAAAAAATTTTTAGAGACACGAGAACTTGAAAACACTAAAAATACTAAAACGTAAATTAGAACTGCAAGAAAATTCATTGCAAGGGTTCTCTATAGAACCCTTCAGTTCACTTCAACATATAATAGAGTCGCCATAGATTCCCAATGGCGTCCTAGATAGCTTCACTCCGTTTGGTGTGGGGCCAAAAGACTTCATCTTAGAGATAATAAGTCACAGTAATAGCCGTTTGGACACCGCCACGTATCCCGGCCAAGTGCTTTGTTCATTGATAAACAGTCTCAGGAAATTAAGTGTCGGGGGGATTTTGGGATTTAAGTTCATCCTTTTGAAGACAGTTTTTTAGGTTCTTTATTTTGATAATATGTTCCGTGTTAATTAATTAGAGTATATGTTCCATGTGGTGCCAGACGTAAAATAATAGCTCCACCCTATCTCTTCTCATGGGTGGCGTAAAAGGCGACTAAAGGAGTCACCAGAGGATGGGCAGCAGCGTTCTCTGAGTATTTAACCAACCAACTGCGATCGCCAACCCGCCTGCCGCGTTTATGGCATATCCCCCTTTTGGGGGAGGCCTATGTCCAGCAGTGAACGTCTTTGGGCTGAATTGAGGATGATGAAATATCTCCAAAGAAAGTTTTCCTGTATCATTTTTGATTTAGGATTTGCTAGTACTGTCCAGTTCAATAAATCACCTGTATGCGAACACCCAACATCAATAAGTCCCAGCCTGCTGCCGAATTGCGTAACTCACTCGCGATCGCAATCATCTGGATGTCAATGTTCATTGCTCCGTGTGTTTTGAGAATCCGTATTGTCGGCTACTACGTACCACGTAATGAATATTGCTTTAATTTCAAAATGAAAGCTAATGTTAAAGTGAATGCATTACACAATTACCCCACCGGTTGGGTTGGAGGATCCTCCTTTTGTGTTGCGGGGAAATAATACTTCATTTCCTCATAATTAGGTCTGATGGGCCTGATCTACTGAACCTACATATTTTAAGTAGTTTTAAAATTACGATAACAACATGTGTCATCGAATAGCTGTCCGAACAAAAATCGATTACTTTCCTGAACCGATATCAATTTCAATTTCAATGTTTTTTTATTACAAATAAACCTAATTACAGGCACTTTTGAAAGTTCAGGCTCTAGTTGCTCGGTTCCAAATTGTGGGTCCTATGGAGAAGAACCGGCAAGAAACTCCATGGATAAAGTCTTTTTAAAATAGGTTATTATTAGGTATCAAGTTATTTAACTTGATATTGTTTATCAACACAAGTCAATTACAAAAGTTAATTTACTCTGTGTACATAATTACAATATCTTGGTCAAAGATGTTTCTATCGTCGAATCATCAAACAATAAAGAAAAAGGAAATTAATATAAATAATTAATTATAAAAATCAACATTTCCGAAGTAAGGACCAATGTTATAATTAAAAACAAAAAGAAACAAAGAAAGAAGGAATGATTAAGTTGTCAATTTATGAAGCAGCGACAAAAGAAATTGCCTACGGAGACATACTACTTGGAAACACAGCAGAAATTATTTGGCTTAGTAATTTTGAAGCGAAAAAGCGGATTGTGTTAAGACTCTTGTATCATAATACTCTGGCCATTGTTTCAAGTTGGAGCTCCCACAACAAATGAATTCCCCAAACTAAAAGTAGGGCTTCATAATTTTGTTGTTTTGTATACAAAATCCTTGCTTTTGAAATTGATTATTTTTGCGTTTTTCTTTTTGCAGAGCTAACTAATAGAATTTTGAGATTTATCAGTGCTATAATTGTACTTACATTATTGTCGAGGCCTGAAATAAAGCAATTGTCGGATTTTTGATTGAAGGTCGGCCGAGTAATATGATTTTTCCGGCCGATTTCAAAAGTACGAAAAATAAATGTGCATTCAGCCTTTAAAATAATAAATGTCATATACCTAAAAACACCAAAGGACATTGCTAAAGATCCTTAGTGACTCCGGCCTTTGGCGTTACAAATTAAAGTTGATGCTCACCATATACAACTCAATGAAGCCAATGTATTGCAATCACAAACTACTAAGAGAACACTAATTGCAATACATTCATAAACACGGACAGTACTAAATATAATTTTAGATTTTTAAAATATTTTCTATTTTGACACATATAATCACAGATATCTGTGCTATTTTGATGTCATGTTTTGCTTTTTTTGTTATGTCAAACAACCTACATGGTCGTCAAGTTGTCAGTCGATGCCAATTTTTTGGAATTTCTTGTGTGAAAAGGAGTCTATAATATTGAATCATAGACTATAGAGTATCGAAATAAAAATATGGGTGATACACAGATATCATGGATGATACAATTTTATCCGGTTACGTCATTAATGTATTGATATTCCTTAAAATATAAAAAATGGTTCTCGTACTGTCCGCATTATATTATTTATTTGAGGAAAGAGGTAGGGTCTTGAACGCCCCTAAGCCACTGCGACCTAAAAGATCTATTGTGACGCCTCTTGCAGCATTACAGCACTTCCCCAAGCTGCAAGTCAATCATAAAGTCGACTATGACCTTGGGGGAGGAGGATTTGATCTCCTGCATTGAGATGACGTGGCCTCCAAGATGCTGGCTTCTGATGTGGTGCACTGCATCACATTCGCATAGGATATGGATGGGCGTCTCATCCTTTTCGCGACAAAACCTGCAAACTGTGGTATCACTGAGGCCCATCCTGTGAAGGTGTTTGTTCAGCTTGCAGTGCCCAGTAAGGGTTCTTGTCAGGATTCTTATCTGATTTTTGTTCAACGAAAGCGCTTCTTTCGTAAACCTTTTTTTGAAGCCCACAAGTAGCGCTTTCGAGTGTTCTTGGCCTGGGGATTTTTCCCAAAGGCTAATACTTTGGTCAGTTCCCCAGTTTTTAAGGTAGGCTGTAGTGGTGCATTTAGGAATGCCACAGATTGGCTCCGGGCCCACATTGGGGCTTTCAGCACCAGCTCTAGCCAGTTCATCAGCGGCTTCGTTGCCCCTAATGCCACAGTGTCCAGGTACCCATCCTAGTGCCACTGAGTGTCCGCATTATATACAATATATATTATGAAACGAAAAAAATCGCATGTAATTTTCGTATATTGTTCATCTTTGTAACAGTTTAAGGCTATTTTTATCAATGTCCTTTATGTAAGTGTGTACACTACAAGTGTTTTCTTTAAATTAAAAAACCACGCCAGCATATTTAAAAAAAAGCTATCCAGCAATTTATACTATTGTCGTGTTGGAAATTACTGGCGTGTTATTTCGTTGTGTACGGAAAAGAGCCGATTGATATTTTTTTTTTTAAATAATGAATCTATTTCCAAACAAGTGGGAGATTTTTTTTAACGGGATACGTAATCGTTTCTTTTCCTCTTTTTCCTATGTTTTTCTGGCCAGCTTTTATGGATTGCAAAGAGCTATTCTTGAGCGGACTGAACCTTTCATACATAATGTGATGAAGTTTTTATTTCATGAGCAACTGTTGGTTCACCTCTGTTGTCGATAGAAGAACCAAGTCACAGTAAACATAATACAACAGAACGGTAATTACGTACTAAAGCTCCGAGTTGAAGCGTTCAAACAGACGCGCGCACTACAGGCACAGAGTAAGGATCTCTTTATACTGTGCTACAGGCCTTCGTGGCGAGTTTCGCTTTAGCAGTGCACCGTGCTTGTTTACTGTGACTGTGACCTAGTCATAGCAATATTTTCTATATGCATAGTTTCTTAAATTCAACTCAATGGAAAAAATGAGATTTAATTTAGGCGGAGATAAAAACTATAAATATAAAATACTCACAGACATAGTTATTAATTAGTTAATTGTTTATTATTTTAACGCATACGAAGCGAAATCTAAATAAATAAATTGTGGTTAGAAAAATTCGCTTAAGATATTATATTATCTGTGCTTACGATTAGGATTTGAAACTGCGATTCATGGTTCAATACACCAGTGCTTTATCTGCTAAGCTACCTTGAACTCTGCTCGTGGTATCGAATTTAACATCCACTTTGTGTCTTTCTTTCATTGGGTGACGTGAGCTACATCTTATTAAGAAACACCGTGTTCCTTAACCGACTCGACTAACTTTGCAATTAATACAAAGTTGTATCTAATAGATATGCTTAAAGTGGAGTCATTTTAATAGGTAACATTTGACAATTCATCAAAATTCAACAACGTAGCCTTGTAACGGCGGGCATAAAATAATATATTTTTTCGTTTTGTTAGAACTGCACATTTGCTTAACTTTTTTCAATTACGATTACATATTTATTTTAATGACCGATACGAGAAATTTTACGATTTGCTTTCACTAATAAACCATTCTAAACATAATAAACAATTTCTGATCTAATGAACGTCGTTACAATGTTGCGTCAGTTAACCCTTTTCCTAGGGATGTTACTCTAAAAATCGAAAGCTGATAAGTAGAATCAAATGCAATGATTACTTGTGAAGAAATATCACCATAAATTGCTAAACTGCATAACTGCTAAAATGATGACTCTGCGGCTAAGGCTGGTAAGAAATGGTGTGGATGCAAGTCCAACTTTATTAAAAGTTGAGTTGTTAAATCTGGTAAAAGCAACTAAGCCGTCCAAGCTCCGCTATGTAATCGATGAACTAGCCCTAAAGCATGGACACGAAGTTATTCGATTGCCTCCCTACCATTGCCAGTATAACGCCATCGAGCTTATTTGGGCACAAATACAGGGTCATGCAGCGCGGAACAATACTGAACCACCCTTCAGTACTGCTAAAATATTGACTCTGCTACAAACTGCGTGTGCAGAAATCACTACAGAAGACTGGAGAAAAGTCGTAGAGAAAACAAAGAAAATAATTTTACAAGATTTTGAACGAGATGTTAGAATAGACAATATTATTGAAAATGAATTAATAATATCTCTGAGTGCTGACAGCAGTGATGAAGATGACAATACTAATAACAGTTCTGATAGTTCAACTGAATAAACGCAATTTTTTTGTTAAATTATGTACTTGTCTTATTTTGCTCCTTAAATTTAAGAAAGAAAAAATAATAATGGGACAGGGATTCGCCTGATGATTTTTTAAATTCACATATGTTCCAAGTCCGTATCGATCCATTTACTTTAATCGATGTTTTTAAGCAGGTCACCTCACTATGAAGATAAAACTGACAGACGTCAAATGTTACCTATTAAAATAACTCCACTTTAGTGTCTACCCTTACTTATTATATTTTTTCTTTTCACAATTTATATATCTTTATAAATACCTCATTGAATTAGGATAGTTCACATCGATCACTCACGTACAATTCAATGTACGTTCAATCACGTACCTAATTAAACTTTTAGAACTTGAAGAAAAATTTAATGATCCCTGGCCTCAAAACTTGTACAATAACTTTCCAAATTGAATCATAGTCCAGAGCTTCAAGAAATAGATTCTGAAGTTTCATAATCCAGTTTCACGAGTTAATCTTTTGGTTGAGTTTTAAAAAGAAATGGTATTTCTTTGTTCGGTTCGGTCTCCCAGTGCGTCGGTAGTTTCGATATTTTTGCCAGAGAAATATGAAGTGTTCCTTGGAAAAATTAAAACTAGTTTTTAATCCGTGCATATTCCGCCAATAATAACTGTAGACTTTTGTTTGTAATAGTGTTCGTTTTGTTGTATCTCTTTCTCAAAGACTTTGTATGATGACGTAAACTCTATGCTCTTTCTATACTTACCAAAAAAAAGTAAAAACCGACTTCAAAATTGATAAAATATTTTTTGTGAAACAAAAGGAAGTAGGTGCCTTTTATTTGGTTTGATTTAAGAAAAACTTTTTTTTAAATTTATTTAATTTTTATCACAGATATGACATCTACCTGCGGTAGCGGTGGTAAATGTCATGTTTCTGATTTTTATATTTTGAGTGACATAAACAATACATAGCCGAGCGATTTCTGCAATGGCGGGTGATTGAATAGTAAAATAGATTAGAAAACAGACAGAGAGAATGGATTCTTTATTCTTCTTCTTTTAGAGAATATATTTTGACTATGAGAGATTGATGGAAGGGAAGGGAAGATTAAGCACAAAACTTACACAAAAATACATAGTGTTGTCAGAACATTATTATCAACCGATCCGGACAGACTACTGTTGAACAATTGCAATAAAAACGAACTATTTTAATATCCAAACCGTGGAGGTGAAATTAAAAATGTTGGACGCAGCAGTGTCACGGTAACATGGGGCGTCGGCTAGTGCTCTGTGTACTGCACGTAAATTATCTGGGTTAACCCTCGCCTGACGTGACCCACTTGTACTGTTTTATTCGGCGCGACAGATAAGTACTCGGTTTTCCAATGGCTAACTCGGATAAGTTTGAAAACTTAACTGTTTAAAAACAATAAACCCCCAATAACCCTCGTTTTAACTTAGAAAGGTACTTGCTGTGTACTGTGGTACTTACTGTGTAAACCACAGAAATTGATAGATAGAATGGAAAAGTAGGCGGGGCGCGCGTGGCAACACTGGCAACACTCTGCATCAGAGTGCAGGGAATTTCAAAGCCTTTCTCAGTACACCTTATGACTAGTTTCTGTAAATACTGTAACAACAACCCGCATAAATGCCTTATTGCGCTGTTTCTAACAGCAGAAACAAAAACTGTAAAGTACATTTGATTAAAGTTTTTTTTATTATTAATGACGTCAATATGGGAGGCATAGTTTGTTCGAAAGTTGCCACGCATGAATCACAAGTAAAATTGTGATTACAACCATTCTATCTATCTAATTCTGTAGTACTTACTGTGTTGGCTACCTCGGTGATCTAGCGGTAATGTGTTCAACCGCAGATCGTGAGGTCCTGGGTTCGATTCCCGGGTCGGGCAAAAACTGTCATTGGATTTTTTCTGTGAATAATATTTCTCAATAGCAGCTTGGAATTAGGAAGTTAGCTGTGCTACACCCCCTTGAGCTGTAAAGCCGTCGTTCCTGTGCCTGATCTCTTTGCGGTCGTGTCGGATTGCCGTCCGATCGGATTATGGAAAGAATAGAGAGTGCACCTGTGTTCACGCAACAACTTTTGCACTATAATATGTCCCGCACAAACATTTTCGAAAACCTTAAGGTTAAACTAAATATCGGAAAGGGCTTCTGTGGAATAGCCGTAACGACTGTCATAGGGTATTCGTATGAAACCTGGGACCGACGTAACTCTTTAATGAACGGAATAGTTATCTATTCTAATTAAATTACTAAAAACCAAAAAAATAATATAAGACTGCCTCAAATAACCACAACCTCAATCGGTAAATTTCTCCAACAGAGATAGTGATAGATGTTAGCTTTTTGAAAGAAGAACTTGGAACCGCCTTTTGTCAACTTTATCGGAGCATCGGGACGAGTAAAGTTTTCGCTTTTTTCGCCTTTTATTCGCGTTTCCATCGCGTCAACGTCCGGTGAAAGATAACCTCGAATAGAAAATGAAAAACATATTTACGAGCGCCCTCAATATGTTCAACCCTGCCTTTTACGATGTAGGGAAGTGTATCGGCAAAATTATTTGACACATTTTATTTTTAATGCTGATATAAGAAAAAATGCCTTTTTTTTTCGTTGAAAGTATATTTTTCAAGACAAGCTTTTATAAGACACGGATTTTTTACTGTTAGCTGATCAAAAGTAGCACAAACAACATCATCATCATTCATCATTACAGCCGAAAGACGTCCACTACTGGACATAGGCCTCCCCCAATTAAGGGGGAGATATGCCATAATCGCCGCGCTTGGCAGGCGGGTTGGCGATCGCAGTTGGTTCGTTAAATACTCAGAGAACGCTGCTGCCCATCCTCTGGTGAATCCCTTAGTCGCCTTTTACGACACCCATGAGAAGAGATAAGGGTGGTGCTATTCTTTAAGTCCGGCACCACACGGACCACAAACAACAAATCATAAAAAATAACAACAACAAGATAGAGGAGTTTGGAATAATTTGGAGGAGGCTTTCACCGCAAAAGGCAGCCCTTACTACTAACACAATACTAACATAAATATATATTAAGACATACTAACACTACTAACCAACAAAATAAAAACAAGTAAAATACCTTGTAGGGGAAAATAAAGCTAAATAAATAAATAAATAAAATATTTTTCTAGACAAGCTTTTATAAGACACGGATTTTTTACTGTAAGCTGATCATAATAGGGTAAAAATGGGTAGGCCCCTCACAAGGTGGACCGACAACCTAGTGAAGGTCGCGGGAATCCGCTGGATGCGGAAGACGCAGGACCGGTCGTTGTAGCGATGCTTGGGGGAGGCCTATATTCAGCAGTGGACGTCTTTCGGCTGAAATGATTATGATGATGATGATGATGATGATGATGATCAAAATTAGCTCAAACAACAAATCATAAAAAACATACTTAGAAATACCTTTTGTCAACTTTATCGGAGCATCGGGACGAATGAAGTTTCTCTTTTTATTCGCGTTTCCACCTCGTCAACGACCGTGAAAGATAACTTAATTAACTAAGCTGATCTAAATGACTATATCAATCCGTTGTCTACCAAAAAAACATTGATGCTTATCTATATTAACCTAAAGGTTAACTAGTACAGAATGCCATAATAATAAGGCGTTAAGTCCGCCATAAGTTTAAGTAAATCAATATTGAATACTTGTATTTTTTGTCAACGAATAGATACTTAAGTAAATTATTTAAAGACAAACTGCTAAGATAATCAATTTTCAAAATCCGAAATAACTTTTGCCGTTGTTTGCTGAGCGTTGTAAAAATATCCCAGTTTCTGCAAGGTTACCAGTTTCAATAACCCCCATTTCCATTTTTCTTCCCTACCAATGCGAATCAATGAACTGGTTCTTCCGATAACTAATTCAATAGCTGTGACATGGTTCGGTCTCCCGTCAGCACTTTCTTGGGTGACCACGAGTTTTAAAATGTTGCCACTGCATGAATATATATACTGCTTGGAGTTTGCACACCACAAGTGAAATAAGCATAAAGATAAGACTTCCTTGGAAATAAATGAAGTGTTTAGGGGAAGAAGGGTCATAGGAAACGCTATGTAGCAGAAAAAAAAGAATAGAGAACGCAAAAAAATATCATTTTACACAAGAGAATGAAGTGAGTATACATAACCAGCACATTACTGTCTCACTGCTGGTTCAGACCTTAGTCCACAGGTTGTTGGACTACACACACCGTCAAGAACTGTATGCATGTTAACGCAAGTGATAATCAAATTCTGAATCACACGTGAATCCAAAAAATCCGAGATGCGGGCTGGGTCCGAACTCTTATAATTGTATAAATGCTTTCTCGAGTTCCGTATTATTATTATTATTATTATTTTCAGCCTATATTGTCCCACTGCAGGGCAAAGGCCTCCCTTTCCTTATTCCACTCTTTCCGGTCAAGTGAAATTGTGAACCAGTCTTTTCTATACGAGTCCAGCTCGTCCCGCCATCTTCGCCTGGGTCTGCCGCGATGCCGTTGCACGTTTTTCGGGACCCACTCGTATTAACTTAGTATAATTATATTGATGTCGATTCTCTTGTTTACGAAGTAATCTTATTTTAAACTATCGCTCTCTTTAACTAATACTAGATACAAGAAAGAGATGACAACAATTGTAGTGCTGTCAAATTAGTATTATGTTACATTTCTTTGGATTTTAGTGGGCACGTTCCGAGATCACGACTAAACTTGTATGGAAATTTTAATTCCGACTAATATGTCAGCACTAAAATTGTTGCCATCCCTTTCTTTTATCTACTATTAGTAAAAGAGAGCGATAGTTTAAAATACGTTTAGTTTATGAACAAGATAATCGACACCATTATCTATAGAAAAATAAGAAAGAAAGGAAAACATTTCTCTAAATTAATTATCTCGATACTAAAATTGTTTGACAGTTATCCTTCTTCCTTTATACCAACCTTCAAATGTAAATGCAAAGACACCCCAAATATCAAGATAAAAAATTATACGCACTCATCATCATCATCATTTCAGCCGAAAGACGTCCACTGCTGGGCATAGGCCTTCCCCAAAAACAGGGGATTTGCCCTAATCACCACGCTTGGCAGGCGGGTTGGTTGGTTAAATACTCAGAGAACGCTGCTGCCTATACTCTGGTGAATCCCTTAGTCGCCTTTTGCGACACCAACGAGAAGAGATATGGTGGATCTATTCTTTTTGTCCGGCACCACACGGAACGCTCACTTACCATTATGTTCTGTTTCTAAATTAAGTGTATGCAAAAGGTATCTTAATGTATACCATTTCTGTTCCAGACAGCGGTCAAAGTGGAAACACATTCATGTCGACACGCAACTAAGAAGACAAATTCACATAAAAACCAAAATCAAAAAGTCATACCTTGTAAGTACCACTTATGTTACTCTTTCATAATATGAATTCGTCCTGAAGTACAGTTGAACATAGAGATAACTAGGCGGGTAGCTATAAAGTTTTTTCTTTCGAATTTTTCTTTCGAATAGTATTTTGTCAATACTGTCAAGTAATTATTCTATTATATCCGCATTAACACAATTTATTTTCCATAATCTAATATCTTTAGATTTTTCCGCGCTTGTATTTAAATAATATGTAGAATAATAAAACGGTTAGGCGCATCTAAACGACATTGAATTAACGGCAAAGTTACTCAAGTTGGATGAAGAACGCTCTGCTTCTCGAAAAGATGGCGAAGTCACCCTATACGAAAAACCTATCATCACCATCACCCTAAAAAAACATTCATGATTTCCTGAAAATTTCATCTATAGCTTGCGACCCTGAATACCTACTTATCTTTTTGTTCGACTGTACTTTCGCTTCTCTTCTAAATATTTATGAGTTATATTATTTGGGGGCTATTTGTCACTTTGAGTAGGTATGATTTCTGTTACAGTTTGTGACTGGGGATTTAATATATGAAAAGAACATGATACCTGTAACTTTATTTTACTGCTTTTCTTTTGAAATGCCTGGGCAAATGGTTAACGCGCTCAGATTGTATTACTTCAAAAACAGATTGCATGTGTTTTCTAGACCAAGTGTCTTTTGTTTATAAGGTGCGGCCAAACTGCAGTTATAAAATGTTTAAAACGTTATTAAACATTTGTTACAAATTGTAGCAGACGTTACCAAATGTTTTAATGTTATGTAACATTATGTTGTTATTAAATAATTGTTTTTAATTATCATATTAATGTTATTAAAAAAATTGCAAGAAAGTATAAGAAATTGTAACATTTGTTAATCAACATTAGCCCGGATGACTGCGGGGCGGCGTGCGGAGTAGCCACAGACCAGTAAGCCTCTAGACGCCTATTAGCCGGATACCCCCGGTCACAAAGCATATGCAGTAGCACTGCATATCTTACGCCCAGCCACCAATCGGGACGTCACTCCGTCAGCGAGCGGCACCAATCATATCACCGAACATTTGAGCCGACCAATCATAACGCGCCGTCCGCCCCCCGGTCGCCGCCAACATTTTACGACTGTGTTCTCATGCAAAACTTTATTTATGCGGCGTCTTGAGGCTTACTGGTCTGTGGGAGTAGCAAACTGATGGTTATGAAATGGTATGCGGTGTTATACATTAATATACAAAGTTATCATGGGTGTTGGAGCGTTGAAAACATCTAACAAATCGTAAAAAAAATCTTACTTATGTTAGTGTTAGATAATGTTCATTAATGTTTTTAAACATTTTATAACTTTAATGTGACCGCACCTATAGTTATACATATTATAGGTCTCTCAAAATAGCCTCTACATCATAGATTTCTAAATAATAACGTTATAGAAGTGGTACAGGTGCGTGAACATGTCTCCGCGTACAGGTGTCTCGAAGGACGTCAGTGCGCGAACCGTTTGCTTGATCATCAGTGCTGTTTTTGACGCAGGATATTTATTTGGCTTAATTTATTTTGGATTGAATACTAGAAACATGGTGGTTGTAATTGCGTATTTATGTGTTGGTAGCGGCAAGCGGCGAATCGGCTACACGCGTTCCGTTTTTAAAAGACAGTAGATAACATTTCTATTACCTTATTATTTAGATTTCTATGCTCTACATCATTGGTTCCCAAACTTATTTTGTCTACTCGAAAGTCAGTCAGTCGGTGTCTAAGAGTCCTCCTAGCTAGATGAAATAACAAATCGCCCCCCAAGCCTTTACACAACGCCCCCATTTTTTTTCTGGGTGTCTTACCGCCCCCCTTTAGGCCTGCAGCGGTCACAGGGGGGCGTTATCGCCCACTTTGAGAATGCTGCTCTCGTAATGAAGTCAAAGATATCGAAAATCTTCTACCACGACCGAATAGAGACGAAACTCAATTTCAGTAACTTTTTAAGAATTAGTTCACTTTTAAACGCCCTCGTTTAAAAGTGTGCTTGTCTATCAACAGCTTTATCACTCACTTCCCAACATTCCTGAAAGTACGTTTTTATTCGTAGCCAACATAAAGCTTGCCATAAAAGTGAAATCTTTTTTACGACTTTACTGTGGCGTAGGACATTAAGCATAAATCTTAGTCCATTCATTGGCATGGCCTAAGTCGTTAGTGAATGCAAAACTTTATTTTAATTTTTCTTGGTTTTGACATAGTCGTTTTTAAAAGAAATTGGTCTATTCAACTTGTCTGACGTATATGGGGCTCGATTAAGACCAGTCACTGAAATAAATTTAGCAGTTTCGCCGCTTGAAATTGAATACTTAATAAAGCATAGGTTAAAATGAATGACATTCGAGTAAATTTTATTAGAAAGAAGAAAGAAAGAAAGAATGAAACATTTATTTGACACAAAGCACATAGATACACAGACACAATTAAACAGGAACACAATTAAATATACAAAAAACGGATCATCGATGCTGTGTCTAGCGACTGTGCCAAAAAGGTCCAGTTCAGCATAAATGCCAGGCAACAAGTGCCTGAAATTATTACTAAATTATTACTGGCCTAAAAGAAAAAAAAAACTATAATAATTATTAAATTTTTCTTCCAGAAGGATGTATATTTTATCCAATGGACATTCAGGAACTATCTATCCATGACTTTTGACTGTTCTCTTAACATTTGTTCTTAAAAGTTTTGAATTCTGTTTTCTTAAAAAACATTACATTAGGTTCAATATTTCTAGAGCCAGAAAATTTGTTTCTAGTTAAAACCATATCAATTATCAATTAAATAAGCCATTGTATACTTCTGACTCAGCTCTGCTGCTAACAAAATCAACACCGGCACCACCGTTCATTGCTCATTGCTGTCTGCAATTTGTCCGTGAATAAAGGCACAATAGGAAGTTGTAACTTCGGAGGGGAAACAAGTTGCGGTGTACTTAGGGCTCACATCCGTCCGGCTTTCCTTAGTCCTAGTAGTTTCTGGGACTTGGCATAAAGTAACTTGGTTTAGTACTAAACGCGTCAGGGGAACCTAATAATAATTAATAAGCTAGTATTAGACATTCAGTATTTTACGATATTGAAGACTTATTTATATTGTCTTAGTTTAAGCGGGCTGGATTTACGGACAATGAAAATTATCTAAAAAAACCTAATCAAACTACAATCGCATTACACGTGAAAAAAAATTTCTATTTCTATCTTAGAGCAGCCTTGAAAAATATTAGAGTAGAAAAATATTAGAGTAGAAAAATATTATTTCTCAATTATTGTGTATCGTTTATCGTTTTTTTTTCGATTATCCGGAGAAGAACCGGAGTGACCGACATAGCTTGTAGGATCAGTAAGCTGAAGTGGCAGTGGGCTGGCCATGTCTGTCGAAGGACCGATGGCCGTTGGAGCAGACGAGTCCTTGAGTGGAGACCGCGTATCGGCAAACGCAGCGTAGGGCGCCCCCCTGCCAGGTGGACCGACGACCTAAAGAACGTGGCTGGGGGGGACTGGATGCGGAAGGCAGAGGACCGAGCGTTGTGGCGCAATTTGGGAGAGGCCTATGTCCAGCAGTGGACTGCGATAGGCTGAGTTGATTGATTGATTGTGTATCGTAGCAGCCCTAGGTATACTGAACGATGTCCCTGTACGTTCAACTTCGTTACCGCGCGGTTTTGTTCGATACCAACGTTTGAGACAGCCGCTGTATTGGCAAAAGCCTTTGATTTAACAGTGGTGTAAAATAGAATTATTTTCGAGAGTAGGTACGTGGGATACTCAGAAAGTTTTGCGAAACTAAAAAAAAATGTTCTATACGTACATATATTTTTATCAAATCTTTTCAAAGTACTTTCCACCAGCCTCTATACAAAGATTCATGCGCCTAAACCAGTTTTCAAAACACTTTTTCCAGTCCGCCGCAGACACCTCGTTTACAGCCTGCTCGAACGCAGCCAGCGCATCTTCCGGCGACGAAAATTGTATCCCTTTGAGCTGATTTTTTATTTTTGGGAATAAAAAGAAGTCACACGGTGCTAGATCAGGGCTGTAAGGAGGGTGACCCAGGAGTTTGACTGGCGTGCTGTCCAGGAAGTCCCTCGTTTTGAGTGCGGTGTGCGCAGGTGCATTGTCGTGGTGGAGCAGTAGCCCGCGGAGCCCTGTGTTTGGTCGCTTGTTGCTTATAACAGAGAAAACTTCTGGCAAACATTTGGTAGTATACCATTCGGCATTAATGCTTCTTTGATCCCGTAAGGGAATTGATACCAAGTGGCCAGTCAAATTAAAAAAGCTAGCGATCAAAATCTTACCCCCGCTTCTAGATCGCTTCACTTTGGTAGGCGTTGGCTCATTTTGAAACACCCAAACAGTCGACTGGCGCTTGGTTTCTGGGTCGTATTGATAAATCCAGGACTCATCACCTGTAACGATGTCGTAAACACGCCGAGACGAGCCTGCTTCAAATTTGTTAAGCATATCACGGCACCATTCCACCCGGGCCTGCTTCTGAGCATCGGTGAGGTTGTGCGGCATCCAGCGTGATACTATCCTCCTCACGCGAAGATGGCTGTGTAGAATCTCGTGAACGCTTCCCGATCCAATCTTCAACATGTGTTGAATCTCCTGATATGTAATTCGCCTATTGTCTTGGATAAAATTTTTCACTGCTAGCACGTTTTCTTCGGTAACAGCCGTCAAAGGGCGACCGCTTCTTTCGTCATCCCCCAAAGTTGGTCGACCGCGCTTGAATTCGTTATACCAACGATACACGGTTGCCTTGGAAGGGCCTTCATCCATGAATGCCATTTGAAGTCTATCGTACGTTTCATCCGGTTTCAGGCGACACTTGAAATCGTATAAAATCATAGCTCTAAAATGTTCCCAGTTCCAGTGAGACACAATACTTTGAATTAACTCGCAAAAAATGTGGAGGGAAATTTTGAAATTGGAACTTACTTATTTTTACTTATAAATAATCATATTTTCGAAAAACATTATAACTGGCCAGTCTCCCATATATAAAAACTTTTTTTCGCAATACTTTCTGAGGGGCCTGGTATATTGCTGACCTACAAGGTGGACCAACGATCTGGTGAAGGTCGCGGGAATCCGCTGGATGCGGAAAGCGCAGGACCGGTCGTTGTGGCGATGCTTGGGGGAGGCCTATGACCAGCAGTGGGCGTCTTTTGGCTGAAATGATTATGGTGATATTACTGACTATTATTCAAAATAGATAGAATAGATATTTACACAACCAGCGATAGGGAGAGCTAGGTTTATGCGGGTAAATGCCGAATGTTAAAGATATTTCGGACTTTACCCAAAAAGCTTGGTTAATCTTGGGTTTACCCGGGTAAACCTATGTTTACCCGTTCTATTAAAATACCCGTAACATATACACTACACATGTCTGGATCTATTGATAGTGACTTTTGATCAGTTATTCAGAGTCCCTGTATAATTTCAAAGTTTAGCAATTTGCACCTTGGATTCTTTGAAAATAGAATATAATTTTATTTTATATTCTACAACATAACATAACATCACGCCTGTATTTCCCCGAAGGGGTAGGCAGAGGTGTAATAGTACACCCACATTTCACCAGTTATGTTATAGTCCCATGTTATATGGGGCGAGCCTATTGCCACTGACCGGGCACAAATCCAGACTCCAGGCTGCTACTGAGAATTTCCTAATGAAAAAACCCTATAACACTTTGCCCGACCTGGGAATCGAACACAGGACCCCACGCTCAGCAGTCGCGCTTGCGACCACTAGACCAACGAGGCAGTTCTAATTACATTACCCGTAACATATACACTACACATGTCTTGATCTATTGTTAGTGACTTTTGATCAGTTATTCAGAGTCCCTGTATAATTCCAAAGTTTAGCATTTTGCACCTTGCATTCTTTGAAAATAGAATATAATTTTATTTTATATTCTACGTCGTAGTGATAACGTTCTCATTACGTATTCTCCGCAGATGACTACAACCGAGTGGTGCTAGAGACTGTTGACCGGGAGCCAGACTCCGACTACATTAATGCTTCCTACATAGATGTGAGTATTATGCTTTAAATTCTTTAGCAGGTTCTACAAAGTACACTATACGAGATTCAATATAGCTTAAGGTGAATGCTACAGGGTAGCCCGCGAAACTCGAATTTTTTGGCGTTTTTTTGCAAATTGTAGCTTTATTTCGCGTTGTATATCGGTCAAAATATGATTGCCGGAAATGGTAACAATATATCTAAGGAATAATACTCATAAAAATATTAACCTAGCTCTATAAGCTATATAAGCTCGAAAATCGATTATTTGATCGTAAATTAATATTATCGAGCTAGTACAGCTAATAGAGCTAGGTTAATATTTTATATGAGTATTATTCAGTAGATGTATTGTTATTATTTCCGCCAATCATATTTTGATCGATATACGTGGGACACTCAGAAAGTTTTGCGAAACTAAAAAAAATTGTTCTATACGTACATATATTTTTATCAAATCTTTTCAAAGTACTTTCCACCAGCCTCTATACAAAGATTCATGCGCCTAAACCAGTTTTCAAAACTCTTTTTCCAGTCCGCCGCAGACACCTCGTTTACAGCCTGCTCGAACGCAGCCAGCGCATCTTCCGGCGACGAAAATTGTATCCCTTTGAGCTGATTTTTTATTTTTGGGAATAAAAAGAAGTCACACGGTGCTAGATCAGGGCTGTAAGGAGGGTGACCCAGGAGTTTGACTGGCGTGCTGTCCAGGAAGTCCCTCGTTTTGAGTGCGGTGTGCGCAGGTGCATTGTCGTGGTGGAGCAGTAGCCCGCGGAGCCCTGTGTTTGGTCGCTTGTTGCTTATAACAGAGAAAACTTCTGGCAAACATTTGGTAGTATACCATTCGGCATTAATGCTTCTTTGATCCCGTAAGGGAATTGATACCAAGTGGCCAGTCAAATTAAAAAAGCTAGCGATCAAAATCTTACCCCCGCTTCTAGATCGCT
Source organism: Asteroscopus sphinx (assembly GCA_949699075.1). NCBI lineage: Eukaryota > Metazoa > Arthropoda > Insecta > Lepidoptera > Noctuidae > Asteroscopus > Asteroscopus sphinx. The sequence goes on from OX453017.1 coordinate 19,773,504, forward strand.
TCACTTTGGTAGGCGTTGGCTCATTTTGAAACACCCAAACAGTCGACTGGCGCTTGGTTTCTGGGTCGTATTGATAAATCCAGGACTCATCACCTGTAACGATGTCGTAAACACGCCGAGACGAGCCTGCTTCAAATTTGTTAAGCATATCACGGCACCATTCCACCCGGGCCTGCTTCTGAGCATCGGTGAGGTTGTGCGGCACCCAGCGTGATACTATCCTCCTCACGCGAAGATGGCTGTGTAGAATCTCGTGAACGCTTCCCGATCCAATCTTCAATATGTGTTGAATCTCCTGATATGTAATTCGCCTATTGTCTTGGATTAAATTTTTCACTGCTAGCACGTTTTCTTCGGTAACAGCCGTCAAAGGGCGACCGCTTCTTTCGTCATCCCCCAAAGTTGGTCGACCGCGCTTGAATTCGTTATACCAACGATACACGGTTGCCTTGGAAGGGCCTTCATCCATGAATGCCATTTGAAGTCTATCGTACGATTCATCCGGTTTCAGGCGACACTTGAAATCGTATAAAATCATAGCTCTAAAATGTACCCGGCGCAGATCCATATTTCAGTGAGACACAATACTTTGAATTAACTCGCAAAAAATGTGGAGGGAAATTTTGAAATTGGAACTTACTTATTTTTACTTATAAATAATCATATTTTCGAAAAACATTATAACTGGCCAGTCTCCCATATATAAAAACTTTTTTTCGCAATACTTTCTGAGGGGCCTGGTACAACACGAAATAAAGCTGCAATTTGCAAAAAACGCCAAATATTTTGAATTTTGCGGGGTACCCTGTAGCATTCACCTTAAAGGACATCGCTAAAGTTCCATTGGGGCCCATCCTTTGGAAGTTATAAATAAAAGATGATGCCCACCATATAAAATTCAATGAAAGCAATGTGTTGCAATCTATTTTAATAACCGGACAGTACTCCACGAATGTTTAATCATTAAAATATTAACTATTTTGAGGTTATGTTTTTGCTTAAAAAACTCATGTCAAACAAATGGTTGCCTAGCAACTACACAGTTTTACTCTTCTATACCTGTAGATGTAAATGTACTAAAAAGAAGTTGGCTATCATTGGCTATCTTTAACAGTGGTGCCAACATAATATATCACAAAAACAGAGTACTTATAAGGGATTGGTCAAAAATATGAAGTCAAAATATGGAGTATCATGGCCACTCACGTTATTATTGTATTGATTAACTCTTTAAAATAAAAAATGTTTACTTTACTGTACGATACGATGAATAATAATTATTAGTAGTGTAACGAGGCTAAACTCGTTACGCTGCTCACCACCTTATTTGGATTTCCTGGCCACTTTATAAAACTTTACCTATCCAAATTCAAAATTTTAAAATCTTCCATAATTTTCTATTTTTAACTTAAAACAACAGACTTATATCGCAGCCTTGGCCGGGCATGGACGTGTCCGACCATTACACAGTTTTTTTATATTATTTTACTTATCCAGTTCTATATTGTACGCTGAAAGACTCTCATGTGTCTGAGACTGTGTCTTGTAATTAATTATATTATTTTATCTAACAAGCAGTCAATGTATCAATTTACCAGTTGAGTGAGATACACTATTCCAAAAACGTCCCTTGTTGTGTTTTATTGTGTCTGTGCCGACCTACCACTCCTCCGGCCCTCCGTACTACTGGCCCTCTGTGCCCTCCATACCTTAGAGGAGTTCCATACCTCTGAGTTCTGTTATTGTCGTTTGTGAGCAGCGTAACGAGTTTAGCCTAGTTACAGTAGTAATAAGTAATGAAAAAATATGCATGTAATTTTCGTATATTTTTAAACTTTGATAAACTCAGGCTATTCCTAGCGATGTCCTTTTACTATGACTGACCTTCATGTCCCAGTTTGGCGGACAATAATTGTTTATTTTTTATAGTATAGGACGGCGATACGAGCTAAAAGCCCACCTGATGTTAAGCGGTTACTTTTGCCCATAACAACTTCAATACCACCGAGGCTATTGCCTATGTTACCACAAGCCGGTTCGCCAAACTGAGACATGAAGATGGAAAGTCTCATGTGATAGTAATTTTACCAGCACCCGTACCTTTCAGACCGAAACACAGCAATGCAAGCATCACTGTTTGGCGGAGAAGTAGGTTCGGTGGTGGTACTTCCCCGGACGAACTCTTTCACAAAGGAGCTCTACGTCTACTAAAATACTATTTAGGCAACAGCCTAGGTGGTATAAATCAGTTGTTATGAGCAAAAGTAACCGCCTAACATCAGGCTGGGCTTTAGTTACTTTCCTCCTCCTATGGCATTAAAAAACTAGTAGTTATATTCATAGAGCCTAGATTTTAATAATAATAAACGAATAAACTTGTGCCTCGTCCTCAGAGAGTAATTATTGTAAAAGCAAGTAGGGAACGGTGTTCCTTACAAATAACTACTGATTATTAAATTTTAGCCTTTGTAACTATCATTGGGAAGTCTATGTTTAACGGTGGACAATTAAACCGTAAACCGTACCGTTTTTGTCGTCTTTACGTATAATATTTTTTCGTTAAACTATCCAGTACAATTATTAATGGAAAATTAATGGACTGATATGATGATATGGTACGATACGATATGATATGATGAATGCTCAGAGTAATAAGACATAGAGTGATAGTTTCATTCAAAATTCCGCTCAAATTTCAAGCACAAAAACAATCGATGTGTGTGTGCAAGTGCAGCGGCACGTAAAATGTTCCCCGATGAAATTTGAATTACTACTGCGGTTCTAAGCCTAATTATTCTAAAGGTGAATCTCTCTAAACTTATAGTAGTACTATTAGGTATTCTGTGCTTTTAGCGTGTTAGTTCCAGCAAAAAACGCTACCTATTCGGTGACTTTAATGTTTATCGTAAAAAGCAGTCAAGAAATTATGTCAAGAGTGACTAACAACAGTGTTGTTCTATGCTCTTATGACGAATTATTGCGATTAAGAAAGGTTTATCTACAACATATCGAAAGTCAGTACATCGAATGTCTCAACATTGAACACGGTGCATCAAATGATGACAACATCAATGGTACACACGGCTACACATCAAGCTGTACATTTCCAGTATAAGCTGACCTCGCATTGTATAGGCTTTCCGTACAATGCGAGATCATCTTATACTGGAAATGTACAGCTTGATGTGTAGCCGTGCGTACGTTACATCGAATGTCGTGAAATCGTAGCGTTGTAATTTCGAAGAGTTACCATATTTTAAAGCAACAACATATCCCTCAAAAAAAGAGTACACTTTCTTCTTCATAATTAAATTTATTTATACAAACGCTTCAAAGAACAAGAAAATATCTCAAATACCGCAACTTCTTATCAGACTGACAGATCATCAGCATGTAATTAACAACATATTAATTAAACCAATCTTATTACCCTTGATTAATAAAGGATAGATAATTACTTGGTATAGCGGATTTATGCTCGTTAATTAGTTATTATATATTTTACATCATGTTGCTTAGTAAAGCGAATGAAACGGGAGGTAATTACTTATCTATATAAGAATTTGTATCTGCTTGTAGGAAGGAACTACAGTTTAGGGGGAGGATATATGTTTACATAGAGGTATTTGATTCCTGTGAGAGATTATAGTTCACGAAATACAATTTACACCGTTAAATTAACGGCTTTTAATGATAATAAAATAATTATTACTATAATAATCCACCAAAACAAGAGCTGCAATGTGAGAGTCTAGAAAATGAAACAATCCAATTAGTGTATTTTTCCTTGCTCACTGATTAGCCTCACACAACTCTAGTGGAAAGCCACCCTAATGATGATGATTTTACCCAATCGGAGATTCAATAATGCTGATTTCAGAAATAGCCACTTTGCTTAGCAAGCAAAAATATTAATACAATTTCAAAAAGAATTGTAAAAGTAGATTTGGTGTAAACGCCAGCAGATTTCAAAAGGTTTGCCACTCCAGGACATAAAAGTTTTGGAGTAACAGTCATTCGAATTCACCGTTTTATAAAAAGGGTTTGGATACTATCACAAATTCGGTCACGTGCGCTCATAATGACTACACGAATTGTTGGGCCCAATGTACGTATGAAAAGACCCAGATCAGAAAGTGAACGATTCAAAGGACCAAAGAATTTCAACTGGATATTGTGTAGAATTGAAATCGGTCCGTAAATCTCTGATAAAAGTAACTTAGACCCAATTTGGTAACAAAGCATTTGAAGAAAGTCTAGGTACAGTCGACTGCATGACAGTGGTAGTACTTGAATTAGAAAATCACCCTTACCGTTTACGAAATAAAGGTGCTGTCAATGTCAAACGGTTTCCACTGACGTGCGGTCGACCGTACGTTTTTAGGTAACGTTGAATGTATGACTATAATATATTAGGTCCTTACATATGAAATTAGCGTTTTGTCGTACTGACCACTTTGATCTGAAATATCTCCTCTTTGGTTAAGAATTCCAAATACAAATTTATAAATTAATTTAGCTGGTACATTTGAGTTTTGAAAACAGTCATTCATTTGTTTTTTCCTCATTATTTTTTTCTTTGGCGTCGCTTATTAGAAAACATGAAATATCGGTATATTTACGAGTATGAGTTCTACCGTGGCACCAGTGCTGCAGAAACAGCTCGAAGGATTAATTATGTGTACGGCGCTGGTGTCGCAAAAGAGAGCACGGTACGTTTTTGGTTTCAACGTTTTCGTTCTGGAAATTTCGACCTTCAGAACCAACCCCGTGGACGGCCGGAGACCAAAGTGGAAAATGAAGAATTAAAGGCTATTGTGGAAGAGGATCCATCACAAAGAGCTTCAGAGATAGCTGCAGGCTTCGGAGTAAGTGATAAAACTGTATTAATCCACTTGAAGCAAATCGGGAAAGTAAAAAAACTTGAACGATGGGTACCTCATGAATTGAGTGAATCGAACTTGCAAACACGCGTCGACTGCTGTGTTACTTTGCTCAACCGACACAATAATGAAGGGATTTTAAATAAATCATTACTTGTGATGAAAAGTGGATACTGTACGATAATCGGAAGCGCTCGTCGCAATGGCTGAACCCTGGAGACTCAGCCAAATCCTGCCCTAAACGAAAATTGACTCAGAAAAAGTTACTTGTGACTGTTTGGTGGACTGGCGCCGGTGTCGTTACTACAGCTTCCTAAAATCTGGCCAAACGATTACGGCAGATATCTATTGTCAGCAACCGCAAACCATGAAGGAAGAACTAGCTGCTAAACAACCGAGATTGGTCAATCGCTCTAAGCCAATGCTGCTTCACGACAACGCAAGACCACACACTGCACAACAAACAACCACTAAGTTAGATGAGCTACAATTGGAATGTCTGCGACATCCACCGTACTCCCCGGACCTTGCTCCAACAGATTACCATTTTTTCCGGAATTTGGACAACTTCTTACAAGGAAAAAAATGCAACTCTGAGGCGGCAGTCCAAACCGCCTTCAAAGAGTTTATTGATTCTCGCCCCCATGGTTTTTTTAGTAAAGGGATCAATGATCTACCTATGAGATGGCAAAAGTGCATAGATAACAACGGTGCATACTTTGATTAATTAAATATATTTTACAAAAAAAATATTACTTTATATTCCTCCCGTACAAAACGCCAATTTCATATGTAAGGACCTAATATTAACCAATGCAAATGTGCAAGTCCAAAAAAATGAAAACTTTGAAAGGAACAGGAGGCGAGAGCTGGATGATAAACGAGATCGACCGCCTTGTAACTTTATATATAACTTTTTCAGCAAGAAATAGGGTACATAGGTCATATCAGAGCAAAACATCCATGTTATTTAGAAGCCTAATTGCCGTAGCTGAAATCTACTTGGAGATATGGCCAGTGCATGAACATACATGATATAATGGTTTACAGTCGTGCAAAGGCTGCTTTGGATATCAAATGTGTCTTTAACGACTACATAAAATTTAATAGACTTCATCTGGACACGATATATGACGTCAGATATTAATCTCGTCCTCTATTTGCTCATCTTATATCTAGACACATACAATAATATTATATTGGCATCGCATATTATGGAACTTAACGCAAAAATTATGTCAAATACACGCTAAAATTTTAATGGCTGTTTTCCTGAAATTGGGTCATTATACTCATCATTATGGTCAACTTTTACTATGGGACCAACCCTGAAATTACGAAAAAAAAACAGCTGGTCCTTACATCTTTGTTTACTTCATCATCATCATCATCATTTCAGCCAAAAGACGTCCACTGCTGGACATAGGCCTCCCCCAAGCATCGCCACAACGACTGGTCCTGTGCCTTTGTTTACTTAAATCGATAAAATTTAGGGACCAGCTGATTTTGTGTTCGCTATTTCAGGGTAGGTCCCAAAAAGTAAAAGTAGTAAGTAAGTAGTAGTAGTAGTAAGTAGTAGTAGTAGTAGTAAGTAGTAGTAGTAGTAAGTAAAAGTTGTTTATAATGATAAGTACAATGACCCCTTTTCAGGAAAACAGCCATTAAAATTTCAGGGTGTATATGCAAAGACGAAGGTCGCGGATGCGGGAAGCGCAGGACCAGTCGTTGTGGCGATGCTTGGGGGAGGCCTATGTCCAACAGTGAACGTCTTTCGGCTGAAATGATGATGATGATATGCAAAGGCATGTTCTTCTTAAAACAAGATGGCGATCTCCACAAACGCAATCGTAAACTATTCGAATGAGAATAAATAAATGTCTTTAATATCTTTTCCAATATGTTACTTGTTGTGCAGGCTACGAACAGGGAATAGAGTGTGCTACTTTCTTCTTTCTTGGAGAAGACACCTCAAACAAAATGTTTGTAGCACGTTGTAGAGCTCCTGCACTCTCACTCACTTAGCCACGCTCGCGCTGCGCGTGCTCCGCGGCCGGCAAGTTGCGCGATATTTTTTGTACGTAATGACTACTCTAGTAACATAACATAACATCACGCCTCAATTTCCCCGAAGGGGTAGGCAGAGGTGTATAGAACACCCACATTTCGCCAGTTATGTTATAGTCCCATGTAATAGGGGGCGAGCCTATTGCCATTAACCGGGCATAAAACATTGGCATTAAACTCTAGTACGTAGTAAATATTACCTCAGTGTTACGTGAAAACGCTAAATCTATTGATTCAATATTTGTGAAGCACTGCGATCCTCTTTTCGCGAATATTATACTATACGTAGTATCGATCCTCGAGTTTGAATCTCATTACACAACAATGCCTTTAGGATTCTGGTGCGGCTGCCTCGCTTTTGCAGTGCCTCGGGTATGTTTGCCGACGCGAGAGCGAGGGTGGATGACTTTTATGCTACAATGTGTAAAAAGTCAGACTTACTGATTTATCGATTTCGATGCAGTGGCAACGGAATCTTAAAGATGATTGCTGAGAGACCAGAATCTGCAGTCGTAGGTAGACTCATAAGGCTGCATGTGACCTGATGAGTTTTTATTAAATCTTGCTTATTGTTATTATAATTATTTATTATTGTTGAAATGGAGATGTTTAAAAAATCTGTGACTAACAACGCAGTTTTAATAATTATTACCAAAAAAAATTATGGACATTCTTAGTCCGAAATAAATTATTTTATTTTTGATACGATCATTCTTCCGGTCAGGTGATCATTGAGAAGCCCATTTTTTGCCCATGTCATGTTGAAGGACTAGTAATAGGTCTTCGTATATTGATAACATTGTCATTTTCGTATTGAATCTGCACCCGACGTTAGAACTATGGACGTAACGTTAACATCAAAAGGATCCCGATTCCCGGCACGGAAATTAAGATACGACTAACTCAAAGAAGCTAACGGAAGGCGCTGTTATTAATTACTATATACATATAATAACATCACTTTCATTAATCAAAGCAAATAGGATATTTTTCTTAATGGAAATAGTAGTTTATGAAACTGTTGCATAATAGGGGTTATTAAAACACGAGTGTGAGTTTAAAAACCGAGCCGTAGGCGAGGTTTTTAATAGTATCACACGAGTGTTTTAATACCTAATTATGTCAGTTTCATACACTATTTTATCTACACTCATACAATTTTAAATAAAATACCAAAGTCAAAATCTTGGTAATATTGTCGTTGTTTTTCTTGATTTCTCTTTTGATTTTGCTGCATCCAGAAATTCAGGCGGGGCCATATTCTCCTCAGTTCAGTATCACTGCTGTAGTCGGATATTTTTGCCCAGAATAAAACTTTCGACATACAAAACCATAATAATAACGTAAACAATAACAATACATTTACAAGTAACGATCACCAAATCCAGTAGGCCGTATCGCGCGGCCGCGCCCGCGCGCTGGTGCGCGCCTACACAGATAATAAAATATAGTCTGGCGAAAACATTATAATCGGAACTAATTTTCTATCCTTGTCAGGATTCCGTCAATCTCTGTTTTATCATACAAAAAATATGCCTGTAAACACTTAAATATAATTAAAAGCAATATGACAATCAAAAGTTCTGCCAAAAACGCGATTTTAAACGATAAAAATTTTCAATGTATGACAAGTGGCGCCACCCTGAATTTTGTGTACTCATTGGTGCCAAACTGTACGACTGCTAAAAAAATGGTTTGAAAACTCCTTGGATGGGTCGAAGTGGCATTAAAAACTCCTTAGTTGGGCTGAAGTGTGCAGTTATGGAAAAAAATTTAAATTACCGCATTGTTTTGTTCAGCAAACTGTATCGTAATGAAACTTTTTAAATTCATTACAGGTGCATATGCGTAAAGTATGTCATTATGACATTACTTTCGAGTTCATAATTCGAATTTTACGATACGAGTGTAGATAATAGTAGTTTATGAAACTGTTGCATAATAGGGGTTATTAAAACACGAGTGTGAGTTAAAAAAACCGAGCCGTAGGCGAGGTTTTTAATAGTATCACACGAGTGTTTTAATACCTAATTATGTCAGTTTCATACACTATTTTATCTACACTCATACAATTTTAAATAAAATACCAAAGTCAAAATCTTGGTAACATTGTCGTTGTTTTTCTTGATTTCTCTGGTAAAACATTGTTCGTAATTTACGTTGCTGCATCCAGAAATTCAGGCGGGGTCATATCCTCCTCAGTTCAGTATCACTGCTGTAGTCAGATATTTTTGCCCAGAATAAAACTTTCGACATACAAAACCATAATAATAACGTAAACAATAACAATAAATTTACAAGTTAGGGTGACCAAATCCAGTAGGCCGTGGCGCGCGGCCGCGCACGCGCGCTGGTGCGCGCCTTCACAGATAATAAAATATGGTCTGGCGAAAACATTATAATCGGAACTAATTTTCTATCCTTGTCAGGATTCCGTCAATCTCTGTTTTATCATACAAAAAATATGCCTGTAAACACTTAATTAAAAGCAATATGACAATCAAAAGTTCTGCCAAAAACGCGATTTTAAACGATAAAAATTTTCAATGTATGACAAGTGGCGCCACCCTGAATTTTGTGTATTCATTGGTGCCAAACTGTACGACTGCTAAAAAAAAGTTTGAAAACTCCTTGGTTAGGTCGAAGTGGCATTAAAAACTTCTTAGTTGGGCTGAAGTGTGCGGTTATGGAAAAAAAATTAAATTACCGCATTGTTTTGTTCAGCAAACTGTATCGTAATGAAACTTTTTAAATTCATTACAGGTGCATGTGCGTAAAGTATGTCATTATGACATTACTTTCGAGTTCATAATTCAAATTTTACGATACGAGTGTAGATAAAAATATAAAATTAATATTATTGCAAATAACCTCACAAGCATCGCTGAATAGTATAAATATTATTCGTTCGCTTTATACAAATTGTTGATTAAATAATTGAAAACCTCTTAAGGGGTAATTGTACCCATCAGTATAAACAACTTTAACTTTGGGACCAACACTGAAATCGCGAAAAAAAAAAACGTTCATACGTAAAACCTGTTCATACTGATGAGTACAATGACCCCTTAAGAGGTTTTCAGTCATTTCAATAACACATTGTCCTTTTTATACAGTTTTATCATCGTTTCGAAAATTTCTTAACGATGGTGTAGGTGTATAATAATCCCTACAAACCTTGTTATATTGTATGGACATCCAACAAATTGGATAGGAGTGACAGACATAGCTTGATCTGTAAGCTGAAGTAGCAGTGGGCTGTCTGTCGAAGGACTGATAGCCGCTGGAGCAGACAAGTCCTTGAGTGGAGACCGCGAATCGGCAAACGTAGTTTAGGGTGCCCCTAGCCAGATGGACCGATGACCTGATGAAGGTAGCTGTGGGGGACTGGACGCGGAAGGCAGAGGACCGAGTGTTGTGGCGCAATTTGGGAGAGGCCTATGTCCAGCAGTGGACTGCGATAGGCTGAGTTGATGATGATGATTGATGATGATGAGCTATTATCATTATAGAAGAAGAAATACTCGGACGTCTTTTAATTTCCCTCAAGCTCTTCTCCGGAGAATATTTTCTAGTGAAACAGACGTTGTTATGCACATGAAATTTAATATCTAGACTCCTTTTTGCATTCATTATAAACTTTGTGGAGCTACCGCGTTTATAATTCGAGGTTTAACAGGAATATAGTGTATCCAATATTAAGCCATTCTCGAGTCATTTTCTGGTCAATTGTTATGGTATGTCCATTTACCCGACTACGGCAAAGCCAAAAACAGTTATGATTTTTGCAGGCTATGTATGTATGTAGCGTGAGTAGGCTCCCCACAAAGATAACCGACGACCTGGTGAAGGTCGCCGGAAGCCGCTGGCTGCGGAAAGCGCAGGACCGGTCGTTGTGGCGATGCTTGAGGGAGGCCTATGTCCAGCAGTGGACGTCTTTCGGCTGACATGATGATGATGTATGTATGTATGTAGTCTATCTATGATCTTGGGGAGGACAGAAGCTCGTGGTGCTTGCGTGGTGCTGTGGGGTAAACAATATTGTTTTCTCGGGTTGTGCCAAAGAGGCGTAGCACTAGAGGGTCACCGGCACGGTCCACTGGTGTTTCCGGAGCTCCTCTATTTTGTGCTGCGGATATATACCCTCTTCGGTCCATCTACTTTACGAATCTTCTAGTACTAATCTTACTTACTCCTAAATCTTAGGCTTAGCGACCTAAAGGGAATCATGGCCTCCGAAACGAGAACTCTCCACTGCTCGATCTTGGTAACTTGAAGCTCACGTAAATCAGCCTCCATAGCATCTCCTCAATGATATCTGGGGCAACCCACTGGTCTGCGTCCGGTTGGTTGGCCCAGATATGCTCTCTTGGCTTCTCAGTCCTCCCCCATGCGATCGATGTGACCGAGCCATCGCAGACGTTGTACTTTGATCACGCCAATAATATTAGACTAGTCCACCAGCTCTTCAGTTTCAACATTCTTACTAGTACTTATCTACCTATACTTTATTAAAAAGTGTATTAACTTGTTTCTTTTTGTTCACAGAGTATATTAAAACCAAACGCGTACATAGTAACTCAGGGTCCAACTGAAGACACGGTGGTAGATTTCTGGCGGATGATCTGGCAGGAGCGAGCCGCCGCTATTGTCATGTTGACCAAGACCTTCGACTTCATTAAGGTAAGGTTTCTGAATATATTTTGATCACTCTCCATTGCAGGAAGTGATAAGGTTATTTATAGGCAGAACTGAGAGTGCTCCAAACAGTCCGCCAACCCGCTGTAGACTAGGGTGGTAGACTAAGATTTTAGCCTTCTCGTACTGAGAAGAGGTCCATGCCTAACAGTGGGACAGTAATGGCACAGAATACCTAATAGTACTATCGTAATAAGTAATAAGTATCTTAGTATGTAATGGGCTGGTTAGATACGTATTTATACATACATACAAACATATTATCACGCCTATTTCCCATTGGGGTAGGCAGAGACTACGGATTTCCACCTGCTACGATCCTGACACACCTCTTTCGCTTATTTACCTCGTCATGCATGCTCGTCGGTTTAGAGAACTCTTAACCTGGCATTTTTTACGTATTTATAGGCAGAAAGTAATCATTACATTACAGCCTATAACTGTCCTACTGCTGGGCATAGGTCTCTTCTTAAAACGATAAGGCCAAACTGCACGAGAGTGGTGGTGTGGGTTCGTAAACAGACACCATCGAGAACTTTATTTTTAAGATAATGTAAAATTGTTACGCTGGATTTTTCGAACATCCAAGACGCGTCGTAGATTTTCGTCATTACCAACCACTCCGCGTTGTAGTATCATAACAATCATAACAATCACGCCGCGTTGTAGTATCATAAAAATCATAACAACCACGCCGTGTTATTTCGCTTTGTGAGTTTTTTTGCGTTATTTACAACGCGTTGTATACGATTTTTTGCTCAAAGAGCGTTTTCAGTTTTTGAGCCTATAAGTTCGTAAAATATAGCATGGCTCCTGCTGTAGCTGCACCCTGGGTCAGTCAGCCCCGCTACAAACCTTCTGACTGGCTAATCTTTTGCTCACGGCATGAGCTCATGTCGACACGATAGGAGAAGAAGAAGAAGCTATAGCTATAGGTATTTTACGATCTTTAACATGTACTTACACATGCTTTTGGAGTTACAAACATTTCCGCTAATATAAACTTATTTGATTTGAGATTCAAACGAAATAATTTAAAACGTCAAATCATCTATACAATAACTGAGAGCAATAAAGTGAAGAATAAATAAAATAAAAATTGTTTCCGTACCACCGACTCGAACATAATTAACTACTGAAGAGCACTTGCAAATGAAGCAATTCCAATCTTCACTTTCATCACGATTATTGTACGAATTCGTCTCTCTTTCATGCTCCATTTCCTTGAAATGAAATATTGAGCACCTCGCTGACTTTGCTAACAGAATAAAGAAAACTTGATGCGTACCAACAAATTGTTTTGCCTCGTGAACTCGTACATCATTCTAGAAAAATATGTGAAACATTTTAGGTATACGCAAATTTATGAGCCAAGTTCGTACGTAAAACGTTATTAAATTAGAACGTGAGTACACTTTCTTCCGAAGTTTAAGTAGAACGTTGAAGTTTTATAAGTATTTGTAAGGAATTCGTCGTATATATTTGTTTTATGACAAGCTATTTGTTTTATCTCTTTGAGGGGCTCGTGGCTAAATAATTACCACGTGTATTACAAAATCCATAATTACGAATTTAATGGTTTAAAAAATTAAAAGCATTTTTACTCATAGGTACATTCTTCTTCTTCTTCTTCGTGTCGACATGAGCTACATAATAATAATAGCTCATGTTGTGGGGAAAAGATTAGCCAGTCAGCAGGTTGATAGCAGGGCTGACTGCCCAGAGTGCGCCAGACGATCAATTAAATATCGTCACTCGTGGAGGCTCTTTTAATGCACCCCAAAAATCTCTCTCTCTCTCTTTTATTGCATCGTTTGTTTTCTCGATACAAGTGGGTATACGCTATACGCGCACACTGGACTATCATAGGTACATTGATAGTCCAGTGTGCGCGTATAGCGTATACCCACTTGTATCGAGAAAACAAACGATTTGACGTCAGACGTAAATGTGGCGAGCATGTAGCGTGTGGTGTGTGCGGTCTGATTAATAATACAAAAAACAATGGTTTTATAATACGCTTTATATCAGCCCCAGTTGGGTGCCATTCTGTGCAATTCGAAACAACGATGATTTGTAGGCCGAACAAATATTTGTTCCGTTGTGTAAATTGAAAGTGACGCAGAACAAAGAAGGTTATGGATGCCATTGCGCTATTTTTTTTTATTTTTATCAAAGCCCATTACTTGGTGCTTTCGAATGATCAAAACACTACAATCAACAATCTATTGTCTTTGTTTTCGATTGGTGTAATGTACAATAAAGAATATAATAAATAAATTAATTAATAAAACACCATTCACATATAGGTTTTCATGCAAATAAAAGCTGATACCCCTCGTGTGAATGTGTGTCACTGATTAACGACCGATGACGACTTGACGACCTCTGTGGTCTAGTGGTTCGAGTGTCGGACTGCTGATAACGAGGTCGTGGGTTCGATTCCCACAGGACACAAATATTTGTGTGATGAACATAAGTGTTTGTGTTGGTTTGGGTGTGTTGCTTATGTATTATAAGTATGTATTTACAAAAAAAAAAAGTATATAAGTATTATATCCATTGTCTTAGTACCCATACCACAAGCTCTGCTTAGTTTGGGACTAGATGGTGCTGTGTAAAAATGTCCCAAAATTATTTATTATTATTTATTTATTTATTATTAGTAAAATTAACCAGGAAATCCTTTGTTTTGTCCAAAATAATTTCAACAAATATTCGCTCAAAATTAGAGCTTATTGGAATTCAATTTATCATTAACATCTTATTCTATCGTGTCGACATGAGCTAAGATTATAGCTGATGCCGTGGGAAAAATATAACCCGTAAGCAGGTTGATAGCGGGGCTGACTGCCCAGGGTGCACTGGACGATCCATTAAATATAGTCACTCGTGGAGACTCTATTAATGCACCCCATAATCATCAACATAAAATAGGTGAATATTTTATTTAAATTTCGCAACCACCAGAAGTTCTCAATTATGTACAACTTGCATCAGGCCAGCCCGGTGGACTAAGGCCTTAAGCCTTCGTTCTTTGAGGCCCATTTCCAGCACGCTAATTGTTCATGTTATTATTGTGTTTATTTCAAAGACCATTGTGACAAACTGTGTACTACGCTGTGTAACGTGATGGTTTTATAAATACAATACAACTTCCCAATGTAACTAATAATAAATAAATAAACATTTGGGACATATTTTTACACAACACCATCTAGTGCCAAACTAAGTAAAGCTTGTACTATGGGCACTAGACAATGGATATAATACTTATATACTTTTTACACACAGACCAACACAAACACTTATATTCATCACACAAATAGTTGTGTCCTGTGGAAATCGAACTCACTACCTCGTGATCAACAGTCTGACAATCGACTCACAGCCACTAGACCACAGACGTCGTCATATTGTTATGGAGCTGTTTACAGTAACATAACATAAAATCACGCCTGTATTTCCCCGAAGGGGTAGGCAGAGGTGTAATAGAACACCCACATTTCGCCGCAGTTATGTTATACTCCCATGTAGTAGGGGGCGAGCCTATTGCCATTGAACGGGCACAAATCCAGACTCCGGGCTGCTACTGAGAATTTCCTAATGAAAAAACCCAATAACACTTTGCCCGACCCGGGAATCGAACCCAGGACCCCACGCTCAGCAGTCGCGCTTGCAACCACTAGACCAACGAGGCAGTATACACACAGACATACACACACACGGACATACTGTATGTTCACAGTAGACTCATAATATGTTCGTAAATATACATAAAATATATAGATACATAACCTGATAGTTCTAAATCGAGCATGCCCCTTTATATTCATTATTACAACCGGAATTCTGTTTGAAGTAATAAAACAAAGTAATATCTCGTACACGTCCAAAGATTTGACACTCAATACGTGTTGCCTCTATCTGACTGCAAATTATGTACCAAATTGTTACCACGAAGTAAGGATGAACAGAAAGCCAAGTCATTTTATTATGGTTAAGTTGGCATCAGGATCAAGAGAACATTTGTAATTTTTCTCTCTTACAAAAGAAAAACGAAAGACAAAACATGATTTATTTGAAATAAATGAATGTTTAGACGTAGTATCAATCGATCTATGCGGGTTAGCGCACACCAACGGAGTGTCGGCGAAGCGACTAATTTAGTAATAATTGGAATTCAACTTCACTGGAAAGCTCAAAGGGTGCAAGGCGCAAAGAGCGTTCAAGCGGCCAGAAGTATCCACAAGAGCCGGTACGAGCATAGTCGCGCCACTCTGTGAGCCTGCGACCACTAAACTGCTCTTCACCGTCACTCCGTCGGTGCACTAACCCTAATTCTGCTTCCATCAAGTGCCACGTCCGCGCATGGCATTGTGCGTGCCAACAGGAGCGCGTCTAAGCTCGCTATTGCTCTTCGCCGCTACTCCGTCAGTGTGCGCCACAGACCAGTAAGTCTCTAAACGCCGATTAACCGGACACCCCCGGTCACAAAGTATATGCAGTAGCACTGCATACGTACGCCCCGCCGCCAATTGGGACGTCACTACGTCAGCGTGCGGCACCAATAATCAATTAATCATACCACCGAACTTTTGAGCCGACCAATCATAACGCGCCGTCCGCTCCTTGTACCCCGACGTGTACCGCTCCCTGTGGCCAACATTTTACTACTGTGTTCTCATGCAAAACTGTTTATGCGGCGTCTAGAGGCTTACTAGTCTGTGGTGTGCGCTAAGCGCTAACCCTTAGTGACCTTTGCGATCCCCGTAAATTTGAAGTAGCTCATTCTTGGCCTGGAACTACATGCAAGTTTGCGTTACAATAGATGTATTAATTGGAGCTTCTCAATCTATCCTCCCACGTAACACATCTATGATAGTGACAGTTTATCGCCTATCACCGGGGCCACGAAGTTAGGGCACGATTTGAGGAATATTTCACGCCCTATTTGTCACATTACGTATTTCCACGGCACGGTATAAAACAGTGTACGCTAGCGGCGGTTTTCTAAAGGGGATGTTAAATTTCGTATGGATTTGAGAGTTAAAAGCGGTGCTCAAGATTTTACGAACGAAAATTATGCTTGGATTTTACGGAGGAGTGTGGTTGGTTAAAATTGAGTGAGGTGAATATTGTACGTGTAATAACTCTCAAAAGATAGGACTGATATATAAAAATGCAATAAGAAACTCAATTTTATACATTAATTTATAAATAGTTAAAGACATAACCAAAACAGTTCAGTACCTCTTCTGTTTGTCAACCGATTTACATTTTTTGTTTCGTAGCTATTGACGAGCATTAGTGTCATCAATAAAAAAAAACACAAAAACCACACTGGAAACAGTTTTTTTTCCCTACTTCCGACAGAGCTTTAGTGATACTTCAAAATTGTATGCAATGACTAAAGATGATTCTTTGACAAAAGTAACGTTCAATCATTTTTTTTTTTTTAATTTCTGTCGAATTTAGATCATTGGCAACCAGTAGTTAATCTTAATGGCCTTAGATAAAAACATATTTCAAACTAAATCGTCACAGCTTATGATACTTATATTAAATTGTGTTTTCAATGATAAACCTCTCCCAAATTGCGCCACAAAATGTTATAACATACACGTAAATAAAATATTCAGCCCACTACTGTCCCACTGCTGGGCACGGGCCTCTTCTCAGAATGAGAAGGTTAAGGCCTTAGTCCACCACACAGGCCTAGTGCGGGTTGGCGGACTACACATACCATCGAGAACTGTATGTAGAACTCTCAGGTGTGCAGGTTTCCCCACGATGTTTTCCTTCACCGTTAAAGCAAGTGATAATCAAATTCTGAACCGCATATGAATTTGAAAAGTCAAAGGTGCGAGGCGGGGTTGAGCTCCAAAGACATTTCTATACTGCAGTATAATACCTTTATGTTGAGCTCAGACCCGCCTGCATTAAAGGCAAGCGTTCAACCACTAGGCTATAACTATTGCAAAATGTTAAAATATGTCCTCTCTATTTATCATTATTCTATGCCTTTATAAATCCTTCAATGACTCCCCTAATTGTACTTAACATTAATGATCCTAATAAACAAGAAACCACTAGCGACAAAGCAGTGTATGCTGGCTAACTGCCTCGTTGGTCTAGTGGTCGTAAGCGTGACTGCTAAGCGTGAGGTTCTGGGTTCGATTCTGGGGTCGGGATAAAAGTGTTATTGGGATTTTTCAGTGAAGAAAGTTTCTCAGTAGCAGCTTCCGGAGTCAGGAAGTTGGCGGTCCTACACCCCAGTGCCTCGAAAAGCACGTAAGGCCGTCGGTCCTGCGCCTGATCTCTCCGGTCGTGTCGGATTGCCGTCACATCGGATTTGAGGGAATAGAGAGTGTCCCTGTGTTTGCACACACACTTGTTCACTATAATCAAAGATTACTATACACTATAGTGTCCCGCGCAGATAACTAGTCTTCGTTGAAATTGACCGCCGTGACCGAAACTCGGCCGTGAGGACATTATGATTATTATGCGGTTCAACATTGTTTAATTATTAATTAAGTATCCAATTATGCGAGCCCAAATTACAGCCGCACCCTCGTATGTGCAACATACACAAACATTCGCTAACTGAATTTTGGAACGGACATGGCAGGCCGTGTTTCCGACGGTTCCGACACTTTGCTTGACGAGTAAAAAACCGAATACGATAAAGTGTTTTATAGCCAGTAAAACAGTAGGTATATACTACCTACTTATTATTATCATACGGAAATAAAATATTTGGGTTTTGCAAAGGCTCATCATTTCTTTTGCCTACTTCTTTTATTGCACCAGCTTCTGTCCGCTGCTTCTCACGCGTAAACTCATTTTATCACAGAAAGAAGTTATCGCACATCCATCTGGAACTGTTTATCTTTCCGGGATAAAAAGTCGCCTATGTCCTTCTCCAGGTCCCAGGCTGCCACTTTCCAAAATTTCATTACGATCGGTTTAGAGGTTTAGTCGGAAAAGGAAACAAACAAACAAACAGACAGACAGACAGAAAAATATATAAAAAAGAAAGAAAGAAAAGACATTTATTTGACACAACTGACAGATCACATTTAAAAAAAAAGATCATAGGTACATTACACACAAAATCGACTAGGAAACTAATAAAAAAAAGGAAGAAAACAAAGAGAGAGAAAAAAAACAAAAAAATTTAATAGTAATGTACACACAATCATAGTAAAAAATATAGAATAAGTGCTGCGAACAACGATAGTGAAGCCAACAAAAACCGTGCTCCGTCATGTACAACCAGTGGTCACGTACATACCATGCACCTGAAGGATATTTGTTTTCGCGATGCTTACCTACTGGAAGATGCCGCGACATGTGAACTGAGAGGGGTGAGTACGGTTTAAGGTGCATGTGTGTGCGTGAGCACTGGTTGTACATGACGGAGCACGGTTTTTGTTGGCTTCACTATGGTTGTTCGCAGCACTTCTTAGTCTATATTTTTTACTATGTCTGTGTGTACATGAATATCTTTTGGAGTTTTGTTTTCACGGTTCACAGTTTCACGGCTTGCGGTAGGTGTGGTTCAGAACGGTGATGTCCCACGTGTGCCCAGACATCGCCGAAAGAGAGTTTAGGTTAGAGATGGAAGGTGGGCTGGATGGGTTGCGAATGCCATGCACTGCAGTTCTCGTGGCCCATCCACCCAAGGCGAGAGTAGGCACAAGGCGGAGTTTTTAATGGGTGCAAGTCCTGCATAACCACGCCGCCTCCTCGGGTGGTCTGATTTGCGATAGGCATTTTCTCCGTCTCGAAAAAAAAAAGGTGTGAATCGTGAGACAATATAGCCTCATACGTAAGAAGTTTAAACGTTTTAGGTTGAGAGCAGGCATATTCGCACACCGCGCGCTCCCTTTCTTTCCTTTCTAGTGTGTCTGTGCGTGTGTGTGTGTGGGGGCGTGGGGGTGCATGCGTGAGGAAATTCGTTCCTGACGGGGGTCCCCTGTTCGCACAAGTTTTTGATCCACTTCTCTATGAAGTCAGCTTATCCTCTTAAAGCACTGTCTGTGACGATAACGTCGAAGTCACGAACGAGTGTATCATTTTCGTCTACCACAAAGGAAGGATCCCCCGACCAGGCTGGGTTTGCGCCTGGCGGGCTACTACCCAACGGTTGATGTTAGGAACAATGGTTTTTTTACCATTAATATGCCGTTGACCGTATCTATAGCTCGTGCTGACATTAGAGAAGAACATCAATATTCAGGGTCGCTACATCCCAGGGGTGCAAGGGGTGCAGCGCACCCGGGTGATGTGGCATCAGGGCACCGTCGGTCCCCTGAAGCAGGTGCCAAGGCCCGAGAAATTATTACTCAAAGAACGATGATCATTTTTGTTAGGGAGCTTGCCTAGTAGAAATTCTTATCACCGCAACAACTTATAGCGCGTTTTAAACCTTAATGGACGGTTACCTACATTCATCATTGTATCTACGTGTGAACAGTACCTACAATAAAATTATAATTGCTTTAAATCTAACAAACGGTAATTTCCACCGAGCGCTGTGTAGCAGCAAACTTACACCACCGAGGGGGAGGGAGGGTGCTGAAATGGATAGGGGTGCCTGTCATGGGTTCGCACCCCTCTGCCGGTTAAGCTAGAGACGTATCTGTCAATGTTACACGGAGCTACTGCCACCACAACACAACCCAACAATATCCTAAATTATGTTAATTATTATTAATAAACTTTGTTTGTTCCACTTCCACGGCTACTATAGAGTAGGAAAAGCTCCCCAGGGATAATACACGTTGAACTTATAATGTTATATCAAGTGAGCCAACTTGGGAGAAAACTCTAGTATAACATTTGCTAACTTAATAACAGACTTACGGGCAACGACCATACAGCTCAATAGACGCCTAATGTTGAATATAATGCGTACAATAAATTCTGCCATTCGCTGAGGCGGGGTACTGCGATCCGATTAGGCCTACCAAGGCGGCTATTGGCTAATCACTAACGCGGTAGTTTTGACGGCTCATGTTGATGGTCGAAACGGATTTGAACATTTCAAGTGGCGAATAGTGGTGAACTATATTAGTGAAATTTCATAGATGTGTTGCAGACATCGGTCGCCTGTTAAAGGCGTCTATGGGCTGTATGGCGTTGCTTACGGGCTATGATGCCTAGTCTGACGAGTTGGGAACACCATGGGAACACCTACCTTTATAATGCTTGACAAGAAAGAATACAAAATCATATTCAAATTCATTTTTTTTTTTGTTAAGAATAAGCATTTAAGTACATGCACTTTCAAAACGTTAAGAATCTAGTTACATTGTTCCAAAATGTTGGTCCTATGGAGAAGAGCCGGCAAGAAACTTTATGGAATATAATATAATAGGGTCGCCAAGTCGTACATTATAAAATTTTAACTGAAATAACCATTATTTATTATTTTAACTCATTAAAGCATGATAAGCGAAATGTAAAGATATAAAATGTGGATCATCATCATCATCATTTCAGCCGAAAGACGTCCACTGCTGGACATAGGCCTCCCCCAAGCATCGCCACAACGACCGGTCCTGTGCCTTCCGCATCCAGCGGAAAATGTGGATAGAAAAAATTAATTAATAAGACATTTATTCCGAAATGACCATTTTAAGGCAAAACTTTGGATGATGTTATAAATGTTTAATCAGTAAAAGCTGATAAGCTATAATATATATATATAAGATACATTTAGGTATTGCCTGATGAAACAACTACTAACACAGCGCTGAAAAAGATTAAATAGTTATAAATTGTAGAAAGAAAAATCGGCTCACGAGCAGGATTCGAACTTACGACTCTTGGTTTAGTACACCAGTGCTTTATCCGCTTTGCTTAGCTTAGCTGTGAAAAGAACCACGAGCAGAGTTCACGGTAAACTCTGCTCGTGGTTCTTTTCACAATCTATATCTTTAGATTTCGTTCCGCATGCGAAAATGCTGAATAATTCAAAGTTATGTTTTTGAGCGTCCAATCAATAAACAATACATAATCTTTTTCCCGCAAAGAAGTAACACCATTTTACATCTTTTCCCTTGACAGGCCCCTAAAGTTCAGTCCAAGTTTCCTCTCTTGAGGGAAACTGCCTTAACAAATCATAAAGCGATCAAACAGTAACCGTCCGATCCCCTCGCCTCTTGTTTGTTCAATCCCGTCAGATTAGGAAGTTGTTTAACTGAAGCCTTCGCCACACCAAACGCGTTGCGTGTCGCTACAGATGCGTGACAAATCTCCCTGCTGACGACACCTTGTAATTTTGTGTGATGTGAAGTGCCTCAAAATATTTTTGAACGAAGCTTCTATAGTGTCTTTGCGCGAAGTAAACCGATAAAAAACGTCACCATTAACTTCCCCCTCCATTAGCGCGTGGCTACACTATTGTCTCAAACACACATACATACAGCTCTGCGCGCGCACGTTCTATTCGTGCTTGCTTCGAAGCCTGGCTTCGTTCAGCCTTCCTCAACGCCACCCGCTTTTTTTCCGACTCGTATCTCTGACTTCTAAAACGAATGCGAGAATCAGATTTTGTAATCACTTACGTTTACGGTGAAGCCAACCATTGTGAAGAAACCTTCACACCTGAAAGGACTCCAAAAAGTAATGGTGATGTGTGTAGTCCGCCAACCCACACCAAGCCAGCGTGGTGGAATAAAGCCTAAAAATTGCTCAATATGGGCTGCCCGTGCCCAGTACTAAGATATACAGTATACAACACACGCGGGCCCGCAGACATTTCCACTCCCACGTTGTGCCAAAGATTTTAGGCCCGCATAACAATATCTTCGGATTTCACGATTACGGTAATGTGGAAATTTTAAGTGAATAGCAGACCATTAGCGAGTTATAAAACCTATTAATATTCCAGTTAAATGTTGCCATTTGCAAAATTTGGCAGTTAGCAGTTAAACCTAGTTGTTTCCGACCCAATAATTTCCTAGATTTGAATTTCCTGGAGTATTTAATAAAACGGGACGTCTACGCGTCTGTCTGCTCACTTAAAATTTAAGTTCTGTAGAACAGATTTAAAGTCGGTTTTGAAAATTTTGTAAATCTTTTATGTAGGATGGTTTGTAGTAGGTATTATAAAATAGGTGAATAATTAGCTGACGCCCGCGAAACGTGAAGCTCGCTCTTGAAATCTTGACATGCACATTGCAAATAGACTTTTTATGTTACTGTTTTTGATGACTAAATGTATTTTATATTCTTTACATTTTATATTTACATTTTTTTTTTCTTTACATTTTTTTTTTTTAATGTCCCAAAAATATTTATTTATTTATTTATTTTGAAATTTGTTGTAGGTAATTCTATTGCAGTTATTATGTCCTTTTTTGTAAAAAATGAGAATTTTGATTGCATAGAATAGTTTTTAATGCTACAGACAGAAAATTGAATGTGTTACTGGGGAGTTTGTTGCGCCGTACTGCTTTTTCTTCCCGGCAGGGTTGTGTAAGGTAGCGAGACGGTGTGTGAGGAAAAAAACCAATAATATGATTTATTTATTTTGCTAGCCAAGCACAGTGTAGCTCTCCTATTGGTGGTTTTTTTTCTCGTGTACCGCCTCCCCACCTCGCACATCCCTGGTGGAAACAGCAGCCCAAACACTAGGAAGCGGCGAAGGGGCGTTTTTTGGGCTCTTTTTTGTCGATGTTTAATAAGCGCTAAATTGAATAAATGTCAATTTAATTTTTGCATACAAATACTTATTTCAGGTTGCACAATAGCCAAGCGCCTAGCCATTCTGTCTAATGCATGAACATTACGTACACAAAAATAAATGAGCATAAATAATGGTGTTTCAGACTAAAAGCAGTTAACGCGCGATGCACGCTCGTTAAGTTTTTAAGCAGTGTAAACAATGCTAACAGTTTCAAAGTGGTGTGCGCGGGTGTTATTTCAGTTTTATTTCTCGGTACAAAAAACGCGCGTTAATGTGAAACGAGTTACAAGTTACAAGCAGTTCAAAAAGTTTGGAGCGCGTATACAACACCCATTTAGAAAAAAGCTACATTTCAACACCCAATTATTAAACAAGTGTAATTTGAACTATTTTTACAAACAGAAACTTAATAGGTACTTAGAATGTTATTCATTACACTTGCAAAGCTGTTACTTAATAATTCAGTTAGGTACAGTCTAACAAAGAGATAAGTATCCAGAGTCGCTAGACATAAGATGAAGTTTTCTCAGGAAATTATGGACGTTTTCGATTGAATATAATTTCAATAATGGACAAAGTTAAACTGTATTTGTACAAAACCCTATTCAAACCTTAGGCTGCAGGGCGTGCCAAAGAAATATACATACATACATACATACACTCGAAAAACATTACCCTCCTTCTGGCGCAGTCGGGTAAAAAGGATATGTATGTATATAATATAATATATACATACATATCCTTTTTAAACTGTCTAAAAGTCTAAAAAGAAGATAAGTATCCAGGGTCGCCACATCACCAGATATAGATGAAAATTTCTCAGGAAATTATAGAATAACGGTTTGAATAAGGTTTTGTACAAATACAGTTTAACTTTGTTATGTAGTATAGGTAAGTATGTATTTACAAAAAAAAAGTATATAAGTATCATATCCATTGTCTAGTACCCATAGCACAAGCTCTGCTTAGTTTGGGACTAGATAGTGCTGTGTAAAAATGTCTTAAAAATATTTATTTATATAAAAAAACTTCTTTATATGTCTTCTTAACACTCGTGTAAATAATTATAATAAATTAAACCACTTTGGACACGGTTTAATCCCTCAGCACTCCTACTGTTGTCCAAAACAATACTTGTTATAAATTAGAATAAACTTAATTTCAAGCACAATGTACCGCCAAATACCAGCTTGCGGCTCTTGACTCGATTCAACGCAGAGCTGAGAGGCTAATTGGTGTTAAACTGCTAGTAAAATCTAAGCTACAAAGCTTAGCCCATAGACGCACAGTTGCTTGTTTGTCGATGTTCTACAGGCTGTACTTTGGAGAATGTACGCATGGAGCTCCATGAGCTTATTTCGCCATCTCCTTTCTTTCATCGGACTACACGACGCACTGCAGGATATCATCCACATTTGTTAGAAATCCCTACTATCAGGACCAAGCGCTTTGAGAACACTTTCATAATTCGCACAGCCATGTTGTGGAATTCACTGCATTTTTGGGCACTTATAACCCTAACGCCTTTAAAGCTGGAGTGAATCGGCACCTAATAGGTTTGCTCGCTCCATCGTCGACCACATCCTGACAAAACTGTCTAAGATTGCGGTCAAGAGCAGATCTATATATCATTAAAAAAAAATACGCTGTATAGTCTAACAAAGCAATTAGTAACCAGGGTCGCCAGATATAGATGAAGGTAGGGTTAGTAACAATTTCCTTAAGCCTAAATGTTTAACATATTAACATTCTGAAGTAGGTATGTAGCTGTTATAAAAGAATTATGGGACAGGCCACTAAGAAGAACAAGATTATAGTCCAATAAAAAGTACCTACTTATTCAAACATATTTTCTTCCTACCCAGGTGATGTGCGTCCAATACTGGCCACCAAACAAGGAAAAGGATGAGACATATGGAGACATCAGCGTAGGCATCGTGCAGGAGGAGGAACTCGCCAACTTCCACATACGAACGTTCAGACTGTACAAGAGTGAAAAGAATGTAAGTACATATTTTAACCTATACCATAGAATAAGCTTTGTTAACGTGCCCAACGTGGTAACTCTGCCAGTCTTTTGGACACTATCAGATTTGGTTCAGGCTGGAGTAGTCCGGACGGACCAACGGTTTTGGTCTTCAATCGAATCCAATTTATTGATAATGTCAGCAGACTACTCTCTACATTAATGGATTTGGTTCGAATGTTTTGACAGAAAACTGAAACCGTGGTCCGGGCCGAACTAAATCTGATCGTGTATTAATGCTTTAATACTTTTTGACTTACAAAATCAATCACACAAAAGTAGGTATTTATTACAATAAAACAATTTTAACCGGGTTACATCGCATATATTATTTAAATAGGTTTTCCTGACGTTTAACGCGCGACACGCGATACGCGATGTAATCCGGTTAAACTTGTTTTATTATAATGTGTAGTGATCGCAATTAATAGGTATTTAATGTTACTATTAAAATCAAAAACATTAATTTGTATGATGCGTTCGAACAAACGATGCGTTCCATCCTCAGATTTGACATGTACTACCGTTGTACGGTAGATGTTTCCATCAGTAAAAAAAAACATTATTTGCGAAGGTTTTACGTACTTGTAGTGCCTGCAAAACAGGCCTGAAATAACAAAATGAAAAAAAAACTCAAAGACATTCTTTTGAAATGTTTGAAAGAATCTCTTTATTTGAAAAGTTTATTTGTTCACAAAGGGGTGACGAGAAATATGTTTTATAGTCTCAACTTGTTTTCTGTCTGAGCAACCATTCATATCTTTCGTAACCAGATAACGACTTAAGTTCAAGCTTTTAAATTTCTTTGTAAATTAGTTACTGAAAAATAAAATGTACCCAAGTATTATACTGATTTTACCATAGAATATCGGTATCCCTCTGTAATTGGGTTGCGAAGGTCAGGTGGCAGGCACCCCGTTTAAAATTCAGCCGCATTTAGTCTGGAAGCCAACCCTAAGATTAGGAATGAGTAGCTGTTGAACTCAAACAGAATGGTAATCTTTTTCACATAGCTTGGGTAAGTGACAGCAGGATAGAACGATACCACAAAAATAAGTATGAAGAGACTTCACCACAAAACATAATAACATGTATTTGACACGGACCTGTCATCATACTCATACTATGTGAAATAAGATTATAGCTAGGCATCGAATGCAAGTAATCGAGAAATCGAATTTAATTGAGTATTTAGATCTAGATGTAGAATCTCTTTATTTGAAAAGTTTATTTGTTCACAAAGGGGTGACGAGAAATATGTTTTATAGTCTCAACTTGTTTTCTGTCTGAGCAACCATTCATATCTTTCGTAACCAGATAACGACTTAAGTTCAAGCTTTTAAATTTCTTTGTAAATTAGTTACTGAAAAATAAAATGTACCCAAGTATTATACTGATTTTACCATAGAATATCGGTATCCCTCTGTAATTGGGTTGCGAAGGTCAGGTGGCAGGCACCCCGTTTAAAATTCAGCCGCATTTAGTCTGGAAGCCAACCCTAAGATTAGGAATGAG
Source organism: Asteroscopus sphinx (assembly GCA_949699075.1). Lineage (NCBI taxonomy): Eukaryota > Metazoa > Arthropoda > Insecta > Lepidoptera > Noctuidae > Asteroscopus > Asteroscopus sphinx. The sequence goes on from OX453017.1 coordinate 19,800,394, forward strand.
TAGCTGTTGAACTCAAACAGAATGGTAATCTTTTTCACATAGCTTGGGTAAGTGACAGCAGGATAGAACGATACCACAAAAATAAGTATGAAGAGACTTCACCACAAAACATAATAACATGTATTTGACACGGACCTGTCATCATACTCATACTATGTGAAATAAGATTATAGCTAGGCATCGAATGCAAGTAATCGAGAAATCGAATTTAATTGAGTAGTTCTGAATCAGATACTAAAAAATAAAACATTAAAATTAATAATAGGTATAATTTGTACAAATATTTCGTTAGTAACGTTATTTTATTGCACAATAAATGTAGGTAGGTAATTAATTGCATTGTTTTCAGTCTATTAATTACTGCATTCAATTTCCTCGATATTTTTGCACAAATTAATTACTTTGCAACTTTGTTTAGACTTAATATAACGTACCTAACACTTGCAATTTGTAATTAGTAACAGAATCATAAGTCCCAATATGCAATACTTGGAACTAGATTTTAACATGCATTATCCGTGATTTACGTAGCCGGGAAGAATGCATCATTTGTTTTAGTAGAATTATGTATGTAACAAGACTCATGAAAAAGACCAATAAAAACCAGGCAATTTATATGAAATCTGATTGTAAAGTTTTCGGAAGGCATCTCGAAATAGGATGTTTAAAAAAACAGCCCGTAATTAGAATAGAAGATAGAAGTCGGTGGCGTGCTATTAGAGAGGCCTATAACAACAGTGGACTGCGATGGGCTAATGATGAAGAGCCCGTGAAAAATAAAATCACAAATCAAGCCTATTTCTAAAAAAAGAAAAAGAAGCTCTTAATAAAAAAATCTATAGAAAAGTTAATTCCAAAGAAATATAAATCAGATAGAAAGTTACGATAATAGTCTCTCACCTCTATTCCTTCATCAGGTGGTGGTAGAAGAGCGCTTCATCTTGCAGTTCCACTACACGCAATGGCACTCACACACGTGTCCCTTCAGCAACGCACTCCTGGAGTTCAGGCGACGAGTACGAGCAGTCGTTGGCAGGAGACTCGCTACCAACCCGGCTGCAGGACCAATGGTTGTACATTGCAAGTGAGTGGAACAGTCTATTTTAAGCATTTTCTCCCTTTGGAACTTTCTCCTGGAGTTCAAGCGACGAGTACAAGCAGTAGTTGGCAGGAGACTCACTACCAATCCAGCTGTAGTATCTATGGTTTTACATTGCATTGCAAGTGAGCGGAACATTCTGTTTTAAGCATTTTCTCCCTTAGCAACTTTCTTCTGGAGTTCAAGCGACGAGTATGAGCAGTCATCATCATCATCATCATCATTTCAGCCGAAAGACGTCCACTGCTGGACATAGGCCTCCCCCAAGCATCGCCACAACGACCAAAGTGTGTGTGTGTGTGTGTGTCTCAAGACGAAAGTCTTTGACCAGTGTGTGTTGCCAGTAATTACTTACGGTACTGAAACGTGGTCGCTCACAATGGGCCTGATAAGAAGGCTCAAAGTCACTCAAAGGGCAATGGAGAGGGCTATGCTCGGAGTGTCCCTGCGTGATCGAATCAGAAATGAGGAGATTCGCAGGAGAACGAAAGTAACCGACATAGCCCGAAGAATTGCCAAACTTAAGTGGCAGTGGGCGGGGCACATTGCTCGCAGAACGGATGGCCGATGGGGCAGTAAAGTTCTGGAGTGGCGACCGCGTAATGGGCTTGCGTTTGGCCGCCACCTTACCTGATGTTAAGCAATGGTGTGGTCGACGATGGTACACGCTTTCTGTTGGCGACGAACAATAGACTCAGTGCCAGTGAACTAAAGTGAAGTGATTATGCATGTGAAATGTGTTAATTATTATATAGATAAGTTAGTATGTAAGGTTGATCTATGTACTTGTTAATTTTTCTAGATTAGGATACCTAGTTCAGTAAGTTATTTTAGATGTTTACTTTTATTTGTTTTCCCTTTTTAATTTAATTGATTTGAACTTATAAACGACGATTGTATAATTTAGTATAAGAACCTAGGGCTCTCATAGTATTGTAACTCGTATATGTAAATAACAAGTAGTTACATAGGAGAACATACGCTTTGTAGAATTTTTGTAACATATTTTGCCTTATTTTCTTTCTAGTTAAGTTTTCTTCGAACTGTAAATTTTTAATAGAAAGAGAACGTAATTCTGCATAAAAATAAGTTGCAACTTGCTGTATTTCGGCCTCTAATTAATTATAATAAATAAAAATGTGATAATTTCATAGTGAAAATGTAAACAAAAACACTGCCAAAATATAGAGGTCCTCGTTACGGTTAAAAGTCCTAGAACGTTAGTAACCACAAATTGTACTAGATTGTCACCTCAGTTCCCCGAATACAATAAATAAGAAGAAACAAGAAAAAGGGCTGTCTTTTCATGACCCCAATACTTTCTCAGCAAAAACCTATTTAACCGAGCCTTGAAGGCCGCAATATTATATTTATCAGGAAACCCAGACACAGGGAAGGAATTGCACTCCTTAGCGGTACGCATAATAAAGGTATAAGTAAAACGCTTCGTGCATAAGAGTGGAATGTCCACCATATAACTGAAGGTCCTGCACCCCCTTGCGTCTGGTTGTCCAATTATGACACAATATAAATGGGCTTTGGTCTCCTGGAGTTCAGTTGACGAGTCCACGTACCTAGTCGACCTCAGAGTATCTGCCAGCAACCCGGCTGCAGGATCTATTGTCATACATAGCAAATGAGTGGAACATTCCTTTGTGTGTAACATTATATTGGAGTTCAGACGAGCCAGTATGATTGTTAGTCGGAGACTTGCTACCAACCCGATTCCAGGACACTTGTTCATGCCTTAGAAGTGAGAAGAACATCATAACTGTGACGTTGTACATTCAACCGCATATCGATGGTGAAAAAACCAGTATAAACAAAGCCTGTATTGTATGCAACTTACATACTGATCCGGTTCCGCTTATAATGGTATATTATAGAAAAAAAGAAAACTCTGAGATAACCGAGGTTTTGCCATAATTTTACAAAAAGGACCAAGCAATGCACTTTTATTAGATCGTGATTTTCCTCGACTTTCATTTGTCCTCTGCAGTCCTTTGGGAACACTCTGTGTTTTCAATTCCAGAGTTAAAATATTACGAACAAGTTGCAGACATAGTCCTTTTTTGCTCTGTGCATAGTACCGTGCCGTTTCAAGCAAACGACATGATAAATTGGTTGGCTCAGAGTACCGAGCTTGCAAATAACAAAGTAACGTTGATGCAAGTGCAAGCCCTTTGCAAATAACGAAGTAACGTTGATGCAAGTGCAAGCCCTTTGCAAATAACGAAGTAACGTTTGATGCAGACCGTCTCTGTTTGCGTTCTGGGGGTATATTATAAGTTGTTTTGATACTATAAAAGTAGTGTTTTTGAAACATGTGGCATTTTGTAAGGTGTATAATAGTTTCTACATAAACATCCTTGCATTTTTTGTGCATAGAAAAAACTAAAACTTTTTTCACAACCACACGTTACCTAATAGTCTACAAAGAAGAAGGATGATGATGAAGATATAACACTATCAGACTGCTTGGAGAACGCAGCATGCTGATGAATATGCACATTAATATTATAAATACGAAAGTAACTCTGTCTGTCATCTTTTCATGAATTAACCTCTGAATCATAATAACATTTGCCAAAGAGGTAGCCCAGTACTTAGAAAAGGACAGCCTTCTTTTCATCCCGGGAAAATAAACAGTTCCAAAAGGATGCGTGATAGTATATTTTTGTGATAAACCAAATTACAAGCGTGCAAAGCAGCAGGCAGAAGTTGATTTATCATCAGAACCAACTTGTAGGTATTTCATTGCTCTTTACGGGCATCTATGAAAGCTGGAACTGACTTATACCCAGGTTCCAGAAAACTATTTCAAGACAACATTTATAATTTGATATTTACTTCCAGTGATGGCGGAGGTAGATCAGGAGTATACTTGGCTATTGACGCAAACCTCGAGCTGGCTGAAGAAGAAGACTGCTTCGATGTTTTCGGATTTTTGAAGAAACTCAGGCAATCGAGGAAAGGCCTTATAGAAAACGAGGTGAGAATGTATTGCCAAACTAAGATCACTTGATCTCTTTTCACAGAATACTTTTATTCTTAAAACGGCCCAAAATACTATTTACAAACTTATAACTAATTTATAAATAAAATAACCAGAAAGAAAGTTAAAAACTACACAAGAGCATCAAAAGGTAGCTAGTGGTAACTTGCCCAGAAGAGTGGCATGCAGTATTGTCGCGTTATATGGCAATGCTAATTCTTTGGCCAAAGTGAAGGCCAGCCTTCGGGTCATGTGAAGCGTCGACCAACTGCCTTGAAATATCTCTAAATTAAAGGCGAGCACTCGGACCTCACAACCCGAGAGTTCCAACCCCAAACGGCTCGAAAATATAATAGCTAATTTAGCTATATCTATATCTCACAGTTAATGAACACACCGCTACTAAATATAATGATCGATATTTCTATAATCATTGCAGAAAGGAGGTTGCTGTTCTCAATTATATTGAAACAATACCTTAGATGCCTTTGCTTTTGTTGCCAGCAAACCTATGTGTGACGAAATAGTGCCGTTTTTAAATTTTCACACGTAATGTAATTGCAAATATATAAAAAAATTACAAAAATTACTTTGGATTCATCGCTGTGCACTAACTTCACTAAATTCTACTCAAGTATTTGAAATAGTATTTGTAAATTACAGCTTGTGTAGCTGTTATTTACAAATACTTTAACAAAACAACGTTTAACTTAAACAAAATTCAATCATGCCAACCGTTACTTTAATACTGCAATGTTCCCTCACCATTAAATGCAGCAATCTGAACTAGAACAAGAAAGCAAAACTGCACTTTTAACGTTTCGTTTTCCTCTAATTGTAGATTTGCTTCCAACAGTACACAATAACTGGACTGGAATTGAACTGCCAGTACAATCTTCAGGTCTTTTGTTATGATTACAGTACAAGAACTACATAGTACATAGTAGAGATATATTAGGAAGAGCTATACAAGATGAACTGCCAACTGCGATCGCCAACCCGCCTGCCAAGCGTGGCGATTATGGCATATCCCCCCCTTAATTGGGGGAGGCCTATGTCCAGTAGTGGACGGACGTCTTTCGGCTGTAATGATGATGATGATGATGATACAAGATGATGATCTGTATACGTGCCATATTTAAGGAGGTTACTATACTACTGCTACTGATCAAGGATCAATAAAAAAATCAATACCGACAAATTTCATCTTTATGAAAAAATAAATCATCATCACCATCTTTTTGTTTTGTTTTTTTTTTTTTTTTTTTTTTATATTTTTTTTTTTTCTTTTTCTTTCTTTTTTTTTTTCAAATGCCATTTGTAAACAAACAAATTCGCACGTGTGAGACACACGACGCGTGAAACTAAAACGACGCGTGTGAAACCATCAAAACAATAGCCAGAATTTTCCGCTCTTTAATAATGCCGCCGGTTACTTATTCTCAGAGTCGCTCGGAATTTATCTGAAATCCTCAAAGTGAAAATTTGGTTAATTAGTAACCGTAGAATTAATTAAGTATTTTTTGACAATTAAGTACATTTTTTATCATTTGCTTTAGAAATAGAAATATGGCACGGTTACAGATCAACATCTTGTATAGAACCTAGTGTAGTTTGTAGCATTGGTAAAGAATATATTCTGCCTCCCTGATGTATTTTAATTGGGTGCTTATAAAGAAGTCTAAAACCGACGTCATTGAAATACTGATACGTGGGACACTCAGAAAGTTTTGCGAAACTAAAAAAAATTGTTCTATACGTACATATATTTTTATCAAATCTTTTCAAAGTACTTTCCACCAGCCTCTATACAAAGATTCATGCGCCTAAACCAGTTTTCAAAACACTTTTTCCAGTCCGCCGCAGACACCTCGTTTACAGCCTGCTCGAACGCAGCCAGCGCATCTTCCGGCGACGAAAATTGTATCCCTTTGAGCTGATTTTTTATTTTTGGGAATAAAAAGAAGTCACACGGTGCTAGATCAGGGCTGTAAGGAGGGTGACCCAGGAGTTTGACTGGCGTGCTGTCCAGGAAGTCCCTCGTTTTGAGTGCGGTGTGCGCAGGTGCATTGTCGTGGTGGAGCAGTAGCCCGCGGAGCCCTGTGTTTGGTCGCTTGTTGCTTATAACAGAGAAAACTTCTGGCAAACATTTGGTAGTATACCATTCGGCATTAATGCTTCTTTGATCCCGTAAGGGAATTGATACCAAGTGGCCAGTCAAATTAAAAAAGCTAGCGATCAAAATCTTACCCCCGCTTCTAGATCGCTTCACTTTGGTAGGCGTTGGCTCATTTTGAAACACCCAAACAGTCGACTGGCGCTTGGTTTCTGGGTCGTATTGATAAATCCAGGACTCATCACCTGTAACGATGTCGTAAACACGCCGAGACGAGCCTGCTTCAAATTTGTTAAGCATATCACGGCACCATTCCACCCGGGCCTGCTTCTGAGCATCGGTGAGGTTGTGCGGCACCCAGCGTGATACTATCCTCCTCACGCGAAGATGGCTGTGTAGAATCTCGTGAACGCTTCCCGATCCAATCTTCAATATGTGTTGAATCTCCTGATATGTAATTCGCCTATTGTCTTGGATTAAATTTTTCACTGCTAGCACGTTTTCTTCGGTAACAGCCGTCAAAGGGCGACCGCTTCTTTCGTCATCCCCCAAAGTTGGTCGACCGCGCTTGAATTCGTTATACCAACGATACACGGTTGCCTTGGAAGGGCCTTCATCCATGAATGCCATTTGAAGTCTATCGTACGATTCATCCGGTTTCAGGCGACACTTGAAATCGTATAAAATCATAGCTCTAAAATGTTCCCGGCGCAGATCCATATTTCAGTGAGACACAATACTTTGAATTAACTCGCAAAAAATGTGGAGGGAAATTTTGAAATTGGAACTTACTTATTTTTACTTATAAATAATCATATTTTCGTAAAACATTATAACTGGCCAGTCTCCCATATATAAAAACTTTTTTTCGCAATACTTTCTGAGGGGCCTGGTATTAAACTACCTAAGTAATTAATATTTTACCCAAGAACTTAAAAACAATATTTAAAATGATTAAAATAATCTCTACAACTGTTGATTGAAAAGTGCTTCCTATATAAGGTTACGTCATAGAAATCTTAATAATAAGGTAATAGAAATGTCATCATGTCTTTAAATACCTTAACGCGTGTCGCTGGTTTGCCACTACCAAAACATAAATAGGCAATTACGTCCACCATGTTTCTAGCATTCAATGCAAAATAAAGTAAACCTAAACAGAAATCCGTTGTTAGTATGCTGCAAAATACAATTTTAGTGACTGCGTCTAAAACAGCACTGGTGATCAAGCAAACAGTTCGCGCACTGGTGTCCTACGAGAGACCTGTAAACGGTGACACTTTCACGCGCTTTTGCTAGTTCTATTACCTTATATTATTTAGATTTCTATGGATTACGTTTTTGGGAATGATTGCCAATGCAATCCACTCCCAAAAACAAAATAGGTAATCACAAATCTTCTCTCCAGGAACAATACAAATTCTGCTACGACACTTTAGAAGAGCACGTCGTATGTGGGATCTCGTGGTTTCCCGTTTCGGAGCTCTCGCAAAGACTAAAGCAGAAGTCACAGAGAGACCCTGTGTCGAAGCTCAATGAGTACCAGAAGGAGTACCAGCAGATCTGCAAGCAAACACCCAGATTCACGATAGGTGACTGCGCAGGAGGACACAGAGGAGATAATCGGGAGAAGAACCGGGATGTTCTGGTTGTTCCACGTAAGTATATATGATAGTCAGCTTAAAGCAGTCTTTAGCTAGACACAAATAGAGTTGAAAAGCATGCTCGAGCACACGTTGCTGTCTGCTAGAGAAAATTATCTCTAGCATACCATTTGAATTGGGTAAGGACGATATTTAATTATCAGTAAGAAAATGCTCCAGAAGTTCTCCGCTTAATCTGCACTGACCCTACTGAAACTATTAGAAAAACGCTTCTTGCGTAAAGGTGGAATGTCTACCATGTGTGTGTGGTGCATTGTCATGCGTCTGGTTATCCGATGATGGAAAGGGCTTCGGGGAACCAAATTGTGCAATTCCAATGCACACTCGCCGAAATGCATCCGTGATATTTCTTGTCGAGGACATCACTGAGCAATTCGGTTATTCCTCCAATACAGAGTACTTTTGTGTCTAACGTTTTAAAATTGAGTGCAATACTTGCCTGGGCAAACCATTAATGATGCATTTTCTTTCAGCTGACAACTTTCGTCCATACTTGACGTCCTTTCAAGGGAACAGTTTTACAGACTACATCAACGCTGTGTTTGTAGATGTAAGTATTGTGTAATTAAGACTTGGGCAGCCCATACACCTACAATATAATTACGCAATATTAATATTTCACAATTATTATTGTATCGTCCCGATCTTCATTTTTGTTTCAATCTCACCCTTAAACGGTCAATATCATTGCGCAATTGCAAATATTGCTCAATTATATTGTAGGTGTATGGGCTGCTTTACACCTATATTCTAAGACGCTTCCTCAAAAAATTCATGACTCCACTATACCCCCCTCAAGGTAATCTGTAGTCAAAGTAGCAAAAAGCATCAGCGCACTCAGCGTCACTAAACATTTTTCCTCGCCAGAGGAAAGGAAACAACCGTCAAAGTCAAAGTACTTTGTGACCTACCGTAGGAAACACTCAAAGAAAGATTTTCGCTTGCAAACAATCATAACAGTAATTCAATCTGATTATTATTTCAAGTGTTTTTAATGGATTTCCAATGGTTCCTATATTATTTACTCCATCCGATTATCCTCAACTCAACCTCGATGATTGCTAGCGGTAATCCTCAAGGTAACTCCGACTGAGTCACAATCGAGAAAGCTTCGAGGAATCGTCCCAGAATATGGGTGTAAGGTTCTGTGTGCACGTAAGTATGCAGGCAAGTATAAATATTTTTATCAAAACGAGATACTTGCAACCATCTTGAGTGTACACTAATGCTTAGTGGTTAGTTACTCGTAGTTGTAGAAATTGTCCAATTGATAACTCCAGTGTTCCTTTTAATTGCAATCTTGGACTGTATTCGTTATTTCTAAAGCCAAGTATCATATTGGTTCCAAAGTCACGCAAAATCAATCCAGAAATAATGTGTTTTAACCCTCAGAAACAAACATACAAAAACAAATCTTTAATATAGGTACTTGGACTCCTGTAAAAATGAAACGCAATTTCCTTTTACAAATGCAATATTTCTCAGAAAAGTGTCCGCTGAGTTACATCTCGTTTAATGAGACTTTATATTACGATACCTCAGACCTAAGCCACAATTCCGTGTTTCTTCGAAGTTTACACAGTGGCCTAACCGTTCATAGTTTTAATGCATTGTTAAGAATCGTAATTATTGCTTTATGGCCATCCAGAAAATTCTAATTGAGAAGTGATAGCCTAGCGGTTCAACGATTGCCCTCCATGGTGGAGGGTCTGAAATGCGACCCGCACTTCAGATTTTTCGAATTCATCAAATGTGGATCAGAATTTGATGAACAACATCGTGAGGGAACCTGCACACCTGAGAGTGCTCCATACAGTTCTTGATGGTGTGTGTAGTCCACCAACTCACACTAGGCCAGCGTGATGAGGCGTCTTTTAGACGACCCTGGGGAGGACAGCAGTACGTGGTGGTCGCGTGCTACTGTGGGGAAAACAATATTGTTTTCCCGGGCCGTGCCAAAGGCATAGCGCTAGAGGGGCACCGGCGCGGTCCAATGGAGTTCCCTGAGCTCCTCTATTTTGTGCAGAGGATGGCCACCGTGTGGTTTTAGTCGGTAAGAGTCCGACATACCCCTCCGCCGTCCCCAGTCGGAGGGTATCCATGAGGATTTCCACCCGAAAACAAAAACAAAAACAAAAAAAAGGCCAGCGTGATGAACTAAGGCCTTAACCGTCTCATTCGGAGAAGAGGCCTGTGCCCAGTGGGACAATAATGGACTGCTTATGATAGCCATCCTATTAGGCTTTCTTATTCTTTTTGTATCAATAGCTAAAAATTTCAAGATGGTCTTTTACCAGAAAATGGCACATTGTATTACTCTCTCCGTAGCCCACAGACCAGTAAGCCTCTAGACGCCGATTAGCCGGATACCCCCGGTTACCAAGCATATAATGCCCCGCATAGCATACGCCTCGCCGACCAATCAAAACGCGCCGTCGGCCTCCCGTCCCCCGCCAACATTTTACGACTGTGTTCTCGTGCAAAACTTTGTTTATGCGGCATCTTAAAGCTTGTAAATATGACTTGTAAATAAGGTCTATGTAAATAACTGATATTATTTTCAGGGCTACACCAAACCTCGCGAGTACATCGTGACAGAGTGGCCTTTAGTCAGAACACAGGGAGAGTTCTGGTCACTGGTCTACGACTATGAGTGTGCGGCCGTCGTGGTATTATGCGTGCCTCCCAAGAATTCTGTGAGTATTGCCTTGAATCCATTTCCTTTTCCATTATTCATAACAAAGAATACAAACTATTACTTCGTCCACAATTTAGCGTCGCCCGAAACGTCATAGCAGTACGGCTGGCAGTTTGTTGTATTGAGTTATTTTATGTTCGTTAGTATGGAGTGTCGTAGGCCTGTTCAGTTTCGACCAAAAAATTAGTTTACGACCAACTTCTCTTGACTTTGACAAAAAAACTCTCTCTAAATAATAACCTTCTATCCCAAAACCATTGAGCAATAAACCCTATAGCAGTGCTTTTCAAACTGTGAGTCACGACTCCCTGGGGGGTCACTAACACTGTACAAGGGGGTCGCAGTCACTTATAAATTAAAAGTTTTATTAGTTCTTATTATTATGTTTGTAAGAAAGCCTTACCGCCTTCGCCGCTGCCGCAACGCCGCGAAGGATCGGGTCGCGGGCATTTATTTTTACTAAAAGGGATCGTGCTATGGAAAATATTGAAAAACACTTCCCTATAGAGATGAATTGCGAGCTGTCTAATTTCGAAGTTCAAAACTGTTCTATTGATTTGCACAGATAAATAGGAAATAGGCCAATGGGATTGCGCTTGGGCGCCCTTTTATTGCCTCGTGCAATGCCATGCCCGCGTGTTGCATTGCCTGAGCTAATAGAAGCGCGTTATGTCTAGTCGAAAATTGACGGAGTTTATTTCAAACCAATCAGATAATTTATTACGTCTCTGTAACATAACACACATAACATAACATCACGCCAAAATTTCCCCGAAGGGGTAGGCAGAGGTGTAATAGTACACCCACATTTCGCCAGTTATGTTACAGTCCCATGTAATAGGGTGCGAGCCTATTGCCATTGACCGGGCACAAATCCAGACTCCGGGCTGCTACTGAGAATTTCTTAGTGAAAAAATTCAATAACACTTTGCCCGACCCGGGAATCTCGGGAATTATAACGTCTCTGTAGGGTTTAATAATCGATGCATAGAAAATATCTGATACCTGTTTATTTTTTGCAGCAACAATTCCCACCATTCTGGCCCGAAGGTCGGCATTCCAAGAAGTACGGGCCAGTGTTCACGATAGACCACGTCTCACACAACCACTACACCAACATCAAGACCTGGATATTCAGAATCAATAAAAAGGTAAGACTCTTTCAGCCCCAGAAATAGTACCATGTCAGTTGACACGCTGTCCTGAAAAACTCCACAGCAAGACCACTTTGAAGAAAATGAGTTTTACTTATTGGATCTCATGGACTTACTCGGTATCCGTTGATACACTTAGGCTTGATTTCACTAACGAAAATTCTCTGTTTAAACGACCGTTTATCCACAATTCCAGTACATTTTTAGAGTAATCGGTTGTTTAATTAGAGAATTAACGTTAATGAACACCGGCCTTATTGTCTGTAGTATCGAAAATGAAATTGAAAAAAAAAATGGGAAAAATGTAACATGTAAAAAAACTATACCAATAAAGAAAAAATATTTATTTGCTTCAAAAGTGACGCACAAAATTACCAAAAAACTCAAGAACACAGAACAAATACAGGTACAGAGCCAAGAAGTGTGGTAAGATATGCGTCACATCCGCGCAAAACGGCCACCGCTCAGCATATTGCTGTGCCTCATGCACGGAGCAAAGACACAGCGCTGGTTTTCAGCGACAGCCGGCGTCGACACAAATTCACAATCGATTCTCCTAGTGATTTAAAAAAAACTACTTTAAGGTCTTGCTTTCATTCTGTTAAATGTTGTATATTTACTCTCTAATCAAGCGAAAACATGCCGTTTTAATTTCATTGCAAACATGACTACAGTTTACACACTTCCAATGACTTCCATCTTCGACCAACAGATCATTTCTCTAACTGAGCTAATGGCGGGCGTCAAAGCTCCCACGAAGACTGTCCAGCTATTCCAACTGACATGTTGGCCAATGGGCCACAAGGTGCCATCGTCCACCAACTCGCTGGTGGAGCTCATGAACATGGTCGAGCGGTGGCGGCAGCGCACCGACTATGGACCAGTCTGCGTCGTGTCGCCGTAAGTATAATCATAAATTCAAATTCATTTTTTTTTTTCAAATAAACTTAATAACAGGCATAGAATATACTAACGCCAAGAAGATACACTTAAGCATGTGTGCTCGTAAAATTGCTCTCGGCTGTGTGCGGGTCCGGCGAGCGCGGGGGCCGTGCGCGGTGCGCGGCGTGTGGAACGGGCAGTCTCTCGGAAGGCCTATTGCATTCACGTACACGGAGTGTCACCGCTGTGTTACAGGCACTTTTGAAACGTCAGGCTCTAGTTTCACGGTTCATATTTAAACAGCATCTAACAATATATTTGCTATTATCACTTTTCCCATTCCTAAGTTATTTATTTATTTATATTATTGAGGACCTCCAACAAAAGATATACACAAAAAATCACAAGTGATAGATACAGGATTCTATCTGGTGTACTCCTTCACTTACAGGAGGCCACAGCATGCACAAATTTTAAAAAATGAAACAGGTAAACAGGTATTTTTATGAAACAGGTCGGAGAAAACCAGGCCGTCCGAAAGCGTGTTGGGTTGATGATATCGCCAAAGCCGCAGGAAACACCTGGATTTTCGCACAAAGTTGAAGAGGCTGGCAAAAACGAAATGAGGCATATACCCAGCAGTGGGTGATACTGGGCCAGGATGATGATGATGAAGTTATGTAAATAAGAATAAACTTGTCATTAATGGTGCCAGCACCAACCAACCAGCGACTAAGGGTTTCACCAGAGGATAGGCAGCAGCGTTCTCTGAGTATATATTCATCCAACTGCGGTCGCCAACCTCCCTGCCAAGCGAGGTCATTATGGCATATCCGGGGCTTTTGGGAGAGGCCTATGTCCAACAGTGGATATCTTTTGCTGAAATGATAATGTCTGCCGGACACTCATATTGGTTCTTGTGCAGTGACGGGCGAAGTCGTGCCGGCGTATACTGCGCTGCGAACGCGTGCATCGAGCAAGTGATCCAACACGGCGAAGTGGACGTGTTCCAGGCAGTCAAGACTGTGCGCCGGCACCGACCCCAGCTAGTTGAGAACATGGTATGTACCTAGCAATCACCTCTAGAATTCCAGACAATGATGTTGATTCTCTTGTTCACAAACTAAACTTATATTAAACTATCGCTCTCTTTTTCTAATAGTAGATACAAGAAAGTGATGGCAACAAGTTTAGTGCTGCCAAATCAGGCGAAATTAAAATTTCCATACAAGTTTAGTCGTGCTCTCGGAACGTGCCCACCAAAAAGTGGTAAGTGGAACACGTAAACTAATTTGACAGCACTAAAATTGTTACCATCCCTTTCTTGGTGAATAAGAGAATCGACACCATTGTGTAAGGCATCGGCTCTAATCAATGATTTCCTTCACAGACCGAGTACAAATACTGCTACGATCTAGTCCTCCATTACGTGCTGCACTATTTAAATAAAGACATGAATGAAAAGAAGTGAGAGTGCGAACTTAAGGACGAACTCTGGTTCATCGAGTTCGGGCGCGGTGCAGCGCTGCCTACGACGCCCGAGGAGACGTCACCGTCGGCGCCGCGTGACAACAAACGTGCGCGTCCTCGCCGGGGACTGTCACTGGATCGCCTGCTGCCGGCACCGCGCCCGATGCTAGCTCATGCCGCCACCGAGGAGCTGCGACGCCCGCGCCGGGAGCGCCCTCCTCTGCGCCGCTCCTTTCGCCTCGATGAGCACGACGCCGCCGCCGCAGAACGCCGCCGTGCCTTCTCCCGTGGCCCGCGAGCGCCCTCCTTCGACGAGGACGAAGACTGCGAGTGCGCGCACTCCTCGCTCGAGCGCTCGCAGCCCTCTGACGCGGCCGACGAAGACGAATACGAACCGGAGTTCGCCGCCTCTCCCCCGCGCGCGGCCCCGCCCCCCCGCGCCGGGTCCTCCGACCGCGTGCTACACAACGCGTCACCCCGCGCGCCCGCACGCGCACACTCTCAAGGCGTCTTCGAGCGACGCCTACCTAAAATATATAAGTTCGGCCTCATGGACAAATCTAAAAGGGCGAGCTCGAGCGCCCTCTACGAGCGAGCCGAACGGTCGCCCACTGAAGCGTTCTATAACGCAACCGGCTCCACACGGCTCAGTTCGCAGGAGCTCTTCGAGAAGTTTTGCTCTGAAGAGTTTACGTCTTTATACGGACGGGACGAGGATCGGTGTCGCCGGCCGCCGCACTCGAAGTCAACGGGCAGCAGTGGCTCGGACGTACGACACGAGCGTACCTGCTGCCGCCGCACGCCGTGTGGCTCGCAGCCGGCGCTAGGCCGGCGCCACGTGTGCGCTGCCCCGCGTTCTGATCGCTCCACTGACTCTGAGGACACGTCGCCGCGTCGCGCTGCGCTGCGACCGCTGCCCCTCGACCCTGACGCTGACCCCAGCCAGTTGGATGACTGTTCGCGATCCGCACCGCTACTCAGTCCGGACCGCTTCGAAGCCCGCTTTACTTTCGATATCTCTGAGCGCAGCGAGGTCACATCAAATCGCGACGAAACTCCCTCCGACGCGACCGAAACACGGAATCTGACGCTCTATGAGGAACCGCACTCGGACCGTACGAGTCTTTGCGAATTGTATGATGCAGCATTCTCGTCGCATCAGCCGTCGTTTCGACGAGACGGGTCGCGACGCCGTAACGGTCCCGTCGACTTGAGTGCGCTCGATTTCCGTGCTATTGACGATGAAAGCCCACGTCACAGTCGTCGAACTTCACAGCGAAGTGTGGACGACACGTTGCGCCAGAATTCGGAGTCTCGAAGTTGGGCTTCTGATTCTGTGTTTGCAACCCCGGAGCGGCATGCTGCTGGCAACGCGTCACCGTCATCGAGTGATACGCGACACTCACTTACCGTGCCTGGAGACTCACCACCGCGTGCTGATTCTGCCGCGGCAGACTCCACCGTCGCTGACACAACCATCGCGGACACAACCGTCATCGAAGAAGAGCCGGCGAGCGTAATTGAGCGAGCTGACTATGCGCTGGCGCTTCGACTCGGTCGAATCGAGCTGGACGACGAGGCATCAGAGCGCGCGTCGTCTACACCAGCGGGTAGCGCCCGCTTGTCGAGTCGGCCCTCTATGCACAAGCTAGAGCCAATCGAGCCGGAGCGACTGTGTGGTGGCGCGCGCGGTTCAGACGGCGAGGAGGACGCGCCGCGGAGCACGCGGCGGCGGCGCGGCGCCAGCGAGCCGCGCCGCTCGACGCGCTGCTTCCCGCTCTGACTGCGCGCGGCGGCGCCGCCGGGCCGGCCGCGCCGCAGCCGCCGCCGCGTGGCCCCGCCCCCCCGAGTGCCTTCCCGTGCCGTGCGTCCGGCGCCCGCGTCGCCGTACCGCACGCTACGCCGCTGGCCGCCGCACGGCCCGGCGGCGCCCCGGCGCTGTCTAGTCCGGCCGCCGCTGGCCTCCCTCTGTACCACAGAAATAGATAGAATATAATAGTTTTGAACTATACAACGTGTATCAGAAATGCGTGGCCATATTTTAAGAGCTCATTCAGGGCACAAAATAGAACAACTTTTACGATGGGACCAACCCTGAAATCGCGAAAAAAATTCAGTTGTTCCCTACTAAATCATCGATGTCGCTCGACAAAATGTAAGGATCAAGTGATATTTTTTTCGCGATTTCAGGGTTGGTCCCTTAGTAAAAGTTGTTCTATAGCATCCCCTGAATGAGCTCTTCAAATATGACCACGCATTTCTGATACACGTTTTATTTACGGGACTTGTCGCGCACCATAAAATCTAAACAAAACAAACATTTTGACTAACCTCGATGTTTCGGCCAACTTGCATTGGCCGTGGTCACGAGCAGACTGAAGTATGCGGGTATCATCGTCTTGAGCGGCGGGTGTTTTCTCGAACTACCCGCGGTTGGTTTTTCGTAACGTCGCTGTCCGTAACACGATATGCTGAATCACGACACACAATGCTGACAGTTTCTTACAATGATTTTTTAGAATGGTTTTAATCACAATTTTACTTGCGATTCATGCGTGGCAACTTTCGAACAAACTACGCCTTACATATTGACGTCATTAATGTTTAAAAACTTTAACTTTATTCTATGTACTTTACAGCTTTTGTTTCTGCAGTTAGAAACAGCACAACAAGGCATTTTTGCGGGTTTTTGTTACAGTATTTACAGAAACAAGTCATAAGGCGTACTGAGAAAGGCTTTGAAATGCCCTACACTACGGTGCAAAGTGTTGGCAGGCGCGCCCTGCCCACTTTTCCATTCTTTCTATTTCTGTGCTCTGTACATCCGGCCCCTCTAGTTCTCGCCGGTCGCTGGACAGTAACTGCCAAATTTCTAAAAAAATGTAACTAATAATTATTAATTATTTCGACTAGGTAAGTAGTGTAGCGCCGTCTTTTTCGGTATCGTTAGATAGGCAGTGCCTAAGTCGACTACGTGCGTAGAGCGTAGATTCTAAATCTCGTAGATAGAAATTGTTCCCGGGGCAGCCGCGGGCGCCCCGGTCGCAGTCCACGACTGACACAGGGTCATCGTTTAGCTAAATACATTTTAATACGCTGTCCACACTGACGCGTGTGCTGTGCTCGAATAAGTCTCTCACGTGATGATTAATATTACTTTGCTATAAAAACATTGAACGATAAACCGGATAGTAATTATGTAAGTATGTGTGATAAAATGAAGTGGTCAAAAAAAAAAAATATAAGTCAAAAACGTTAGTGTGGACGCGTAACACATCGCGAATGTAACGTGCGATGTGAACTAGCTAGTACATAGTAACTATATAAATAAAATATATTACTTTTAAGTGATTTTTGTGCTTTTTATATTGATCTGAAACTTTTCTTCACGAGTTCACGTGACGTGGAGTTTCTGGGCACACGACAACTCCCGCAGTTAGACTGAAGCAGGTACTGTTCTGTATAAAAGTGTTTCAATAGTAAATATTTTGTATTCTCGATACCTTACGTTGAAATATTTTGGTGTCGTATTTGTCGATGTTATTCAATGTTTGTCTAGTTTATTCCAATGTGTTAAATATTTTGTGTCATTATATACTACAGATATAATTATATAAAATTATATATTACTACGGATTACGCATTGCTTGTAATTCGTTGAGTATTTCGCAAAGATATGTCGATATTTAATATTTGCAGTATCGTGCTATGTTAGTTTTTATTTCAATTGTGCCAATTCTTCCATAAATGTGTCTAAACATGAATACTTTTGGGTCACTGAAGTTGTTCATTATTTTGTTAAATGTACATAGTGTTTTATTAAGTGAAACCAACATTATATTTAATTTCATCCAATATTTTTTTAATTTAAAAAAATATATAATTTAATATTTTTAATTTTACATTGATAAATAGTAATGAATATATTGTATTTTTAACCTATTCTCATATATTTTATGTAAAGAATATGTTATTCAAATTGAATTAAACTAATTTTAATTATATTTTATGGACTTCAAGTCCTTGTTTGATGTTTAGGTGAATAAGATACTTCCAAATATTTATTTTAGTAGACGTCGAAGTAATTAGCTCATGTTATTGTTGTCCTTCCATTATTTATGTATTAAAGTATTTAATATTTTCAATAATTATTATCTATATAGTTAAAGGAAACCTTTCAAATATTTTTTAAGACGATGTCAAAGTATCGATGCTTAAATATATGCAGTATATATTTATTTTTCTTGTGTGGGTTGAGTCGCAACATAGCTATCAATTTGCTTGATGAATTGATAAACTTATTTATATGGCAAGCATTGCTATTAATTACAATATTTTCTTAAGCATTTTGACGTGAAAATGATATATTTAGATAAACTAAGTTCGTCTACAAAATATATTTATGCAAAACACAATTATTTAACGAATGTAACGCACAACCAATCCTAACATTTACTAAAATAAAATATATTGAAATACCCTTTTGACTGCATACATTTTATAGTGCAATTTTTGAACAAGTATACGCTTTTCAATGAAGCTAGCGACTAGTTTAGAGAGAATAATGTCAATAGAAAATCAATATTTACCGTCTTCAAAGGTACTACTTAGTTATATAACAAAGGTACGGGCAGCGCGCCCGATACAGCGCGTTTCAGATGCTCGTACGGGTTTCGCGTTTCGTTTTGAAATTGTATGCAAAAAATTACATCAAGTGCTATCATCTGTCGAACAATCTTCATGGCGCGCCCCGTGGCCTTGTTATGACTAAGTCCCAAAAACGCTTTTTAATGTCTTAAATAGACACGCTTTGCAAAAAACATTAATTTGGAATATATACAATTTTTATAGACGATTACAACTGCGTTGGCGACTGTACGACGTTTTTAAAAGACATTATTGAGAGTTTTATAAGTTTATATAATATTTTGTGATTTTGTAATGCAGAAAGGTAGAAATTACAGTTTTGGAATTGTTAAATTGATCACATTACCTACAGAAAAAGATGTAAGCTGCCAAAGTATATATTTAACTATCAACAATCAACTCAGCCTATCGCAGTCCACTGCTGGACATAGGCCTCTCCCAAGTTGCGCCACAACGCTCGGTCGGTCGGTCTGTATATTTAACTATTATAACTAAAATCATTATAATATAAATACAACAAGGATCCTGATAGGTAGTTATGTTTACCTATGACAGATTTACGCGGTATAAAAAAAATTAAATCCATGTCTTCCAGCAATATTTTTCTGTTTTAAGCCTTTCATGGAAGTCCAAAGGCCGCATACAAAGCGAGTAGATGATATTATTTATACTTTATTTCACATTGAAATCGACGACAACAA
The DNA here is from genome assembly GCA_949699075.1 of Asteroscopus sphinx. Classification (NCBI taxonomy): domain Eukaryota; kingdom Metazoa; phylum Arthropoda; class Insecta; order Lepidoptera; family Noctuidae; genus Asteroscopus; species Asteroscopus sphinx. The sequence continues at coordinate 19,819,820 of OX453017.1, forward strand.
TGTAATGGTTGATAATATGTAAAAAAAAATAAAAAAATAAAAAAAAATTGTAGTGGTAGAGCTCCTTTGTGAAAGAGCTCGTCCGGGGAAGTACTACCACCGTGCCTACTTCTCCGCCAAATAGTGATGCTTGCATTGCTGTGTTTCGGTCTGAAGGGTACGGGTGCCGGTGAAATTACAATCACATGAGATGAGACTTTCCATCTTCATGTCTCAGTTTGGCGAACCGACTTGCGGTACCATTTAGGCAACAGCCTAGGTGGTATTGAAGTTGTCTTGGGCAAAGGTAACCGCTTAACATCAGGTGGGCCTTTAGCTCGTTTCGCCATCCTATACTATAAAAAAAAAAAAAAAAGATTTTGGTCACCTCTTTCAAAGCGTCAGGAAAACCAATTTAAATAATTTACGCGGCGTATTCTGGTGTTTATTATAATGTTTTTTATAATGTTTATTGTAATCGCGAAAACCTAAGAAACTATTATGTAATTTCTGCCTTTCACATCACGTTTCTGTTATGTTATAGTAATACCTGTTATAGTTTTTGGATTCAAACGTTTATTTATTACCTAGATACATTGTTGTAAATGCTTGTTTGTAAGTAAAAATTTCATGTGGACCATATTCGATGTTTTTTTAGTAATAGTAATTAAAAATTAAACAATTTTCTTTATAAATAAGTGAAAACTTTTTAATATAACGATGTCTTGCCGCACCGACCATCTTTATGTAAATAAATTAGAAAAAAATAACTAATTATGTAGTCGGAAGTACCTACTTATACCAAATTATGAATATTGTATACCATATACATATTAATGTATTTGTTTTTTTATTATATTATAATGCCCTGTGAAAGTAATTGGCCAAACTGTAAGCGGGTTGTTCAGAAAGATAAAAAAAAATTGCATTATAGGTGTGTTGCATAAAATAAACACAAAATGGTTCACCAAACACACTTTAATTATTTTACCAGAGATTTAGGCAAACTTAAAACAAACGCGATAACGTGACGGACGAAGCGATCGTGTCGGCGCGCGGCCGTCTCCTCCGACGACTCAAATTGGACTACCCCAGGGTCCTCAATCTTAAAACAAATAATCGGGTACAACAGCTTTTACAACGCTGCAAAAATACGTAGTACTTCAAATACTTGTAGATAACAGGTAAGATGGTGGTTTTTAATTTAGTAGCATTATATTTGTTATTGTTACGGACTAGATGGCGGATTTACCAAATTTAAGAAACGAGATACTGTAATAGTTTATTCAATATCGGATAGATGTCGCTACATGACCCCATATTTGATAATTGTTCCAAAGAGATTATGATTTCATTTCACGAGATAATTTTACTGATTTTTCACGAAATATTATAATAATAAATAAGTATCTTTTTCAGAGCCTTTTTTGTTGATTCTTGAACATTCTACTTTTACTGATTCTGACTGGTTGATTATAGTGCTAAAATTCGCAAGTCAGAAACAAGTGTTAATAGCTGTACTATCTTGCGGTCCGATTTTTAAACGCAGGGCGTAAGTTCGATCCTCAAGAAATGATTCTCTTTTTGCATTTTTTATTTTTTAGTTCTGTTGATGTACTAACAACAGTTCCAAACTAAAAGTATCAGATGGCGCTAGTAAGCGGTTACCAGTTTTGTGGTGGAAGATTGGTCTCTATTTCAGTATATTATAATGTACTCTGTGGACTACCCGGAGGTTTGGCCGGCGGCAGTGTGACCGTTTTTAAAAAAGGTAATCAACTAAAAAATAATGTTTTCAGTACTAAAAAATACTAAAATACATACGGAATATACTAAAATTGTACTAAAATAAAATTCAAATAAAACACCAATTTTGTTTGTTTTTTTTATATCAATTATCAAATTTCAATTCAAATTGTGTTCTAAATAAATAAATAAATTTTTATTATAAGACATTCATAAATTAAACAAAAAAAATGTTTCAATCATTGAATTATGTTTCAATTTTATATGTTTAGTACGGAAGGAATTAGGTAGGTTAATGAACTAAGGGACGCAGGACCTTACCTTGGATTATCCAATCTGCCGTCATAATTATAACCGCCGTAACCAACATTTTTGTCATAATTGAGTTAGTAACATATTCGGAATCACTGCATCGAGATCTACAACTTTCTCTTTGACAGTATTAACAAAAAAAGCCTGTAAGAGGTATTTCTTGTATGTATAAGCGCGGTAATTACAAGAGAAAAGCTTAGGTTCCTTCGAATATCAGCCGTAAACGCCTCACACTGCTGTTCTTCTTTCAATGCTCAAAAAAAATGCTCATAATGGCTAATTATAACCGCGTTAAATGCTTAAGATGCTATGATAATAAAGAAATCCCTGTTAAGGCCACAACTTCCTTACAATATGCGTCCTTATCGCCGCTTGCTGCAGTTACATTAAGGAACGGTATTTACATAAATTCATAACACAACTTAGCATAACAGCTTTAAATTACATTGTTACGGCGGTTACTATTTCACATTACTTAAGCTCATATCCTTTGATTCTCTGTCAAAAGCGCCGTAAAATAAGTTCCTTAGCATGTGCGCTCTATCTGTGTTGATTACGGCGCTCATTTAAAGTATTCATTACTCAGAACACATCAGTTCCTTACCACATCGGCTTTTTGGTTATTTTTTAATAGAAATCAATTTCTCAGGAAATATTTTTTTCAGTAGGTATAAAGTACAACAGCTGTTCTACAATACAAATTCGTCAAAAGTAAAAAAAATCTTTAATACTTTAGGCGCCATTTTCTCAAAACTTGCTCTCACGCACATAACGGTCTTATCATAAGCACGGCAGCAATACAATGTTAATTAAAACGATGATACCTATTTGAATACTTCAGATACTTCGTCTTCATTCAAACCTCGATTATTTTCCCATTTCATTATTTAAACTACAATACAATACCTACAATACTACAATATCTGTGTATTTTCCTTTCCTTAATTTTTTCCCAAAAACGATTTTTTACCCCAAAAATACGAAACCAAACCCCGATCTTGCTATAGCACATTTTGTGGGAGTAACCGTAAACTATTTGTACATACCTACTACTTTAAAAAAGAGACAAATTATACAGCTGTGATAAGCATTAGACAAAGACAAAACTAGGCCAGTGAATGAAAGTTAGTACTGCCAGAAAATAATACCTAAAATATGCTATAAAAAGGTTGTCAAGTTAAAATTGTACCAAAAAATACCAAAACCTGAAATAATACCAAAAAAATACTAAATTAATTTTGCGGAGGCCAAATTATACCAACGTGGTATTGAAAATACCAAAAACGGTCACACTGGCCGGCGGGGAAACGATGTGCGCCCGAGCGCTTTCTGATTCGCTCCGAGCGTCGACACGGTGGCGGGGTTGGTGCGGGGCGAGGAGTATCGCACCCAGATGACGGCCGGTTATGGCTGTCCGCTATAGCATTAATTTGTTTTCACCACTGCAAAAGAAGAAATTATATTATTACCACATATTGTTGTTTGCGGCGCAGTAGGTATATAGGCGCTTACGACCGGATGAGGTCAATGAACCTTCATCAAAACACATTTTACTTTAGATGACTATAAAAATGTATTACTTTTGTGTTAAAATGACTGTTTTAAACAGAAAGTATGTTATTTACCAGCGTTTCCACAAGTTTTTTACACATTCTTAACAACCCCTTAAGGTTTGAACAGATTTTTTGCAGGACTTTATATACCCAGAAAAAGAAGGAAATTGTAACTATTACATGATTTATATTTATAGGAACATTGTGATTTCAAATTTTCAACTTCCAAGATATTGTAAAATAACTTATTGAAATATTGTTGTCATGAATGTTATTTGAAAAGGTAATTTTAAAATTTATACATGGAACTTAATGGAAAATATATTTATTTGTTGTATAAATAATTTGTTTTATTCAATTATTAATTTATCTTCATCGAGAAATATACACTCGAGAACAATTAATCCGGGTCACCTTAATGTCTGGGAAACTAAGAATGACACCATAATAAACTAAAAAGTTTATAATAAACAGGTCTCTAAAAGTGAAGGACGCGGGAATCCACTGGATGCGGAAAGCGCAGGACCGGTCGTTGTGCCAATGTATGGGGGTGGCCTATGTCCAGCAGTGGACGTCTTTCGGCCTCAGAGTTTTCGGCTGAAATGAAGATGATGATGAGGTCTAAAAAATAATAAATAGTCTATTGTTAATAATAAATAATCTATAAAATACTTTTTTTACTTTACAAATGAGTGCAAGTGCCCAAAGGGTAGACAGGGTAAATTTATACAACGTGTTGATCTGTATTCGTGCCATATTTAAGGAAGTGACTATACCACTGATACTGAATACGAATCAATAAAAAACCTTTTTTTTTAAATCCCTATTTGTAAACAAATAAATTCCCTCTGTGTGTCGCGTGTGACACTAAAACGATGGGTGCGAAACCACCAAAACAATTTGCAGGTATTTCCACCGTTTGACAATGCCGCTGATGACTTATTTTCAGAGTCGTTCGGGATTTATTCTCAAACCCTCGCTATGTTTTTAAGTGAAAATTTGGGTATTAAATAATCGTAGCATTTTTCAAGTATTTTTAGATGACTAACACATTATTTATCATTTGCTCTAGAAATTTGGCGCGGTTACAGATCAACAACTTGTATAGTGCCCTTTGCACTACAGCAGGGTTTCTCAAATATTTACTAAGATTTCTCTGAATGCAAGCATTACTGTTTAGTGGCAGAAATAGCTGTACGGTGGTAGTGCATCCCGGGACAAGCACTTTCAGGAGCTCAACTAATACCTGCTACTATTTCGGGAGGTTAATACTCCTTAAGCTGACATTTACAAGCAGTTATGATGAGAAAAACAAGTAAAAAGCGAATAAACACAAGAGTGAAGGTTCACATAATTATTTCATTAAAATTTAATTAAGGACAGCCTTGTCTCGCAAACAATAATTTGTGAAACACAGAAGCCTTAAAATGTGTTGAGACTACGGAAATGTTAATTTAATAAGAAAAATATTATCTTTCATAAGTCTGCTGTCGCTCGGTCGGGTAAAAATAGCGCCTTACTTACTTATTATGAAAATAAATAAATTATTATTATAAATAATAATAAATAAATAAATATTTTTGGGACATTTTTACACATCACCATCTAGTCCCAAACTAAGCAGAGCTTGTGGTATGGGTATACTAGACAATGGATATAATACTTATACACTTTTTTTTTGTAAATACATACTTATAATACTAAGAAATAACCAGACCAACACAAACACTCATGTTCATCACACAAATATTTGTGTCCTGTGGGAATCGAACCCACGACCTTGTGATCAGCAGTCCGACACTCGAACCACTAGACCACAGAGGTCGTCAAAAAAAAGAAGAAAAAGATGAAGTCCTCGTATTATAAAATGAATGTAACGTAAAAATAACATCGAATAAAACGTTAACATTTGTTGATCATTGGCGGTAAAATTACGGCGCGTGTTTACTTTGCCACTCCGTGTTTCAATTAAAAGGTAATTCTGAGAGTTTACACGGAGCAACGTACATCATCGAAAGGTGAAGTTTTATTGCGAATTTACGACGATTTACTTTACGATAAATTCCTGCTATTTAATTGAAAGAAAAATGGTTTATCGTCGCAGTTAACGGCACGCAACATTTAAATAACAGTGCAACAGAAACACAAACAGGTGGGTTTACAGAGAAAGTAAAACTAAAAATAAACTTTAAAAAAGTAAAACCGACTTCAAAAAGAATAAAACATAATGTGTGAAAGAGTTTAGAAAGTAGGTGACTTTGATTCGGTTTGATTTAAGAAAAAAATGGCACCGACTTCCTAAACTGTTTCACACAAATTATTTTATTCTGTTTGAAGTCATTTTTTATTTTTAGTGGCATTAACAAAAGAAAGACAAGCGATTGCTGCAATCCCCGATAATTTTCTGTGATACATTGAAGAGTTTCCTTCTTTATCTCCGGAGATTTTTTCATCAGATCTTCACCAAATGATACTTTCTGAATGCAAATGCTTGATTTGTTGTTGAAAATACCAAAATCACTGTATGTATGCCTATAAAATTTGAGGAGTTCCCTCAGTTTCACATGGATCCCGTTATCAGAACTAGATTTTGATAAAAATGGGACCAATCTGGTAGTATATCCTTTCAAATAAAAAAAATATTTTGGCTAATTGAGAATTTTAATTACTTTAAAGAATTACAATAAATCCTAAATCTACAATACGACACCTAAAATAGCTCCTTACGAAGCAGTAGGTAAGTACTCTCCTTTCAGGCGAGACAAGACAAAGAAGTTGCTAGATGCACAGAAAAAGCTTGAAAGAGTTACTGATCCATACAGGAGACTTGCTCTTATCGTTGAAGCGTAAGCTCATGGACATATGTATTCTCCCCGTCTTAACCTACAGCGCACAGACTTGGCCTTTGACTAACATCCAGAACTCAGAAGTTCAAACTCAAGGTCTACCAGCCAGCTACATTTTTACAATTATATTAACATCACGCCTGTATTTCTCCGAAGGGGTAGGCAGAGGTGTATAGTACACCCACATTTCGCCAGTTATGTTTATAGTCATGCCATGTAATAGGGGGCGAGCCTATTGCCATTGACCGGGCACAAATCCAGTCTCCGAGCTGCTACTCAGAATTTCCTTATGAAAAAACCCAATAACACTGCCCGAACCGGGAATCGAACCCAGGACCCCACGCTCAGCAGTCGCGCTTGCAACCACTAGACCAACGAGGCAGTCACAGTTATATTGGGTGTTAAGTTATCAGATCGTGTTTGAAACAGTGTACTGCGATATAAAACACAAAAATCTTATGAGGCTCTAAAGGTTGCCAAGCTTAAATTCCCAGTCCAGGCAGGATATATCTGCCCCCTACTGCTGTACTGTTTGTGTACGAGACTGGTGCCCCGAGGCAGTTACATGGGTTCACAGCAAGCCGTGAAGGAAATGAAGTGATTTCCCAAGTGTGACTGAACATCGCCGAAGGAGAGTAGTCAAGGAAGGAACACGAAGACTCGGAACTGGGCCTTGCTGGACAGTTGCATTGCAGTCCCCGCGGCTCTTTCACCCAAAACGAGTGTAGGCACACGGCGGAGTTCTTAGTGGGTACGAGCCCCACATAACCACGCTGTCTCCCCAGGTGGCGTGACATGTGACAGGCATTTTCTCCACCAAAAAAAGCCGCAAAGAAGATGGCGGGAAGAAATGTCCTCAAAAACTGCAAGGAAGTGGTGCAGTCGTTTTGACAAATGTCTAAATTGAGTGATCCACATATCGGGCAATAGCATCATTGGCTTGTGTTTGACAAATTGTTGATTTCTGGCTATAAGTTTTGATTTTTTTTGACTAAATGTCCGTTTTGATTATATCACTAAAAAAAAAGAGATCACTCAATCCAGATGCTCATGCGGGATCAGGGAAAATGGATTATATCGAGGGATGTCATTGCGCAGTGAGACAGCATAAGCTCATAAAATTCAAAGTTAAAGTCAAAAGTTGTGACAATAAACACCTTTTTATTTATTTATTTATTTTAAAGTTTTTATTTTGAATAAGCATTTCAAAACGTTAATTACGAATCTAGTTGCACGGTTCCAAGAAGTTGGACCTATGGAGAAGAGCCGGCAAGAAACACCATGAATATACTCTTTTCAAATACTTCTGAATTAATAAATATTATTATTAATACTTATGAAGCAAACTGTTGAACATTACAAACTGGCATAAATAAGCAGATTAAAAAATGTTCAGTAAACACACGACAAGACTAGTTAACATAACATCACGCCTGTATTTCCCCGAAGGGGTAGGCAGAGGTGTGTAATAGTACACCAACATTTCGCCAGTTATGGTATAGTCCCATGTAATAGGGGGCGAGCCTATTGCCATTGACCGGGCACAAATCCAGACTCCGGGCTGCTACTGAGAATTTCCTAATGAAAAAACCCAATAACACTTTGCCCGACCCGGGAATCGAACCCAGGACCCCACGCTCAGCAGTCGACCCCATTAATAGTTCCTGATTATTAATAATCATACCTATCTACCGTTTCTTTCCATCGTCATTATACAACATGTTGATCTGTCTGTATTCGTGCCATATTTAAGTTGGTGACTATACCACTGATACCGAACACATACCTAATTGAGTGAGGCCTCACTCAATTAAGTAGGTACTGTGTGCATTTTTAAAAGAACCCGTTAAAAGCCCGGCTTGCAAGTGCATCCATTTTCTGTTTTACAAACTAATGCAGTTTGTGGAACGCGGCATGCATTAGAGCGCCACATCACTATTATGTGACATCGTGTGATGAGTTTATGCAGCTAAAAGGTAGATTAAGTTGCAGTTTGTTTTGAATAACCGATACTAAACTTAATTTATTTATGCGCATTAGATAAAACATAACCTGGCACGGAATAGTGTAAAAATAGTACATTACTGCCGCGGCCGGCAACAGGAGCACTGATGGACGAACGTGAAAATGTGGGCCGAGGCGAAGCCGAGGCACACATACGTGAGTCCATCAATGCCTGGTTGCGTCCAAGGCTTGTATAGTACACTTTTCTCAAATAATGCGCGGAAATTCAAACTAAGTAGTACCTATGTAAATTCTAGAATCAATGACGAACAACAACAAAATTTCACGCGTCAATATGTTCATTTGTTTTCACCCCCCTGGTCGCTCCAAACACATTTCAAGGACACGTATAATGCGAGAATAAGTCACGCAAATGAAAAATGTATTTTTTCCGAGAATCAAACTTGGATCTCACGTGTATCTAACGCACAAATAATAGATGCTTGAATTGTATTCATGTACACGATGATTAATCTTCC